>JAOQGH010000006.1:7156498-7360558 GCA_025769975.1 Gallinago jamesoni
GCTGCTGCTGCGCGGCTGGGTCATGCGAACGGCCACCCTGGCTTGGCCGGGCGATACCCCCTCTCGCTCCAGACACCTCCCTCGGCACGGAGCCGCCTGCCAAGGACCACAGCCAAAGCCTGGGCTCTTTCCTGCGCGGAGGGAAAAGCATCTGCCACAGGACAGCAGGGCCAAGCAGCAAGGGGTCTGCAAAGGAGACAAAGGCAGAGCCCTGCCCGGCTCACAGAGTCCAGAGGCACCACTCACAACTACTGCAATGCATCCGCACGCAAATCTCCTCCAGGGAACGGGAATCTGCTCAGAACAACTGGATGCACCTCAGAAAAAAACAAGTCTTTGCCCCTAATGCCCCCCAAGCCCCTTTATCAGGTTTCGTTGTGGTTCCAACCAAGGCTGAAAAGGGTCTCCACGCTCCCCCAGACCTGACCTGGCCCCGCACAGAGGGAGCCAACACATACCTGGCTGTTCTTGCAGCCCGAAGCCAGCTTCTTGCCATCGGGTGACCAGGCGATGCTGAGCACCCAGTGCCGGTGACCTGGCAGAGAGAGGACAAACAGATGTGAGCGGAGAGCTGTCACTGCCCCTGGTGTCCCAGCACGCAGCCACTCCGAGGCAGGACTGGAGACGAGTGGAACCCTCCTGGGCCAGACCCTCGTCCTCCGCTTCATCAGCGAAAGAGACCTGCTCCCTCCCTGAGCCGCAGTCCCAGCCTACGTGGCTCAGGCAGCAGCCAGGCTCTGCTCTCTTTGTCCCCTGGAGCAGGGAAGGGGTTCTGGAGGAAGGGGGTTCAGGAGCTCCTCTCCTGGGACACCCCCTCACCCACCTTTGGCCGTGAACTGCGGCGTCTCCGTGCTGAGGTCCCAGAAGCGGACAGTGGTGTCTCCAGAGCCACTCGCCAGGTACCTGGGAGAGGAGGAAGAGCCCGTCTGAGCGCAGGGGGGATGACAGCGGCCACCGCTGAGCCCCCCACCCGCAGCCAGACCCTCATACTTTCCCGTGGGGCTGAAGGCCACGGAAATGACAGCCTCCGTGTGTCCCTCCAGGGAGCTGGTGCAGCGGGTCACCGCCCGCACCCTGAACACCGCCTGCGGCTGGTAGATGATGTCCAGGACCTTCTCCGTCTCCACGCTCTGCCCTGCCAGGGTCTTCTCCAGCGACGCCACGATCTCGGCATCGTGGACGAAGAAGGCCAGAGGTACCGGCTCATCCTGGGGGAGGAAGGGCAGCGAGCGGTGGGCTCGGGGGGTGCCGGGGGAGCTCGGAAGGGGATGAGGGGACAGTGTCTCACCTTCTGCAGGAGGGCGTTACAGACCAGCTGCAGCTTGTCCGGGGTGATGGTGACCGGGACGTCGAAGGGGGAGCCCAGGGACTCCCCCGCCTCGTCCCGGAACTGGATCAGGAGCCGCTGCACGTCCTCGTCCGGCGACATGGTCTGCGGGACAACGGGCTCAGGGGCTGGGGCCGCACCGGGGAGGGTGGCGGGGGGGAACAGCGCCGCAGCCCCCACCCAGGCAACGAGACCCGCCTGCGGGAGAAGGAGCCGCTACGGGGGAACGCGGCGTGGACCCCGCGGGAGGGAAAAACACCCGACCGGGTCCCCACGCGGGACGGGGACAGCAGGAGCCCAAGGGGAACCCCAGCGGGGGACAGGAGGCCCTGGAGCCCCTCGGCACCTCCACGCATAGCTCCTCCCCATCCGCCTCCCACGATCCCCGTGTGTCGCGGTCCTGGTGTCCCCCAGCCTGTCCCAGTCCCGGTTCCCTCCGACCCCGCTCACCGCGGCCATGTGCCCGCGCGACCCACGTGGGCCGGAAGCGGCCCCTCGGCGGCGGGAGGCGCTCAGCGCCGCGCTGCTGCCCCCTGGCGGCCGGCGGTGGAGACAGCGCCGCGCTCCGGAGGACACTGGTTCGAGGCCGCGGCGGGCGCGTTCCGCCTCAGAGGTGGGAGGGGGCAGTGGGCGCCGGGGCTGCTCCCAGGCATTTCCCGCGGTGAGTACACTAGTGATTTTTATTGTATTTCTAAAATAAAAAGCAGAAAAAAACAGGACAAATTACCCCAAATATCCTATCCCAATAAAAAACTGAGCCAGGGCTGCAGCCAACCCTGTGTACAAACCCTCTGGGGTGAAGGGAGAAGCATGGGGGCTGTGAGCATCAGACATCCATAACCCCAGAGATCAACACCCCATCAAATCTAGACACTTCTCCTCTCAGAGAGTGGAGAGAAGTCCCGTGATCAAGGTGGAGCCCCTGCAGGGATTTCTCCTTTTTTTTTTTTGATAGATGTTTTCCTACCAGCCCCCAGGACCCACAGCACTTCATGTCTTTGTGTCTGATCAAGATCAGCTGAGGGAAACACAACCCTCAGCAACACTCATACCCAAACCTGGGGCCTGTCATCCCCAAACACCCTCAGCCAAGGCAAAACAAAGAAGCATTGCACACAGAAGGGGGAAAGCTAAGCTTTCACACACAGAAGAGGACTGAAGTGGGTGCAGACAGCTCCAGGCTGCGCTGAAGGTCCAAGCCCTGACCCAAACACCTTATCTGGTATTTAAATAGAAATTATTCTTATTCCACCCTACTGCCATTAACACCACTCATTAAAAGATTAATAAGCATGTGCAAGAGTACCAAGGACAAACCATTAAGGGGTTTGTTTGTTCGATTTGTTTCTTCCCCAAGACTCAAACTTAAAAAAAAAGCCCCATGTAAAGTCAAATCCCATCAAAACAGAAAATTGACACAAATTTTAATATTTATATATTTTAAATCAAAACACAATTAAATATAGTATGTTTTAAGTATATGAATACTTGGGCATGAGAGAAATAAGAGGTGGTACATAGTACCAAAAACCTATACACAGCCTTTTTTGCTTTTTTTATAGACAATACAGTGTATCTCTATACAATCGAATATTGCAACAGAATAACACTTGCTAGTCAATCAAGATATTCTGAACATTGGAGATGATTTGAGTTCTTTGCAAAGTGATTATTTTTTTTTTGCACAAGTTTGAGGAAAATAGCAATCATAAAAGTAAAAAAAAAAAACCAAAACAGAAGTGTTGTATACTAAAGATGCAGTGATAACATAATGGTGAGACACTGAGTACTTCTGATACCCTGTAAAAATCAATTCACTGGAAAAAAACAGTAAGAGTTGCTGTGTAACACAGTGGCTTTTTTACTTAAACTAAAGGTGTTGCAAGTGTTGACAATAGAGGGAAGGTCAGAGGTCATTAAAAATTGTTTTTCTTTGTAAACCAAAGATCTGGAATTAGATATTATGTTGGTTGGAGGACAACAAGCTATGGAGAATGGCAGCAATTACTTTTTTCCTTGCTCATGGGATGGAGAGGAAAGAAAACAGAGGGGTTTAGTGGGGTACCATCTCCTCAAAACGTGGTCTGCGTTCGGAGCCGGGCTGGGGAGCAGGGGGTGGCGCGAGGCTCTCGAGTCCGCTCTGTGTCGGAAGCGGGTGAACCAGCTCCACAAGGAAGAGTGACACCGTCCAGGCTTCGCTCCTCATCGCTCTACGCTGCCTTCCAAGTTAATGTAGTTATGAAGTAAAATACATTTATCTTACAGTTGAATACGCATCTATTTCAAGTAATGAAAAATAAAACTTAGAACTTTTTAGGTCATTCACTGCCAATGAATTCACCGTTTCAGGTTCACTTCTTCAATGGCCAATGATGGGGGGATGCCCCACGGCCTTTCCAATTATGTGTTTAAAAATTACAACTAGTAGAACTAGAAACTACAGCAAAACCTTCCCCTCTTTGTTGTGGCTTGTGTCCCATTCCAGATATTTTGCTTAAAAGTTTTGAGACAGGGTCAAGTATTTGTGAAGTTGATCAGTTTCTCAGTGACACATTTGTAAACTGCGTCTTCATCTCTTTAAAAACCATCATTATTGTGAATGCCACATACAACAGGAAAAAGTGTTTCTTCGCACTCTACAGTGGAGGTACAGGATTGCTTCTTTTTCATTTTTCCTTATAAATGAAGGAGATTTCGGCTGTTGGAGTAACAGTGCTTTGTTTCTATTGGCTGTGTTAAAGAATCCACCAAAAGGGAAAGTTCACTCATTCTTGAAGCGGAAAACCAGATTTCCTGTTCTGGTGTTTCTGAAATCATAGCTGGAAAAGGAAAAACAGGGTTAGAGCTCATTTTACCCTAAAACATACAAGGCAAATGCTCAATAGAAAGACATTTTGTATTTAAAGATGCTGAAGCCTGGTATGCTTATGAGTGGGGGAAAGGAAAAAACCCAAACCAAACCACAAAAAGCTGCAGAGCTTTATTGACACTTCAGGCAAATACACCAGCATTCATTAACGTGAAACAGCAAGTGTGAACTCAAATGAGGAATTACAGTATTGATTCTGCAACACAAATCACCCTGTTTACTAACAGGGCAGTTTGTAAACACTCAAAATGAACAAGGACGATTTTAATGCTTGCACAGAACAACTACAGGTAGTACGGAGGCTGAAACATTTCCAACCTTTCTTTCTCCACATGGTGCTACACCAATTTGAACATTTACCAGAACGGGTTTCAGATGCACCAGGAAGGCAAGAGCTCTGCTCCTCCCACAGCCTGGCTGAAGTCCGATAAAGACACGCTGCCTTCCCACCCCCCTACCTTTGTAACCTTCTCCAGAGGCTGTTCACACTGCGCCTGCTGCATAACGTCATTGACAATCATCTTTGCTATCTTCCAAGCCATCTCTTCTTGAGCCTGTGTAGAAAAACATCCAAAATTAGATAGCTTCAAGCTCTTAAAAATTGAAAACAGTCCTCTCAGCGTAATTCATACACTCAACCGCAAGAGACGTGGTCAACCTTCGCAACTCAGTGACCTGTAGTTAATGCATTCTCCTTGATGGAAATGCACTTGGTTTCTAAGTATAGAACTAACTTCAATTATCGTGACTATTTATGGCTTGATGCAATTTCCAAGAGTTAGTGAAAATTTTAGACTTAACTGCTGGGGACTTGTCCAATCCCCTCTAAGGGGGAGAAATGCAGCCTGCAATCCATGCACAGCAGTCACTCCACAGTGAAAAACAAAGACCAACAGCACCTTCACTCCTAATTATAGATATATTTTATAACACCATAATTAGAAAAACCTTGACTGCAAGCACAGTTAACCATTACATCATTAGTTAAACCAGCAAGCACTGGCAAAAAACTAGTTTCACACATGCATGCGATTAAATTATATTTAGCCACAGAGTCTGACAGTTCTTGTGGTGCATTGGAGAGATACTTGGAGAAACAGCCAGGATTAGGAACTTCTAACACTTCATTTCCCTAATCTATGCTGTAAAGTCAGCCACAAGGACAACATAAAAAGACACACCTCATCTGTGTTTCCTTGAACCCACTTCTTCATTGCTTGTGAAAACATGGACCCTAGTGGAGACAAAAACCAGCAAGGAAGGTGTATTAGCACACTCTGTGGCACACCTCTATTAAAGCTAATTCCTTCCATCCTTCTGCAGGGTTTGCGCTGCTGGTGTTAGAGAACAAAGAGTGGCATGAAAGACAAGGGATCACGTGTAGCCATGGTTCATTGGACACCAAGCCCGAACCATTCCTCTTTACCAGAGCTCAAAAGCAGCATTAACAGCAGGTACCAAACTGGGTGGGAAGCGTGTGGAGAGCTGAAGTTCTTTTTCATCTCCAAACCAAACCTTTGAAGGTTTGATCACCAGCTCAGCTGCTCGCGGCTTTCATCCCTGCCAGGTTCCATCGACAGCTCCAACTCCCACAGGCTGCTCATACTCCCAGGAGTCCAGCTGGACCAGAAAAGCAGAGTTTGGCTACAAAACTGGGCCAGGGATTGGCTTTGCCTCAGTACAGGACAATCCCCTGTGTATCTTATCTGGCTTAAAACAGATCTGGAAAGAGTCAAGAATCGTGCTTATCTTAACTGCAGAAAGGAAAAGGAGCAGTTCTACAGATGTTTACAGAAATAGAGCAAAGAGGAAAAACCAACCTTTTGATTTTTTGACATCAGGCTCTGGTTCAGATTCTCTGATAAACTGTCCCAGGTCACTGACTCGTCCAAATGTCATCTTCCTGAAGAGAGGAGGAGTAAAAGGACCACAGAGGTTACCAAGAGAACTTCTGCATTATGGAAAGCTACCAGTCAGAAAAACATAAAAAGCCTCCACAACCGCACAACTCTACTGTCTCAAGAAACACTGGCATTTCACCAGTTACCACCTCTTCCATCTAAAAACTATACATTGGGAAAAATCTCCTGCTTTTCTCACATATCTGAATTTGAAGCATATCTTAAAAATTCTTTTAGAAACTAGAAATAGGGAAATGCTTCAATGACTCAATCAGTTAATATCAACAGGCAGCCCTAGCAAGTGCTCTACGCTATCATATAAACATGTCATTAGGGAGGAAACAGTACCCAAAAGGACAGAAGACTGGAATGCAATAGAAAAGCAAGGTAGCTATAGAAACTATTTCTGTATGAGATCCACAGAGCAGAAGAGCTCTGTAACAAAGAGCAACTTAAACAGAAGAAGAGCTGTGCAATCTGCTGAAGAAATGAAGTACAATTCCTTCTCTGCCATGGGGGTCAGGAGAAATCAGAATTGCACATTACAGTATCAAAGCCTGAGCTTATTCTTTTCTGTTCCAACCCCAAATAGGAACTACTTGGCTGTATTTTGGAGTCAGAGGAATAACCAGGAAAAAAAGAAAAAATATTTTTCTGAATGCCATTCTGGTCAGAGAAACATTCACTATGACATTGGTGTTAAATCACATTATTGAAATAGATTTATTTTCAAATACTGACAGGTACTAAGATTGCAACGCCTTGCATTTATACGTATCTCAATGCAGGAGGACACAGCAAAAACGGAACAGAGGTAAAATATGTAACTAGAAAGAATGAGATACACCGAATGAACCTTACCCTGCATATGTTCGTTGATATAAAGATTCTGGATCCAGACTTGCAGCATCTACAATTATTGCTTCATCAAAATTTTTCAGGATTTTAACATTAGCCTTTTTGACATTGGACTACAAATAAAAATTCTAAGTATTAGTGCCCAACGCAGACAACTAACGGCTTCTTAACAAAACTGCTACTATAGTGCTTTTACACTTAGATAAACCTCCACAAAGTCTCTAAGCAAACATAAAAGAATTAGAGAGCATCTACACAGCCATGAATTCCTAACTCAGTATGACATTGTTTTTAAACAGAGGATGATAAAGTTCTATGAAGAGAGCCAAAGACACATGGTAGCAGTCAGCCTACACGTATGTAAGGACTGCTGACTAAGCATTCCCAGCTGAACAGATCCACACACACGTGCAATTTACTTGCAAGTACACAACACTGAACTGCCTCAAAAGCTGCAGCAGCTTCATTCATCCCTCTCATGCACTTGGTAAGCAATTCCCAAACACACCATGCTTCCCCCATACACAGAGAACAAACATTTGTCTTTTGGCCTGGAGTATTTATATAAGGTTATGAAAAAAAAATAATCAAGCAAACATTAGAGCTACATCAGGGAAAGTACAAATGCACAGCAACCTATTAGCATTTTAACGCAGAACAGAAAAATCAATGGCAGCTGCCCTGCCAACTCCTTTCCTGCTGCTCTGCATAACTGCTGTTCTTTATGCAAAAATATGCAGACACCAAGAGATTCTCCTATTCAGACAAGCAGGATGCACAGCACAAAAATGCAGTAATTCATTCCTAAATTGTCCAGTCCAGCCAATTACCAGCAGCTTCTCCTGCTCAGACTGTCAGGCAGCAGGATATTTCCACATGGTCAGAACACAGATTTTATTCCCCATCTCGCAACTAGGTGGGAATATTCCCTCCTTGCAAATGAGAAGGTTTAAAAATACTACAAGCAGGTAGTACAGCTTCCAAGTTGCTTGAAACACAGAACATCAACAACGTTGTTCTAGATGCTGGATGTAAAAGCCAGGGTGGCACCGCGGCGTTCAGCAAGAGCAATTCAGCAAGAGCAGTTCGAGCTCAGCTTTTCTGCTCTCAGCTGGGCTTGTGGTTTGCATTCTGACCTGGTTACAGACAAGCTACAATCTGCTTATCCTCTCTTGCTTCACATCTGAATGAAGCAAAGCTAGAGCTTTTGGAACAGACAGCTCTTGGTTAAAAACATCTCATGTCATTGGGGTGGTTTCAGAGCATAATGAGCTCCACTGCCCGTTTCTGAGGCTGGGCCCACCCGGGGACACAGCTCTCAAAGCAGCACCACAAAAAGGCAATAATAATAAGGAAGATGCTGCCCCACAACCAGGGCACCTGCAAAGCTAATGCACAGTGGATATTTCTCAGTAACTCTGGAAGGATAATGAGCCAAAGGACCCCAGTCACATTCTCGTTTCTCATAGTACAGCAAAGAAGCAGCCAGCTCATGCTTAACGAGCTATTAGAACACCTTACCCAGCAATGGACTTTTTTTAATGCCCAGCTTTACATCAAGCTATGTACATGCAAACAGAAGGCAGTTACTGCCCCCTGGCTCAGAGCATCTCGGTGGTAATAAAGTGTCAGAGCTCTCTTGGAAAGGTCAGAGTCCGGCCATTTTCTATCTGACAAGCATGACTCTCTAGATTGAGGACAATAGCAGGGAGAAGTCTGCTGAGATAAACTAACAACCACCACCTGGTAAGATATTAACTGTCACTGCTCTAGGCATGAGTAGAGAGATGTCTTAAATCCTAAAAATGAGTGGACTCGTCAGGTCTTTAAGCACACAAAACTGGTGTATTTGTAAGTTATTTCTAGCAAAAAGCATTCTTAAACATCATGGCACTACAAAACAACCTGCAGTGAGCATTAATGGCTCAATAAAAACACAACTTTGATGCAAAGAACTAAAAGCAGTACAAGACTTTGGGTACAGCAAATACAAGACACCATTCCGTGCCAATACTGTTGGTTTGAACTTAGCAGAATGGAGATCAAACGTGTCCTAATAGGACACAGGCTTTAATGTTAAAGTGCAACGGGAAGCTTCAAATTACAAGATGTTTCCTTACAGTGCAGGAACTTTAACATCAATATAGAAAAGTGACTGCAGCATTTCTTATAACATAATCAAGCCACGACACTCATACCTGGGAGGCAGAGCCATCCGGGGCCCCTATCGAATCGCTATCAGGAGAGTTACCGGGGCCGTGAATGCTCAGTGCAATATTCCCTCCTGGAAATTCATCTCCTCGTACTGAATGGATGAGATCATTCAAGTATTTGTAGTAAAGGTTGCTGGACAAGAAACCGGGTAAAAAAACCTTGAGAGACAGAAGAAGGAATTCTCTTTAATCAAGGGTGGTCCACACAATTACTGTACATCATTTACAGAAGAGAAGGGACACACAAACATCTCATTCCTCGTGTAGATGGAACACAAGTGAAAGTGTCCACACAAGGAATTGTTCCACATTAGTGATTGCATTCCTTTAAGTTTTTATCCTACTGCAAAACAAACAAAAATAACTGTGTATTAACCAAATCCTCCAGTAACTGGAACTGAAGTTTAGACTTTTTCCTTCCTCTAGGAAAGCCTGACAATCCAATATGCTTACAGTCACTGCACTACAGTGCTCAAAAATCACCTGCAGCTCCACAATCAAATTAATAATCTCCAGCATCCAGGTACCCTAGAGTTACACTATGAGCCACACCACTGGAATTAGACTCACAAACAACTGCTACTAGCAGGAAGGAAAATTTTCTAAAGATACATAATAAGCTGTTGACAGCAATTCACATGGGAGGAAATTCTGTTACCTCCATTAAAATGCAATAATCACCCAAAACAAACATTTCACAGAGAATTAACAGAAGCCAGCAGCTGGTATCTTTTCAAACCAGGCTGGGGAAAACAGTCTAGCAAATTTTACTAAAGCTGCTGTATTATGCAGGTAACCAGGTGGTCAGTGAAAGAAAAGGATAAAGCAGAGATGCAGGAGGGAACACTTGAAACGCTGCACAATCTCCACATCATCTTTACTAACTGTCAAACCCCTTCTGAAGAAGGCATCTCACCGTCTCCATGGTAGTCCACGCCTGCCGTAAGGGAGTAGTGAAACAGTTTGGGAGAGGACCCCCTTCCCTGCAGATGTTGGATTCAATCTCTAACCTCACCGAGTCATCAAACCCAAGAGGGTGCGTGGCTTGAAGGGAGAAGTACCTGCAGCACGGACAGAGGGAGACGACAACACAAAAGGATTTGCAAAACTTTGCAGGTGGTTAATACCAGCCTCTCACCGAGGACCGTTAATCCCGCTGCAGCCACCAGATGGTGCTGGCTTCAAAAATGTACATAAAACTGAGCTTCACTCACTACAGGAAAAACAACCCAATTCACAGAAAACATTTTGGACAAAGCCTTGCCCTAAAGACACAGATAAAAGAAACAGAGCATCATCATCTGCTGATGAGCAGCATCTCACACACAGCCTTGGAGCAGGGAAGCAGGAATGAAGCAGGAAACACCCAGGACTCTGAAGCAGCATTTACTCTGCTGATCACATCACTGAAAGCAGAGTTTTATGGATGGAGCTGGGGGGTGACCAATGAAAGTCAGAGCGATTGGTTTGCCTCCTCTCCAAGTATTATTTCCTACTCTCTCTCTATATAATATAATATATAATGTATAACTCAAGACGCTCGTGGCAATGAATCTCACACTTAAGAACAAACTTCTGGAAGCAGTTTTGATGTTTGTCTTCCATTTGTGTTATTGCTAAGGTGAATCACAAAAGAAAAAAGTTACACTAGTGAGAGTGAGAAGTCTGATATTAAAAGGAATCTGGCCATTTCCTTAAAAAAAAAAATAATTTTGAAAAACAAAGAAACAAAGAACAAGCACCACTTGGCTTTAAATATGTATGATAACAGTTCCTAGAGCCTATTTTAAGCTGACAACAGTATCTGAACCTTAAGGTTTTTCTACAGCAATGCATCTGCTATCAGGTTTAAATCCTTTCGCATTTTCAAATGGCAACCAATTGGCTTTGATATCTCATCACCAACCACTAAACTCAAGCAATCAAGTCCTGAAATTCTGAATTGTGTTTAAGAACGAAGTCATTATAAGGATTTTCTCCTCGTGCATAAAGAAAAATTTTAGAAGTTCTTCTGTGTGTATGCATCAAAGGCCACCTTAATAAAACGCATTTCAGCATAACAGCACAAGACTGCACAGTTATGGTTTGAGAAGGAAAGGTCCTTTTGCAGAGTGCAAACCAAAACTACAAGCACAAAATTAGAGTTTCAGAAACAAATAATTGTTGAACTCCCTCACTTGTCATATAAAATCATGGCATCATTCTGTGCTTCTTGCCCATCATACTGGCCTTTTTTGGCAGCAAGTTGAGACTGGAAGTTATCTGCTGCCAACCAGAACTGCAATACGTTAACTGCATCCTCCTTCTCCATGTACTGGAAGGGAAATAAAAAAAAAAAAGAGGAGAAATTAAAACAGTTTTAGCAAGAAACTTTTAATAAACATAGACAAACCTGCTCCTTACCATTTTTAACAAGAAACACAGTCCATATATTAATGAGGCAAAATTGTCACCAAGGCATATAATTGTTTTGAATTTTCAAGTATAGTGTTGCAGACTAATCTAGTTTGTTTACAAAAACCCAGCCATGCCATTTCTTTTCTGTACTGATTTTCACACTTAGTTTCCTAGAACTATTTATTAAAGACAGAGGAAACACTATTTTCACGCTATGTTTAGCTTACACTGAACTCAGCATATTGTCTCAGCTTCCCAGTTTGCTGTTTGACACCACCCTGGCCTGTCAGACTATCAAGACAAGTATTTTACTACTAACAGATGATGCCCTCAAGGCACAGGACCCCACAACTGTTAAACCATGCATTTAACCTACCATATTCCAAACTGGTACCCTCCCTAAGTAGTGATTATTTGCTATCTGTAAGAACACTTAAGGCTTTCGAAGTCACTACTTCATTCAGCAATATTAAGACAACTGTCAAAGCTTCTATAAAGCAAAGAGATGCTTAAAAGCACTCATGAACTGGAGGAGACACACAAATACTCATTCTACAATTCAGTATACAGGTTTGAGCATTTGAAAGAGTTCTACACATGGGCAGGAAACAGTTTAATGCATTATCTCCCAGAAAAAAAGTCACCTCATCTTTTTTTTTTTATTTGAGGTGTCTTTTTAGAGTCATCAGGGCATGAATAGTTTTTCTTCCATTCAATAGAAAGGAATAAAAAAGCAAACCCAAAACCTACCACTCACCTCAGAGAAATAGAACAGGGCTGATTCACAGAAAAGTATGTCAGCCAGATAAACAGTCCCACTGGTCAGCACCTCAATCTGGTATTTACAGAAATGATGACTTCGCAAAAACTCACTAAAGTGCCTGCACACAGATAAACAATTAGTTACTAAGGGTCAACAGCATTCAAGGCACCCCATGAAACAATCAGTTCTCACCCCAGAAGTCGTACACTTTAAGTTGGACAAAACCAAAACAAGCAACAAAACTGACACAAAAAAGATGGAAAGAATGCAATAATAGCACGCACATCCAACTTCAGCAAGCGATCACCAGAATGCATTTGGAGGAAGAAATCTGAGCAGGTTCAAGTACAGAAGACTGCACAGACAAGTGACTACACAGTTAATGCCTCCATGAGCATTTTTAAGGGAACTGCCTTTTGCAAAAGAACAACAGAAACAAGAAGCGAAACCATTCAATCAACTTACTCTTGTTCCATTGCATTAAACACTATTGACTGTGCCATAACAAAACAGTTCGGATCCACTTGTCCATCTTCCCCACAAATTTTTGCTGCAAAGAAAGACCAGGTTAATTTTAATGTGCATTTGGCTGATTGATTGAGCTGAAAGACGGGAGTGGTGACTAGTTAATGACAAACTGCAGTTCAAATCCACTACAATCAGCTGGCTCTGACTGTGCAAAAAGGTCACCTGACTCTGACCTTTTGAAGTACTGCAGATAGCTGAATGATAACATTACAGCTAAAATATTTGATTGAGACTCAAATCTGGATTCCCTCCATAACCACCAGGAATTCTTTCACTAATTTAAGCACAGTCTCTGAACGTTCTGCTGGGGATACAGCACAGCACTACAGAAAGGTCAGATCCACTGATACTTGTAATGTGATCCACTACCATTTTACAACTGACTTCAAAATTCATGAAAATAAAAAGAACTATGAGTCTTTGTGGTATTAAAGATAAATTGTTACGGAGAAGGAGGAAACTCTGAAATGAGTAGGCAGTACACATTCTTACCAACTATGTCATTTCTCATTGCTTCTGTAATAGGGATTGGTTTAGCAGCATCTGGAGAAATATATTTGGTAAAAGTACTAACTGCATCCCGTTCTATACCTACAAGGAAGAAACACAGAATCAAACTTTGATTTCCTCAGCACAGGTCTAAAATGAGGAGAGAATAACAAACATCTGCTCTTCAGAAAAGCAAGTATCTAATTATCAGCAACAAGTTTCCTTCCCGTGAAGTTTTCAGTCCCCTGCTCTGTACTTTGCTCCTGACAAGCTACAGTGACTGTTGTCTCCAGCCAGGTCACAATGAGCCCAGCAGGGACTGACCTGTGAGATGGAATAAAGCAGCAGCTCTGAATTTCCTACCACTAGGACAGACAGCACCCTCTTCCTCAGCTGCACACCTTAGTCCCAGAAGCAAATATTTTCTGGCAAGAACTGCAGTGAAGTTCCCAATTTCTAGTTCTCATGATAGAGAATAGAAAACACTTGCATTATAAAGGAATTAAAAGAAAAAAAAAAAATATCTTTAAACGGTATGTCTGAGAACAAGGTGTATGTCATCTTTCAAGAGTTGGGACACTGCTCTGGAAGAGAGAAAAAAAATTATACTCCAGACTTACCAGATTTCTCAAAAAGGACCTAGTCTTTTCAAATTCTTTTTAGACATCAGAAAGCAGAGGTGCTTTTCATGACTAACGTATCATTGAATTTGTTTAAGCTACTTTAGGGCTGAGGTTACGTATTGTGGATGTACATGACAAATAACTACATGAAAAAGACAAACAGCAAGAGAAAGGGATGCAACACAAGGAAACAGTTGGGCAAAGAAAAGGAACCAACATGAAGAAAGGAGCATTTCCTTTTTGTCTGTAGACTTGCACAAACCGGGGAGGACTGTGTAGATGCAAAGCAGAGGAACAGGTCACTGCACACATCGCTTACTACCAAAAGTCAGTATTTTAATTTCATCCTTACTTCCAGTAGCCTCTGAAGAGGTGGATTCCAAATGAGAACAAATCAATTACAAGGGGAGGAACTCTATCAAACAAATCCAAGAACAAAACCAGTCCAGTCCACACAAAAATCTATACAAGTCTCTTGTAACCATTACTTATGTTATTGTGCACAATACAGGATATTTACCTTCTGTGAAAAGTTAATTATCAATTCTCGGCCCCGTCATCCAAATTTGCTGCAATTCTTTTAAGTTGGGGATGGGATGGGTGAGGGAAGAATGGGACATTGCAATGTTCATCTTCATTTCTTAAGATCACACATGTAAGAACAGAAGTAACCTAAGCTTATTAGGGTTCATAATGATTTTGAAGTCTCTTCAGCGGCATATTTATTTTTAAACAACCAGACAATCAATTGATACACAGCTCAAACTGACCATTAGCTTACACACCAAGTTACTGATACACAAAATTATCTTCCTCCTCACGACACCACAACATCCTTCCTAACAACACATGAGAAGCGAGGCAGCCCCATTGCACAAAGCGAGCAGCAGCCACTCTGCTCCCCGACTCCCCACCTTTTTAAAGAAAGGGAACACACGGCACTTACTTTTCATGAGTTTTCCTGACAAGTCTTTTAGTGCAGAGGAAGGGCTGTTTCTATTTGATACTGTAAGCTTGGAA
This sequence comes from Gallinago jamesoni, assembly GCA_025769975.1. NCBI lineage: Eukaryota > Metazoa > Chordata > Aves > Charadriiformes > Scolopacidae > Gallinago > Gallinago jamesoni. Next base: position 7,171,487 of record JAOQGH010000006.1, read on the forward strand.
GATTCTTGCTGATCAGCTGGAACAGGATGTGTCCCTGTCTCAGATTTTCTTAGACAAAGAACACGGGTATTATCACTCTCCTGACCCGAGAGCACATGGTTCTGGCTGTTGCTAGTTCTGTCGTCCTTGTCCGAAGCCACTGGCTTGGTCCTGAGCAGATGGACTGCGCTAGAATCCTCCAGTCTCTCCTCAAGCAACCCAGTTGGAGAAGACGATGCAATTTCCTGCTGTTTCGAGGGCGACACTGGTTCTGCCAAAGAACTCTGCTTAACTGTGTTCAGGCTGTGTGCTCGAATACGGGACCATGTTGTGGAGTGGAAGCTTTCGGCCTCTAACCAAAACTTAACCAAGTGTTCCATCCTGCGCAGTTCCATAAACTGGATAAAATAAGGGAGGGCTACATTGTCCTGCAGAACTTGTTCCAGGGTCTTTGAAAGGCTTGATTTGGTCTCTTCTGCCTGATAATCCAGACACGATCTGCCTGAAGAAAAATATCAAGGGAATGACTCCATATTGTACTACAGACATCAGTATTTGATACAAAGATGCCCTGTGATGCAATTGATAAAGAGATAATTCCAACAGAATGGTGACACACAAAGCAAAGGAGCTTCTTTTAACAAACAAATGTACCGTCCCTGTTCAAAACTGTTTGAGGATAACACACATGCTATTGTAACAGCAGTCAAATTTTTTAATTATCTAAACAACTTGCCTGAAAAACAGAGGATGGTGAGCATATCAGTAATGCACATAGATTAAAAAGAAATACTGACGTTATTATAGAGCAGGTGAAGCCTTACCTAAGTCTCCAAAGTGAGCAGCTTCCATGTGACTTGGCTGCTTCTTAAGGGCAGCCGTCCGACTGCTTGAAAAAGAGTCCATGTTGGCAGAGATGGCATTAATCGCCACATGGCTTGGTCCTGCAGCCTCCAGCAAGGCATGATTTCTAGTGCTTCTCTGAGGGGAATGTACTGCTATTGGAGCTGGAATCAAGACAGGAATGATTAAGACACAAGGATCCCAAAACATCTTCTAAGCAGTACCCAATGTTAAGCACCCCCAAGATATGCCAGAGTTTGCAAAAGTCAATCTTATTAAAAACCTCATTGTACCACCGTGTGTCATCTTCAATCAAGGGTCTGATGAGAGTAAAGACCACAGGATTAAACAAGGATTTATTACAGCAAGAATAAAAACACTTCCGATAGATCAGTGGTACCCACCCACCTACATTTTACTCAGCAGCTAATCAAAAGACGCCAAGTCCAACTTTACACGTGAAATATTATTCCTCACTCTTCCTGCTTCCTTGATAACCGCTATCGGAGCGGCTTAATACTTCGTCAACTATTTATCTTAGTTGCAGTGTTCTTGCCAATCCATTTCCACACCTTTTTGAAGGCTAAAACATGTCACAAATCCTGAACTACAAAGCTATCTCTGAGTTTTAACAAGAATACTTTTCAAAACTGTTTCCTTTGCCTCTATTTGCTTTTTAGAGGAAAAAAAAAAAACAATAAGGAAATACCTCTGGCAAAACCCAGGTTACAAGCCTTAACCTCCTCTCTAGCTGTTTCAGAACATGGCTTGCTACCTGAGCCCAGAGAGAACAAAGAACTTCCTCACACAAAACTCTGCCATGAAAAAGCATCAACTAATTGTTAATTAATGACAAAGCTGAAAAAAAACCAAAACAACCCACCAACAAAACCCGCTCAGAGCAGTTTCAGAAGCTCTCAGGAAATTGCAGTTGAGTAGGATGTCATGCAAGGACATCTTACACCTCTGACTCCTCAAGCGAGTCAGATGACACTATCTCAGCACACCACTTCCTAACACGCTTCATCAAGGCGTCAAGCAACTTGGTTTTGATGACTTCCCTGCTGCATAACTTTATTTTTATTCACAATTTTATGACACTACGATGACAGAAGTTGACAGTTTCACACTCGCACGTCATGGTAACAGATACTTCAGGAGCAACAGTACAGAAGGGTTAAGATGTTTAGGCTGTTGCAAAGTGTTTCTCTGGGTGCAGTGTTTGGTACCAAGACACTGCTCATCACCGCTCACAAAACCTTTGGTATTTAATGCCAGCAATAACAGAGAAAACACGTTTTTTTTCCCCAAGCCAATGGGTGGCAGCCAGTTGCTCAACTGATGACAACAACCGAGGAAAACTTGCTGGAGGCTAGTCCTGTAGAACCAGAGCCACACTCCTCATAACAGTTTAGGCTCTTGTGAATTAGATTCAAATTTAATTTTATACTATGAACATTTGAGGCAAAATTGTTCTACTTAATCTAAGGATCAAACACCTGTTCCAAAACTTCCAGGTAGCACTACGTGGCTAACATAACATCATACAGATCATGGAGTAGCTCCTTGCCAAACTGGAAAGATGCCCTCTCTCTGCAGCAGCTCACGGTGTGTAAGACGATAAATTTTCACATTTATTTTTATTTCCACGGTCACCACACTGTAGCCTCTTACTGCTAAACTCTTTCAGCTGGTCATCGGAAATTGCAGTTGCACTGAAATCTCAGGGTGTACTATTAAAGGGATACAGCGTACTGCTTCCTGTATTTGATTTGAAAGACAGACCACCAAAGCAAAAAAAGCCTTTAATTTTCTCTTGATATCCAGATAACACATTAACAAGTACAGAAACAGGATTTTTTCTGAGGATATAAAAGTAACACTTCAGATTCAAACAAATTACCTCATCTCCTTTTAGTATTGCAATAAAAACTGACAGGTTAAATAATCCTATTTTCTCATGGTTTATAAACTTCCTTCCCATCAATATTTTTCTCTCTCCTAACAGATTTAGCAGCAAGATTTCTGTATCACATGGAGCAGCATCAAAACAGCTATTCATTCTGACCAAGATTCAGATCTTCATATCACAAACCGTATCAGTCCAAGTTAAATGAGACACTGGCAGCCCCTTTGGCAAATTAGACACAGTTAAGCTGCATTTTCAAAACTGGAAAATATGCTACAAGTAAGCAAGAAACTTGAGGAGCAATTTGTTGTAGATAAGGAATAGCCACTATTTGGAAGGTGACTGAAATGCATGATCGCTTTGAATTAAGGCTCATGTCTGACATAATTTAATAATCTTCTGCACTTACAGACTCAGCAAGATGAGTAGGAAAGATTAGTTACTATAAATACTCTGAAACAGAATTAAGTTTGGGGTTTGTTTTGATTTTAATGCATAGGTCACATCTGCACTCAGTCGCAAGGAAGTTACCGCACTGGTTATAATAAAAATGGCAGATGATATTAGATACCCAAATTTATAGACAAAGTAAATATTGATCTTACTTTTAATTGCTTTCACATCTGTGGTCTTTTCTTGTTCTTTGCCTTTCACTGTAAAATACAAAGGAAAACATTAATGCTATTTTTGGTGACTAATGGCATTTACCAGAGAATGGACATACAATTCCCAGCTTCAGCAAGTATCAGAGGCAGATGTAAACTATCATTTTATTAAAACTGATCTCTCTTATTTAAATCTGCACATCTCGTAACTGACAGAGGCTTTCAAAGTTTTTGTGTTGGTTTCTTTTCAAAACCAAAGTCTTACAATCTGTGAATTAAGTTTAATGAAAGACAGTATATTAACACCGAGAAAGACGCTGTCCACATGATTAAAGCAAGGCTACATTCAAGGTTACTTTAATAAACAGCATTAACTGGGAAGACTGGGATCGATAGTTTTAAGTGTAGGGCACTGGCAGATACTCTCTATGAACTGAAAATCACAGAGGATCTCCCTCGTATTACAGGAAAAGCAGCACAATGCACACAGCCAAAGAGATCCACAGAGCCAGAGCCAGCCCATGGCTCCTCCATCACAACGGATACCACAGAAACGTTCTGGAAACACACTGCAAATAGTTAATTCTCTCACAAATAATATTGCTTAATTATCACGGAACCTATGGCAAGCAACTGATGGGAAGATAATATTTTTAAAAAATTGTGATGGAAAAGCTTTTGGATTTTTTTTTTTCCCTCAATTATTATTTTTTAAAGGAAACTCCTAAAGGAAGTGAATGAGGAGATCTGCTTAAAACAAAAATAAAGAAACCAAAGGAGCACATAAACAGGATGGCACGAGAAACAAACTCAGTGGTGATAGTGAAAACCTTCTCTGGCTGCTCCAGGCTGGGATTGTTACTACAAATAGGTCATCTTTGAACACCGATTGTGGAGACCTCCCACCCCTGACCACAAATCATGACCCAGCACAATCCAACATTTACATCACAAAAACACGAGCAGATTTTAAAAAATCCCTTCCTATTCTGACCCAAGTATTTGAAATATTTTAAAGGGAAACGTCAATCTCTGCTTACATAATTGTCCTGCCCGGTGGTGGCTGCGGCACTGCTGAGCTCCAGCCGTCCCCGCGAGAACCAGAAACCTTTCAGGTCTGAGAACTGGCAACTCAGCATTTAAGGTTTAAGCCGGCAGCGAGCACAGTCTCTCTCCTGTAGAGAGGTTTAAGCCTCCGTTAAAGGAGCTGGATTCTTTTAAAGCTGAGCTCTTGCAGTGAGAATAACCAGACTTTACATAACCGAGGGTGTGCTGATACACAGGACTGAAAAAGACCTGCTTGTCTGAAGGAACACTGAGGTACAACGGGAATAAAGTAACCCCTATACAGTATTATGAACCTTTATCTTTCCACAATTATTCCAATAGTTGATTTATCAAACCGATTCCTAACTACTGGCAATGATTCCTGAGTTTCAACAGAAGAGTCCTCCATAAACCAATTCTCAGTTTAAATACATCTGTTCCCTCTTACCACCTACTCAGTTCCTCTCTAATTACCTACTGACTACTGATAATCAAACTCCCAGTTCATGTCCCTAACCTCCCCATACACAGCCTTCTTTTGTCCCCATCAGCTTCAAGCAGAATAAAAATGAAGCTGTTAAAGCAAAGGACAAAAGAGAACTCCCATACATGACATAACCAAATTTGCAGACTAAAGTTTCACTAAAGAAATTTACTTTCACTTCCCTCAAAGGAACGGATGTCACTTGGTGCCTGTGTGAAGCCAGAGAGATAACTGCGGTACGCGATGGCCCAGGACAGAGTCAGTGAGAACTCCCAGCAGCAAACCCCATTCACGAAGGGGTAACACATCAAACCGACGCAATGCAGCCACGTGGGACTTGAGAATTTTAATTCACACCTTGAAATGCAGAAGAATGAACAAACCTTAACTGTTCACCTGTGTACGCACACAAAAACCAATCTCTACCTTCAGAGGTCAGCCAGCTGCTGGACTGGGTATGTTTTTTCCAAGATATCTCTACTGAATGAGCTGCTTTGGCTGCTTTCATTGATAACAATTTCACAATCTGCCTTCAAGCACCAGGCTGCAAGCTCAACAGCTATAGTTCAAATTTTCAACCTATCATCCACCCTCAGCTTTCTAAACCTTTTTTTAAGGCCTGTGCTAGCAAACCATTGCACTAATGGTTTTAATTTTTCTACATGTTGGTAGTTTTGTGATCCTTGCTATGAATTAGTTTTTGAAAAGCTTCATTTTTATCCAGTGCAATATCCTCTTAAACAACACAAGCTCAACCCAAGAACACCGATGCAGTTTAGGACACCACGTGTCTAGTCTACAGAGTTTTATCATAAGCCTTAATTGCTTCTCTCCCAGCTGCAGTTTAAGATCTTCTCTAAAAGACAGTATCTAAAATGGAGAACATACAAAACCATACTGGTTTATGTACAACCCAGATGAAAGCTTTCATCTCTCCTCTCCTTACTAGCGCCTCTCTTGGGCATTTAGTTCTGACTCTGCTTCTCTGACCAAAGATCCTTTAATCAAAGTAACACAAACAGATACTCAACTAGACGTTTCAATACTTTCTCCCTGAGAAAATTTTTGCCAAGGCCTATACTGCTCCTGCAATTACACATTGGGATGGAAAAATCAGCTCCACAATTCTCTCCGTCCGCAAAGCAGCAGAAGCCAGTTTCAAGTATTTTATAAGCAGTATGAGTTTTATTCTGCAGCTCAACATTAGTATGTAAACACCCCAAAAAGGATTATGGCACTTGCAAAACCTTCAGTGGACTTCAAGGATCTTCAGAACTACTGATAAGAACAGAATTTAAACTCATTTCTTCCAGGATTCCTGCACTAACCTCTACAAAGAATGAAATTTTTGTTGCTGCCACTTTGGCTGAGCAAGTTTACATCAGGATGTGTCAGTTAAAAGCAAAGACACTGTCTCAGGTAATATGTTCTTTCCTCCTAACGTACAGCCTCGCCTCCCAAGGGATACATTTTTGGCGTCAGTAACTGAGAAATGCTTTAGGAGAGCGTTTGTCGTGGCCGCTGCTGGGAGAGCAATGGTCGTAATGCTTGAACAAGAGCACTATGAGATACCAGAACTACTTTCCCAAGAGGCCCTGCCTAAAAGGTGCCACTTTCAACAAAAACCACTCAAACCACATACTGTGCGGAGTGAAAGTGCACCATACCACACATTTCATCACGAGCTGTAGCACAAGGGCTTTCAAAACATTTAACTCTCAAAGAACATTTAAACTACATCCATTTGTGCTGCAGAAACATTCTAAATATTTCAGGAGTCACGGATTTTAAATCTTAGCTCGTGTTCCAGAACATCAACAAACATATTAGAAAAATAAATTGTCAATGACTCCTTTGGCTTTTATGAAGAACTCAGTGCGATGAGGTCCCTTTCTCAATTAGGGTCTTTAGTTACTGCTTATTATATGTTTATGAAACCACTGATTGCGAAAAAAAATATATCTGCAAACAGTGAGAGAGGCTCAAAAATTGCAGGAGGTGCGAGGCGTTTTATCCCAGCCCAGCGAACTGCACGACTCCCCCGTGTCAGCACCGCAAGGCTCTGCCGTGCAGAAGAAGGGCAAAGCCGCTGCAGCCGCTCCCCGAGCGGCCCCGGGAAGGAGGGGGCTGCCCAGGGCCGCTGCCAGAGCCCCGACAGGCAGGCAGACCGCAGCCATCCCCCCGGCCCCCCGCTCCCGACCTCCTCCCCGAACCCTGAGGGAGGAAAAGGGCCCGGGAGGCGCCGGGACTGACCGTGGTTTGCGGAGAGCTCGCTCCTCAGGGGCCGAGCTTCCTCTCGGGGCCCGGTCGCCGTCCCCGGAGAGGCAGGGCCGGGGCCCAGCAGCCGTGTGGGGGACGAAGGCGGCAGCCGCCCCTCAGCCCCGGGCCTCCCGCCCGCCGCCCCCCTACCTTTCCGTCTGAAGAAGGACATGGTGCCGGGGAGGGGGCGAGGCGGCCGCTGGGGAGGGGGGGAAGAAGGGGAGGGAAGGGGCGAGGGCAGCGAGCCGGGCTCCCTATGAATGAGACTCCTTCCTCCGCCCGCCGCCGCCTCTCCCTCCGCCTCTTCCTCCCGCGGAGGCGCCAGCGGCCGCCATGTTGTCAACAACTGCCCCGCTCCCTCTTCCGGGCGGCCGGCGGCGCGCCGAGCATGACGGGATGCGGCCGCGGCCCCCGCCTCACTCAACATGGCCGCCGGGGCAGACCAGCCAATCCGCGCCTAGGGGCGGCCATCTTAGATGAGGGCAAGAAGCTCCCGGGGGTCCGCGGCTGAGGGAGCGGCCATCTTTGATCAAGGGTAGTGGCGTCGGGCGGAGTGAGGCGCTGTGGGCCATCTTGGCTGAGGGCAGGAGGGCCTGGAGATGATGTTTTGGGGAGGCTCCGCAGCAATTTGGGCACATCCCGCGGGCCAAGGATGACAGCCTGTCCTCAAGGGCAGGGGGGAGGGGCATAGCAGGGCCGGCGAGAGCCGGGATGATGTTCAAAGCCACCTTGGAGAACTCGGAGACATGAGCCCAAAATGTCCTCTTTGGCCCCAGGGGCTGGGACAGAGGAGAGGTGACAGCCTGACAGACCCCACACCTGAGCACCGCCATGGGCTGTGTGGACTTTGCCGTCTCAGTGGAGGCAGCCACAAGCCGCGGGTCCTTGTCCCTGCAGGCAAAAGCCACCCCCTTGCGCGTGGGGTATGTGGTGGCACTGGAGGGTGTATTCCTGTGGTGCCAGAGACGTGGCAGGGCTTCCTGCATCCCCGTCACTCCATCGCAACCGCCCGGCCACCAACACGGTGTAACCAGAAAACCCTGCCCGGCAGCCTGGGGCTGGTCAGGATGTGGGAACGCTGCGGGGGTGCTGGGAAGCCATCTGCCTGATAAGTCAGTTCCGTCTGCGTCCCCAGTCCCGCCACAAGAACCCTTTTAATTATCCTCCTGAGGCAAATCTTCTCTTTTCTCATCTACAAAGGATGTCTGTAGTTATAACGCATTGCTTACATTGATCTCTGAAGAGCGGTATATGATACAAAGGCTTTACAAACACTTTATAAAGACTTACTATAAGTTTTGTGTGAGGACACTGAGGCACATCACTAGAAAGCAGTTCTCCCAAGCTCACACAGTGACACCTGCTCCCTGAAGCAAACCCAGCCTTATGCCTCGGAAATCGCCATGAATGCTGGAGACCCAGCCAAGGGCAATGAACTCCAGAGACGGTGAGCATGGAAGAAACACAGTGTCCACTTTCCCGTGGGCTTTGATGCTCCATCCTGGACAGGAATTCACTTTCCAAACACATAAGTCTCAGTCTGATTCCTCTTCAAGCTCTTTTCTGTCCTGCAATAAGCCCTGCAGGTGGTGCAGGGGCCGCAGGAGGCAGCTGCAGTTCTTCCTCTCACATCCCCGTGTCATGATGGATCGATGCAGTGTCATCCCTCTGTGACGTTAACTGTTCCTGCCCTTGGTGCTTAAGCCATGAGAAAATTACACAATTAACAATCATTTTGTACATTTCTGCAACATCTTTCATCCCAGTGTTCCAAAGCTCTTTGCAAACACTCCATAATTAAGACTCATAAATTGTAAATTGCATAAAAGGTATATGGGGATCCTTTCAGGGCTGCGATGAAGCCATCTCTTGGGCAGGATGTTGCAGCTGATCAACACCCTATAGCAACTGCATTTTCTCTTTTGATATTATTTTTGTTAACTGATGCTCTTTGCTACATTTTTGTACCCGTGCCCAGAGGCTGGTTTGAGGATAATGAATGATTGCATGTGGTTTTTGCATAATGAATGGAATTATTTAATTGGCACATAACCTAAGCGGCTGGTAATAGGCTGAAATATTGAAAAGGTGAGCAAATTTGAAAGGAGGGGATGACTCAGGGAACACTAAATTAACACGTTCTGTCAAAAAAGTTTGCACTCAGTCCTCTACAGACACACACAATAACCGGCAGCATAAAGACAGCCCTAACCCAACCAGCCTGATTCCCAGAACGTGGTGCAGTCTTCTCCTTATTTCCACGTAGCTGTGTGTGGTGTGAAGGGTCTGTTTTGCAGATCAAGCTCTAGGATTCAATGTATTTATTGGGGTTGGAGCAGGACTCAATGTGTTACAAAGTCCTGGTCTGCCAGGCTGCATAAGTTACAATTTGTGGTAAAATTCCCCAGGGAGTCCGTGTTGTGGATCGTCTTCCTGACCTTACATGACGATATTTTTTCTACCATCAGTAAGCCCAGCTGATGCTGCCCCCCTGGCTGAGCAGTGGCAGACACAGGAATGTTTTCTAACAGATTTATTTAACTGTGCTTATCTGCTTCAAGCGGAGTGGACCCTTTCACTCTGGGGCCAGCTGCAAAGTGACAATGGCTACCATCAATAAGGCGGGGCTGTCAGAAGCCTGGCCAGCTGGCAACCAGATTTTGGGGTGTGGGAATTGTAGGCATCCCCCATCACACTCGATGAGGAAGACCTTCTATGTTGCAATTAATTTTCAAACAGCAGCTCGTTTTCCAAAAACCTCATCCAAACTGTCAAAGTCTTTGGGATAATTCAATTACCTTTGCATCAGATTCTACATAAGTGATGAAGCCTCGAGCTACAAGCATGTTTGGCATGAATTACATTTCCTGGACTGAAATTCTCTCCCCTTTTGGGGAATGTGCAGAAGGGCTGAAGCTCCAATCCATAGTTAGTCACTCAGCCTTGGACCCTGGAGATCTGAACTGGAAGCACGAGTAACGTCAGGTTCTGGAGTTTTTAACAGAATGTGACAGATTAATTATCTGAGCAGTCGTTTGAAAGATGACTTCAGGACATAGATTGGCCAACATCAGAGAAGCTGGGGGACACCTCCCTAAATTAAAACGTTCAAAGTCTCACTGCCTGGTGACTTTTCCCTCTCCATAGCCAGAAAAACAAACAAAATTTAATATTTGAAAATATTTAAATGGGATGCTCTTGTTTGGACAGAATTAATAAAGCAGAACGAGACCTTGTTGATAGCTTGGCGTCTTTGACTCAGATAATTAATCACAGGGAACGACTCTGCTCAGTTACAGCATTCAGAAAAACACAAATGTAACAAATCATGTTACAGGCCATTGCCATTTCTCACATCTTTGGGACAGTCTGTTCATTTATTTACATGTATTTACATGATGTTTGGGTTCTATCTCGCACATAGACTTCTCACTACTTTGGGAATACAAATAATAACAACTATATGACTATGGTTTTTAACAGTCCAGATCTTACTCTGGAATCAATAATACATAAGAAACACACTACAAGCTTAAAAAGCACATATTTTAAATGATAGCAGAATATTGCTTCAAACAACTAATTAGACATCTTAGATGAACTTGCAAATTAAGCAATCCAAATACTAATCTCTAAGAACCCAGGAATTAATGGTGGGGAAGAGTGGGAGAGAGCAGCACATACATGTAACGCTGCACAACAGGATGCTGGGGAAGCTGTAAAATTGAGAAGGCGCGACTGATACCATTACAGCAGGGGTGCTCCAAAACTGCAATTGCAGCAGCTTCAACTACAGACTTGTATTTTTCTCTCTCTCTCTCTCTCTCTCTTTTTTTTTTTAATGGGAAAACAAGCGGCTGCATGCACACATAAAATTCACGGCAAATTTGGATGTGGCTGACCTCAGTCCATTAGCTTTGATGGGAATGGGAGAGTTGGTGCTGGCTTCTCAACTGTGCTAAGGATTTCAAAGAAGGGAATTATCCCCTTTCCCAGTCTGGCAAAAAAAAAAAAAAAATTAACTGATTTTATTAAAACATTGTGGTCTCTCCTTGTCTCCTTCCACTGAGCACATGCCCAAGGAGGAAGGTTTGTTCCTCTGCGCCTGGCGGTTGGGCAAGGGGTTTCTGTCTCCCTCTCAGTGGGTAAAAACCTGAACCTTGAAGTGTAACACAGAACAAAATGGAGAAAAAAATCAAAACAACAAAATTCAAACAAACCTTACTCTTGACCATCTCTGGACATCTGAGCTCCAGGGAAGGAGCACTGAGCAGGAACACAGACATGGGAAACAGAAGAGCCCTCACAGCAGTTCCTGCAGCTTTTCCTCAACCCCAACCCAGCTGCAGGCTCTTCCTTTTCTGCCTTTTCTGCAGAGCTTTTGGGCCACTCTGCAATTATTCCAGTTTACTGGCAACAAACCGGATCACCCCTACCTTGTCTATCCGGGCGGTATCGCCAGTGTTGTGTGGGACTCACCTCAGATGACCTTTCTCCAATTCACAGTATTTTTCCAAAATTCTTGGCCATTTCTGGTGTCGTAAATACTTGAATAAAAAACAAGTTAAAAAAAAAAAATCCAGTTTAAAAGCACTCTCTCTGTTCTCCCCTTTGTGCTTTTTCCCCCCCCTTTTGTTTTTTCCAAATGCCCCAAAGGGTGTGAGAAGCAATGCAGCACATGGCAGTCAGGTATTGCTGCAGCCCAGGGACACTGGGAAAAACAAGCCTGGGCGTGATTTTTGTCCCTCCAAAACTTCCCTGGAAGTTACAGGACAAAAATCCCGTGCAACATCTTTAAATGCAAGAAAAAGACATCCTCCCCCATGAAGCTCAAAGGCTGCCCCCAGACATAAGTGCAGTATTTTATCCGGGATGTTTTCTCCGTGAATTCAGCTGTAAAATCCAAATTATTTGCCCGTCGCTTTCCTTTCGGGATAGCCCCGAGGAGCTCAGCTCCCCAGGCCAGCAATCTGGGCGCACACCAGGAGAGGGTGCCAAGCCCCCGGCTTCTGAGCTACCAGCCTCTGCACGGATTTCGCCCGGCGAGTCCCGCTCCGGCAGCCCCTGAGCCAGCCGGCTGCGAGTAAAACACCCACCAACGCTCCCCCGATCTGAAGGAAAAGCTCTTTTATTTTGACCAAAAGCTGCCCAACACCTTTAACTCTGTTTCAGCGGTGTCGGCAGTAAGTGCCTGAATCCCGCCTGAGGACATTAGGGCAGGATTAATCCTTTTTTTTTTTTGCTATATTTAAAAAAGGATCTGTCTTTTTTGGATTTGCGGCTGGTGGACGTGGGTACCGCTCGGGGGAACCGCCGAGCTCCTGGAGATGGACAAAACCCCATCAAGATCTGCGAGGCAGGAGCATGAGATATCAATTAATGCTGCAAAGCGACCGGGAGGTTTAACAGGGATAAAACCTGGCTGATCCATGAAGTTTCAGAATGACTGTTATAAAAATTCATCTGCACTGGGAGGCGCAGCTTTTACACTTGAAGTATAAGCCCAAATTCCCGGGAAGCCGCTCTGCCTCGCTCTCCACCCCAGCCTTTAACACTATTTGGAGAAATTAAAGGATTAAAGGATAAAATTAACATTGCTCGAGCGAGCAGACCGCGAGTAAGAAATGTCCCAGAGAGGGACCGTGGACCCGGGGCTGTTCGTGCTTTTTAAAATCCCCACTCGGCCCCCGGTGACACCCGGGCTGCGAGAAATTCCCCGCAAACCCACAGCCCCCACGCGTGTCCCTCCCCGGGAAAGCCGGAGCCGCCGCATCGCCGGCTGCGGGGACCCGGGAGGGGGAGTTTAAAAATATCAACGATATTTAATCCCTCCGCAGCCTGCAGCCGGGTAGGGAAAACAGCGTAAAAGATCCCAAAACGGGTGCGCAGGTGAGGGCTCCCCCGCCCGCCGCCCGTGTCGCAACCGCGCCCGGCCTCAGCCGCGCCCCGCGGGGGAAGTAGAGGGGGGGGCGCGGCGCGCAGGCAGCGCGCAGGCTGCGCGCAGGGGGCGCGGGCAGCGCTGCCGGCCCCGCGCCCGGCCCCGCCGGCCGCCCCGCGCCGCGGCGGCTGCGCGGCCGCGCTGCGGGCGCCGCCGATGCTGTCGGTGCCGGTGCCGGTGGCGGGCGCGGGGGCGGCGCGGGGCGCGGGCTCCCTGCCCCGCCGGCCCACCATGTGCAGCGGCGTCGGTTGCTTCTGGGCGCTGCTCTCCGCCGGCCTCTTGGCCGCCTGCGCCTCCGCTTTCCTCTCCCCGGCCTGGCTGCTGCCGCCCGGCCGAGCCGCCGCCGGTTTCGGCTTGCTCTGGCGCTGCGCCGGCCCCCCACCCGGCTGCCACGGCTCCGCCGGACCCGGCGGCTTCGGAGACATCCCCTCCGGCTCCTGGCAGGTGAGCGCCTACCCCCCGTCGCGCCCCCCCTTTCCTCCCCCCAGCCTTCCCCCGGGCTCCCCGGCATCCCCTCGACATGCCCCAAGCTCCCCCGCATCCCCCGTCACCTGCCCGGCTTCCCCCCTGCCATTCCCCGGGCTCCCCAGCGTCCCTTCATCACCTCCCCGGCATCACCCCTGCCCTTCCCCAGGCTGCCCAGCGTCCCTCCGTCACCTCTCCGGCATCCCCTCTGCCTGCCTTAGGCTCCCCGGGGTCCCCCATCACTTCCCCAGCATCCCCCCTCGACGTGTCTCCGCTCCTTGGCATCCCCCCATCATCCCTCCCACCCCCTCTGCAGACCTGCCCCAGGCTGTCAATATCTCTGTCCTCCTCACCTCCTTAAAGTCCCCCTCTCTGTCATCACTCCAGCATCCCTTGTTCTCACCCGGGCTCCCCAGCTTCCCCTCATCCTGTCCCCCAGCATCCCTCACCTGTCCTGAGCATTCCCCACATCCCCCCCCCGTGCTGCTCTCAACCATCCCTTTCATCCCCTGCATGCCCCCGTGTCCTGCCCCTCAGCATCCCCTCAGCACCCCCTGGGTGTCCCATGGTCCCTGTAGGGCCACATCCCTCTTTGGGATGCTTGGCTACACCTGGGGTGCTGCAGGGGAACCTCCGGGTGTCTTTGTGCTGCTGTGGTGGTCAGTCCAGCCCAAGCGTGGCCACAGTACATGTCCTGGCCATGGCCCTGGGTGGTGCCGCTGGTGTGACCTGGCCACCCTGTCACCTCAAAGCCCTACAACCCACCTGAGAGAGCTCCTGTGCAGGTGTGCAGGAAGGAGTTGGGGGAGAAATGGGAGAGGTTTGGAGCTCCCCAGAGGGACATTGAACATCACTTTCTGGCCGAGTTTGCTAAGCAGGAGAGGAGCAGGGAGGTGGGTGACACTGCTGTCCCCAGGACACATGGATCCAGACACAGACCCTGGACATGGGGACTGCAGCCATTCCCCTGCTCAGCCAGCCCAGGGTGATGTCCTTGCCAAGTTTGGGGAGGAAGGTAGCCGCTTTCCCTGTGGGACATGAGGTTGCTGCGGAGTCCTGGGGTGACAAAGAGCCGCCTGTCCCCAACTGGGTGTGCGTGGGGATCACACAAAGCCTGGCCCCGGCATCCCACCGCCCTCTTGCCCCTGCCCTTTCTTCCTCCTCTCCCTTCCTTTTCTTTCATTCTGAGCTTCTTCCCCTGAGGTTCTGAGTGGGATTTCACGACCACTGCTCAAAACACACGAGCTTTGACTGGCTCCTGGTCGCTGTGTTGCAGAAATCCCCAATACGAGGGCTAAATGCCCACGAGGTCGTGGCTATGCCCGGCACAATGGGTGTCAGGAGCTGAATTTCTCAGTCTGCCGTGAAGCTGCGCTGTTATCTCTGCGAGGATGCCAGGTCAGCGGGCGACTGCTGAAATCCCAGCATGGTCTTTAAAATTGTCATTAAAGACAAATATCGTGAGCTGCAAAGAAAAGAACCGGCTGCATAAAATCCTTCCTATTTATACAAAAACGTGCAAAAATGCTGTCGTTTCCGTAAGTTGGCCTTTGTTCGGCTGTTTTTGCAAACGTAGTTCAGATAAACACTTCCAAGCAATAACAAACTTTAAAGATAAGACTGAAGCTCAGCAGTGACTCATTTGAACAAGCTTCAGCTACAAACAACCTCAGCCCTCTAATAGCCTCGGAAAGCACTTTAGATCCAGAATATAACGTAACGCAAAGCCTCTGATCTCCTGAGCTCAGGCTGTGGTAGGGATGAATAATGTCACGGTACTGAGTGGAGCTTATAGGGGATTTCGGTGACACATCCCTGTCTCCTTTAGCGATACCACCCAAATAACTCATGAACAACAAACAGTGCAGTCTCTTTCAGGGGAAAGCGCTCCTCTACCAGCTTCCCGCCGTGATGGGGATGAGAATACCTGTTGTGATGGTGATTTGATGGGGTGGAATATAATAAAATATCCCTGACAGCTTTGCACAGGCAGGCAACAGCTTTGGCTTTCGTGCATGAGCAGCGCTCTGAATCCACGCGCCTCGGTGCTTGGGAAGGGGGGAGCTGAGTGCCGTGAGCCCCATCCGCAAGTTCAAGTGAGAGATTCTCCTTTTTGGAGAGATGGGGAAATCGTGGCTCTTTTTTCTTTGCTTTCAGAACTTGTGACATTCATTTCCAATCTTTCAAGCCATCTTGTGGGCAGCTCCTTCTATAAATGCAAGAGCCTAACGTGGACAGGAATCTAAGAGCTTTGGAAGACAGCCACCAGCTTTGTGCTGAAGTGGGGGTGGCTGGTGAGAAGGGTGTGAAGCTGTGGTTGTGGGGGCAAAGGAAGCAAAAGCCAACATCTGGGGGAATGCTTAGAGCACATCTGGGGAGGATGCTGATGGCACATCCAGGGAGGATGCTTAGAGCACACCTGGGGAGGATGCTGATGGCATATCCAGGGAGGATGCTGAGGGCACACCTGGGGAGGATGCCCACCCACAGCGCAGAGGGCGTGGGAGCAGCCCACAGCCAGGATGTCCATCCCCGGGGAATGTTGTTCTTTTTGTTTCCTGAAATGTGCACGCTTACTGCGTTTCAAACATTTCCCTGTTCAAATGTGCTGATTTGATGAAGGGGTGGGGGAGCGTTCAGCCCTGCAAATGATCGTTAATGCCAGTTGTATGTTTGCACTTGGGGGATTATGTTAATCATGCTACAAATGATGCTTTGAATCATGTCTAGAGGTTAATTAACATGCCTTTCTTCTCTTAAGAGGGCCTTCATGTCTGCTTAGAGTTGCTGGCTTTTTTCCGCTTCCTTTCATAATTACTTTGCAGCTCTCTAATATCATGGGTACCTTTAATTTAACCCTGTCGGTGCTCAGGCTGCTGGGGCTTTGCACTGTGCTCAGCATCACGATGGTGATTTGATGGGTGGGGTATAATAAAATATTCCTGACTCCTGGATACGGTGTGGCCAGGCTGTCTCATGCAGGCTGAGACCATGAAGGACCGGATGGAAACTGTAGAGGGTCTGGCTGGAGCCAGGTGAGGAGAGAGGATGGTGATGGTGATATTGCTCAGGGACCACAGCCAATTTATGAGCAGGGCCCTTACATAGACAATTAATGGAAAGGAGGATCTGTTGTGGGAGGACCTGGAGCTATCAGGGCTGGAGAGGGACATCCCAAGGGGTGCAGGCACCGGAGGGAGAGGGGATTGCTCTTGGGAGGCCAACTGGTAGAGCTGGGAAAAACAGGTGAGCTTTTCAGCACTCAGCTGCTTCATCGCATCTCACTACTTTTCTTTTTTTGGTGCCAGATCCCTGTGTGGGTATGTGTGCGTGCAAAATAGAGCTTTATCCTGAGCTCATTTATTTTCTTTTTCAGTGGGAGCATTTGGCTCATGGGTTCCTGTCTCAATGCTGCACTTCAGAAGCTAGTGCTGCTTCATTTCAAATTTCTATTTTTATTTTTCCAGATAGTCTCCAATTATTTTCAAGCTTTGCCAAGCATGTAATCTAAAATAACAAAGAAGCTGATCAGCCCATGGTATTCAGGGTAAAGCCACATGGACCATTTACCTATGAAGTTATGCCAGTAATGCCCTGCTGGAGCAGAGCATCAAATAACCCACTCAGAACAGGGGGGAAGGCTTTGCACAGCCCAAGGTTTTTCCTGGGTTTTTACCCATAGCAGGACTTCAAAAGATTCAGCCTGGTGAAAATGCACAGGAAACCCGCTCACCCTTTTATTAGGAAATACTGAAAGGTTTCGTAAACCTTCATTGCCAGTTTCTCACCGTGTCAGTTCAGCACGGGGTTCCCAATAATCTGAGGTTTGTCTGTTGGGGTCACATTTGCAGAGCTATGAGAGCCCTGTTCCCAGTGAAAAAGCATGTAAGGTACTCACATAGGTGGGAAGATATTTGGAAAATCCATCACTCCTCTTCTAGCACAGGCCCCGGCACAAGGGAGAGCTTGGTATTTTGGGAGCTTCCAGCTTGCGATGTGACTCAAGCAGGGACCCACCTGTGAGACTGGCTCTTGGGCAAAGTCTGCTCTACCTCAGGGGGCCAGCGTGTTAATTTGGGATTAACGGGAAATCAACTTTTAGCTCCTCATCCTAAAAACTTCCCAAGAGAGCAGCTCCTTCCTGGCTCACTCTGTCCACCAGTCAGTTTGATTTTTAATTGTGCTTACATGACCTTGGCAAGAGGTGCAAGGGCTCAGATATTCTTGAAATCATCCTCTTCCCCTTTATGCATATTACTTCACAGTAGACTTTATCTCCTTTCATTAGCCACCCAGAGCTTTTTGACCTACATTAAGAGAACAGAAAATACCTGGTGTTGGGGAAAGCTGTGATTCCTGGGCTGTGGCCACATGCTTCAATGCCTCAGTAGCAAACCGTAACCGGGACTCACTGACCAGTGAAGTGCTCACTACTAAGCTGGGCTGAAATGGGTCCTGAGACAGGACCAACTTATGGGGGTGCTGTGGAAGGTCAAGTTGGAGAGGTGGGTATTATCCATGGTATCACTACTTGGGCCATGGGGCCAGGAGCTAGGCAGCAGCTGGTACTTAGCTGAGACGTGGTGGCTTGCAACAGTGATGACCAATTCATGCTGGTCACAAACCTGCTCAACAAACAGTAAGTCACGACCCCTGCACCTTGGGAAGGGCATTGCCTGGGCACATCAGAGACATTTTGGGCTGAACATTGAATTTCCCCTTGAATGAAGGCCCAGAGCAGAGTCTGGCTCAGGGTGCTGGGAACATGGCATGGACATTTTGATGGTGGGACATTCACTCCATCCTCTTGAGGCTGCAAGTCCTACTCCCTTCGGGTTCCTCTCCACTGCCTTTGTAAGAAAAAGCCATATGGGAGAGCTTTGTGACCTGCGGGGTGTTCCCCAGCCCAGGATGATGAGGCCAGCTTTGCTGCCAGCGCCAGGAAAGGGCTTATCCCAAGGCAGGATAATAACAGAGTGCGGGTAAGAAGGTCTGATCTGGTACCCAGCGACAGCACACTGCTTGCTGCCTAATTAAAATTTCATTAAGTTGGTTCGCATCCCTTGATGGAGGTCACAGGCACACCATTGATGTGCTAATGTCTTACTTTTCCCTTTTTTTTCCCTCTTTCACCACTATCCATCATCCTCTTAGATAAAGCAGTGCCATTAGGAACTGCTTTCCAGCATCGCATCCCCAGATGCAGTGGCACTGGAAGAAAGACAGCCGTAATTCATCAGACATATTATCTGTCTCTTATTTTCTCCCTAATTAAAAAAATATGCATTTTATTTTCTGGAATCAGTTTGGGCATTAACCCCTCTGGTGTTTGCGTTGAAT
This sequence comes from Gallinago jamesoni, assembly GCA_025769975.1. Taxonomy (NCBI): domain Eukaryota; kingdom Metazoa; phylum Chordata; class Aves; order Charadriiformes; family Scolopacidae; genus Gallinago; species Gallinago jamesoni. The sequence goes on from JAOQGH010000006.1 coordinate 7,190,356, forward strand.
ACCCTGATTATCTTGAAAGTGGGAAAGCTACCTGGAAGGCCAGGACTGGCCGAGCTGTGTTGGGGGAGTTGCTGAATTTTGTGTGTGAGCAGCTAAATCTGGGCTGAGGAGAAGCCCCCCCTCCCATCCCCACACTGTGGCACAGACAGGTCTCCTTCGTTTGAAGGAGAAGAAATGGGGACTGGAGCCTTATTGCCTCCTCTACATCCCTGTGCCCCAGCCCAAACCACCCTGGCTCAGGGGACTCTTAGACATCAGCCATCTCCCCAGTAGCACCCCCTGGGGCTCTGCGTTACTGCCTGACTGGTTTGGGGAGGTTGGACCCGCTCCCACCATTCCCATCAAATAACACTGGGCACTTCCCAGTGCTGCTGGGCAGGGCATAGCATCTGCATGGGAGCAGGATGGAGAGGGAAAAATCAAACAGGAAGGAAAAAGCTCTCAGATGGTGCCGAAAGGAAGGTAATTGCCAGGGAGGAGAAGATGAGGACGTGTGGGATCCTCTTCCTGGCCGTCGCTTTAATGCCGACCAGATGGCGGATGTTTGTTTCTGTGACTTGTGTGGGGGAAATACGAACAAGCTGCGAGGCTCGATCCACCCACCCCTGCGCACGCAGCGTCTCCTGCAGAGGCAGGCACCTCTTTCATGTGCCCAGGTGGAATATTCTTGGTTTTCACCAAGATTTTCTCTCACGCACCCTGCACTGCTGTTTCGGGTCCAGGGCAGCCTCTCCCAGTGTGGTGTGGATGAAAACAGGGGCTTAGGGTCTGGTGTAAAACTCACTTGGAAAGGTTTGGGATGAGCAGAGGAGCTGGTGACCACATGGTGCTGGTGGCAGTGACTCATGCGGCACAGGAACACGCAGAGACCCCCATTGGGCACTGGGGTGGAAAGGAGATGGCTTCACTTCTCCAGCGCTGCTGCTGTCCTGCGGATAGATACCAGTCAGAGTATTTGCACTGATCCTTTCCAGCCCTCTTTATTTGGCCTCCACAAGGCGGTGGCAGCTGCTCCTCCCCTACCAGGAGCCTGGCCAGGGGCATCTTGAGCCATGCAGCTGCCAACATCTGCATCAGCTTCCCTGCATCAGCCCCTGGTGTGGCCTCCCGGGTCCTAGCCAGCACTGCTGCAAATCCCACACCCCAGGTTCCCACTCAGCACCTCCACGCAGCACTGATTTATTTTTTTAAGAAGCTTAAAACCTCTGGTGTCCATTTGGTTTCTGCCTCTCCAGGCATAGCACTATCCAGTTTAACCTTCCTTAAATGAATATTTAATTGCATAGAGCTCTGATGGGAAAGAACTACATGTAAAAAAAGAAAATGGTTTGATTAATTTTGCCCCCTCTTCCCTTGCAGTTGCTCTTACAGCCAGTTTTCCCCCAGCTTGTTAGGGGTTTCTCAGACCTATTCTGCCTCAACACACAACCCCAGAAAGCCAGATGTGCTGTGACCTCCATTCTTTCTTTTCCTCACTTAGCCCATGGCTTTATTTTTTAATAAATTTAATTATTTAGGGTATTTATTTTTGCCCCCCCATTTACAAAGATGTGTAAGCATTTGAGCAGGGCTGAAATACCCAAGCAGTCTGTAACCTTGCCTTCAGCCTGCTGCTCTGGGTACCATGGTGCCATCCGGGATGGCAGCTCTCAGGGGCAGTCAAATTGCAATTAATAAATTGCATTAATAAACTAAAGTGTGGCATGGTGTGACTCAGTGCACAGGATGTGATGGCAGCAGCTTTGTCAAGTCAGTTAATCTCTGCAAAGTCAAACATCAGGTACCATTTCTTGCCACCAAATCATTGGACTGGACATTTTTTATCTCCCTTTGCCCTTTGCTCTTTAAACTGTGAAGATCATGGATGCTGGTTTCAGAAGACGGGTTAATGATTTTTTTAAAATTTTCATTAGGGATATTAAGTGATTCTTCCCAGGATGCTCATTGTGTGACATTTTAATTTGGTTTTTATTTTTTGTGAATGAAACAGCATCTTCAGCAGATTTATTGCTTAGTGAATGGCATAGCCATGGTGCATGTCAGACCTGTAAAATATTAAAATAATGCGTAGGGGATTGTTGTTAATCGGAATTTATTACGCTACATAAAGACATATTTACAGTCCCACCAGGGGACTATTAATTTGTTTGGGGATAAACAATTAATCTCCCTGGGAGTGGGAGCAGAAAATCTGACATGGTTTTATGTCATTTCCCAGCGTGGCGGAGGCAGGATGGCTCACAGCCCGGGGCTCTGGGCAGTCTCCCCTTGCACGGACACGGGTCTGCGGTGCCTGGGGAGAGGCAGCCCACCAGGCAGCGAGGTCCTGCTTCTCCCTGGCTGCTTTTGCAGTGGGAGCTGTGCTCTCTGCTGTGATGAATGGGCTTTTTCCTGCCCCGGCCTGAGCTGGGCTCTCACAGACGGCCTTGATGCATCCCGTCTGTTTTCCCCCCGTCTATTTTTGGGTTTCAGCCTTTGCATCCTGTTTCCTGCATCCTCTCCTTTCCGCTCAACATGCAACAGGCACAAACAGGGAGGAGAGAAGGAGGTGCTATGCAGTTGGAAGGAGAGGGTTTTTAGCCGCTACTGTTCGGTACATTTGCTCCATGGACTTCTTCAAACTTAAGGCTCATTATTTTTCTTTGGTAGCAGCTGTTTGATCTGCAGGTGCAACTCCAGTACAGGGAAGAAGCACTTGGAATAATTCCCAGCCAAGGCCCTGTAAAGGTTATGACAAAAGCAAAATTTTTGGTTTACAAGAGTGGCCATTCAGTGACTCAGCATCCCTCACCCACGTGGCAAAACCCAAACCTCACCATTTACCTATGGCTCTCACCCACATGAATTTTAACATATTTCTTCCAAATAAGACCTTAGTTCCCTATGCCAAGCCCTGGTTGGATTTGGTCTTTTTTTTGGCCTCCCCCGCGTGCATCAGAGTGCTGCCAGTCCCACAGCCCCACAGTCTTGCTGCTCCCTGTATGAACCCTGATGGCAGGACCTGAACCAGACCCAGCTCTTCCTTCAGTGTAACGCTCACCTGCACCCATCCTGTTTGTGCCTTTTTTCTTGGCACTATGTCCTGAAAAACATCTTTACACCTTTCCTCAGGGATTGGCAGTTTGAGTGGCTCCCAGGTTGTTTCCAGCAGGAGCTGCAAGTTTTTAGGGGATTTTGCTACCATAATTAAGAAGAACCTAGATCATTAAAAAAAATATGCTTTACACAAGAGAGGAACAAGCCTGCTCCACAAGACCCCTTTCTGCTGAAAAATTCATCGCTCTAAATAATTAATGGTCCTTGCAAAGGAGGATGGTTTAACATGTTGCTGGGTGGAAGGTGAAATTCAGACATTGGGCAGAGTAATCATTTTTTTTTAACCTGTCCGTATTTCCTCTCTGTGCTGCTGCTCTGGCAGCGGTCGGGACCAGGGCTGTGGCTCCTCACCCTGCAGGACCCTACACTGGGATGGTGTCTGCATGATGGGGTCCCCCATCTCACCCCAAATACCATAGATGTCTCCTGGGGTATGGACGGGACAGGGGCCTGGTCCCTGCTAGGGGTGTCCCAACCTCATCTCTTTTGCCCTGAAGAAGCACTTTGGGTCTCGGTGGCTTGGAAGGCACCGGAGAGGAGCAGACAGCCCTGCTGTCACTGTCCCTGCCGAAACAACCTCTCTCTTTCTCTCGGTAGCTGTTTGCATAGCTGTGCCTTTACATTGTATGTCAGGAATTAATTTATTGCTGGGACAGCATTTGCATTGCTTGTGCGGTGTATAAATAGCCTATAAATAGGGTGCTGATTTCTAAGCACGGCACAGCACTGGGGGAAGCGCTCACACTGGGGTGTTGGGAGCCCTGTCCGTGCTGCCCTGGCCCATCCCTTGCCAGCACCCACCTCTCCCTTTTTGGAGCAGTGGCAGTGCCCCGGCAGGACCCTGCAAGCAGCACCTCTGCCACCACAGCACTGGCCAGTCCAGCTCCTAAAGAACAGCTCAGCAGTAAATAAGGCAGGTAGTTGTGGGGCAGTATCAGACCCGTGGGGCAGCACTGTTCTTGCCAGAGAGCTTTTTTAGCTGCTTGGACCCCCCATAGCCATCAGAGTGTAAACTCAATTCCTCTCTCCTGCTCAGCCTGCCTGTGATTCCTGCACCATAATTTGGATTTAGCAGATTATTTACTCCTGATTTGTAACTCTTTGGTGAGGGGGAGCAAATGGAAACATGTATTGGGTTTGTTCCTATAGTAACCGTGGTTGCCCAAAAGCTCAAATATAGGGGGAAAAGTAAAAAAGGAAAAATGTGCATTTCTAACCAAAATGTCTCAGCAGGGTGAGAGGGCTAGAGAAAGGAGGGTGGAGGTAGGACCTGAACCCGTTATGACAGCTCCCGCACAGGTTATTAGGAAAATGGGGCCAAGACCTGTCTTGGGATCCGAGACGCTGCCATTACTGCAGGGTGATTCACCAAAGCCAGGAGCGTTTTGTAGAATTCGCCGTGAAATGCTGTGAAATGACAGCACTTGGCGTGGCTGCTGCAGTGCCGGGACTGAGGTGTCCTCGCGCCGTTTGAAGGCTGCCACAAGCTGGGTGCTGGAGGAGGAGGAGGAGGCACCCATCATGGGTTTCCTTCACCACCCGGGGTCACGCCATGCCCCTGGTTGGGCTGGCATGTGTTCCTGCCAGTACAGGGACCATCTTGCTGCCAGTGCCATCCCGTTGGCAGAGGTGGGAATGCTACCTGCAGCAGTTGGGTGTGCACGGGTGAGCTGCTCTGCCATAAAATAGCGCTTTTCCCAGTTTTAGATGCTGATGCAGTTTGAGTCTTACGGTCAGAATATTAAACAGCAAAACTGCTTCCACCTGGCTAGGGATGAAGGGGGACAGGCTGGTCCCCTTTCACTGCTCCTCCTCGTTGTGCCAGACCCTGGGAAAAACGCCCCCCACCTGGTATTTCCATAGCCACCAGCATCCCAAAGCATCATCCCACAGTGTGAGCTGGGTTTGAGCCCCAAACAACCCAGTTTTGTTGCAAAAGAGGCTAAATCAAAGACACAGCTGCTGCAGGGAAAGGCCAGTGGAGATGGTGGAGGTGAGCTGGGTGATGGGGTGGTTGCAATGATACCTTTGCGGCAGCAGGTTCCCCACCATGGAGCACCACTGGCAAAATACCTTCTAATTGTGAAGCTTGGAGGGGTGGGCACTGTCACAAGATATGATTCAGCTCTTGATGAAGGCACTGACATGCCTCACAGGCATCTAATGGCACTTGTATTAGTGACGTAGCCCTTCATGCATATAATATGTTTGCTATTATCACCATAGCCTGAATTCTAACAACCCCTGGGACCAGGTGACAGGTGAACCATGGGCTCAAGACTTACCAATGAATTTAAGCAGCAGAAGGCGGAAGAAGCCACCCATGATGGGACCCCACTTCTCACTTTAAGAGGGAGAATTCATGGAGAGCTGTTGCGGGGACAGTGGTGGGGAACCACTTTGCTGACAACTCTGTGTGTCCTTTCAGACGAGTGCCGTGCTGTGTGCGGGTGGCTGTGTCCTGCTGGCCCTCAGCTCGCTGCTGGCCATCGTTGCTGTCCTACTGCCCAGCGGAGCCTGCGAGAGGAGAGTCTGCACCCTGGCTGGCTACATGCAGACAGCAGCAGGCAAGTGATGGGGACTTTGCTCTTTGGGTGGAAAGATGGTGTTTCCTGGGGTGCTGCCTGGTCGTTCACAGCATCTTGGATCTCAGCAGCAAGAGGAGGTTACAGACACTAACCAGCACTGGAAGAAAAGCAAGCAGCACTTCTCTTACGCAATTGCCTCCTGCATCCACCCTTACAAAATCTATTGAAAATCCCCTCTGCCCAAACACACAAGTCTATGGCAGAGAGCCTGGGCTGTAGGTCCCACTCACTGCCCCCTGCTCGAGCTCTTTGGCAGGGCAGGGGCTGCAGTGAGTAGTGGAGAGCTTGCAGTTAAGCCTCTGGAGGGATTTCTCTCTCTGAGCTTTACACCCAAGACAGGCTGTTACTCAACCTGTCCTGCATCTCTCCCTGGCTGCCATCTGGATGCTGTATTTGCTTATATTTCCATTGCAATTGCCTCTTATACTTCTGCCTTGGAGAAGTGCTAATGCAGAGGGGAGAAGGCAGGCAGCTGAGGAAGGTCCATCCCTGTTGAGGGACCAACCCCACCTGAGACCAGTCTCCACTGCAGGGAGCTGTAACTCTGGCAGCTGAGGTGTTGGACCAAACAACCCCAACTGGACACGAGCCACAGCAGGGGATTAAACTGCCCATTTGTGTCTGTGTCCAAGAATAAACTCCTTTCCTTGGAGAAATCCTCAGGGCCAGCCAGGCTCCATTATCTGCCTGGCAGCATTCAAGCAGCTTTTGGGGGAAAGCCTGTTATGTGCTTTCCTTGCCAGGGCTCATCCCGTGGGAGCTGATTTGGGAACAGATGTAGGGGCCTGGCCCATTAGCCATGGCTGCTCCAGCTCAGCTGGGCTGTGGGTTCATGGAGGCAGCTGCTCATGCCTGTGTCCCATTGCTAGTGACTGATGCATCCCTTGGATGCCACAGTTTGGGGATTCCCGTCACTCATCTACGTTGGCTGCAGCCAATGGGTCCCCTGGGTGCAGGGCAGAGGATGGAGGAGTCCCGTGCCAGCCTGTCTTAGCCCCAGTCTGGTCATGGCATGGGTCACTGGGAGATGGCTTAGGGTGGCCTCCTGTGCAGGACAGAAGTGGTTTGGCAAGGGATAACCCTGCATTACCTTTGCTTAAGGCAGTGGCACATCCCCACGGCGTCTGGCTCTGCAACAAGAGACAAGTGGGTGCAAAGCAAGGGATTAGGAAGAGTCCCTGGAAAGGAAACGGGCTGTGGCAGATAAATACAAATGAGGCGCTCTGAGGGGTTTCGCTAATATTGAACAGGCTGTAAATAAACTGTAGGCTCTAAGCATTATTGACAAATGAAAATTTACTGGCTACATTCGAGCAAGCTAATGGGTTGCTTTAAACCCTGACGATGCCTTGCTAAGCATTTTGTATTGCGCTTTTTAATTTTGGTTTGCTGTGGATTAATTCCTGTTCAGAGCCAGGCAGCCCTGAGTCAACAGAATTAAATGGTTTAATGTATTTGGATTCAGAAATTCTGTCCCCCCCACCCCCTCCTAATTTTTCCTCCCTGTTCCCCCCCCACCAGAGGAAGCTCTTCATTAGAAATCAGCTGCAGCCCAGCAAGCAGCTGGGTGACAGCAAAGCTCCTCCCCAAAAATCACATTATCTCAGAGAGAAAAGTAGGATTTTTAGGGTAGATGAATTTATATGGAAGAGAAGGAAAGCTGAACAAACCCAGGAGGTTCAGTGGAGCAGCTTTCTGATGGGGGGGGAGAAGGGGGAGAAGCTCTGCCAGAGGAACCCCTATAAAACTATCATGAGATGCTGGCAAAGGAGCAGGAGGGGGCCATGATTCTCCCACACACCACATTTTTCTGACGCACAGCAGATCCCACAGATACCTTCCCTTTCCCTGTCCTGACATTTTCCCCCCAAAATCCAAATTTTGCTCTCATTTTCCCATCCTACAAAAAAAAACAGCCTTGAGGTATTTTGCAGAGCACCAAAGGCATGACTAAATAAGCTTAATACTACAAAACATTGAATTAGGCAATCTAATTTCCCAATAAAGGGCCAGGTGCATGAAACACCATAAAGTGCATGAGCAGAGACACCAGCAGAGCCAGAATCAGTCCCCACAGGCTCAGTGCTGTATCAGACAGATGCCCTGAGCTAGAGTCACATAAATTCAGGTGCACAGGCCAAGCTGAACCAAACAAGACCCAGTCCTGAGAGCAGCAAGGGGCAGTCAGGCTCATACTGTCCTTTAACGCTTTCCTGCTGTTTTTTCAAGATCCAAGTTGTGTCTTTTCCACAGGAAAGATAAAAATCTCATGCAGATAGAGCAGAGCATTAATTGCAGATGCAGACATGCTCTCAGGGTTCAGAGCTGGGCTAATTGCCACCATACATTGAACACATGAATCCTGATGGCTGGCATCCACCCCTTAAAAAAAACCCCAAACACATCCACACAAATAACAAGAGGATGATCCCAAATGAAAGAGAAAATGAGCAGCAGAACAACAGGGAGAGGGGGAAGGATAAAACACAGAACATTTGCTCAGCTCTCATACCCTACAAGCAAAGTCAAAGCTGCCCCTGAGAGATTAGAGATGGGGCTCACCCCCTAAGCGTGGTGCCAGCTCACTAGAAGTAAATCTCCTCCCAAACCTGCTCAGCAGCATCACCAGAGAGCCAAGGGTAGCTGAGCTGGCCCCATTTATGTGTGGGTCAGTGGGGTGGCCCCAGCCCACAGCTGCATCCCATTGCTGCTGATGGAGAGGGACCCTGGGGCAGGGAGTGCAAGTGAGTGCACAGCTGAAATCATGCCACAGTCATTTTTCAGCAAAAGTCTCTTTGCTGGCATTTTAAAAACATGAGTTAATTCCAGGGAGAACTGTCTCCTGCAGAACAGGGCTGTAAGGGGAAGGCAGGGGATGTTCTCCAGGGCCGGTTGCGCCTGTACAACCTCTCTGGTGGCTTCTTGCTGTGCCAGGGAGGCTTGAGGTTTATAGCTGGACATTACAGTTTATCTCTCCAAAGCTCTCAGACCAGTTTTCAAGTGATTGCCAGAGGCAAAGTTGCAGGAAGGAGCACAGGGCCATCATAGTGTCTCAGGCACTGGATTCACTCATGGGCACCCATCAGTGATGCCCCAGGGAACACCAGCAGGGTTGTCACAGGCAGCCCACACAGTCCCCAGCAGAGTCACTGCATTAGAGGAGTGTCCCGAAGGCCAAGGGGTGCCGAGAGATGAAGCAGCCTCTGCCAGGTTTCCAGCGTGGCCCAGGAGCATCAGTGCTCCCACAGGAATGGCCTTTCCAGGGGAGTGAGGCTTGCTACTGGTGGAAACTGAGATTTGAGCCAGGGCTGAGTAAACCCCATCAAACAGCAAATCCAAGCAGCTTTCTGCTTTTGGGTCTTGTGGGACTAAGGGAAGGATTATGGGTCTGCTGTTGGATTAAGCTGCTGGCAACCGGGCTCTGGCACCAAAGAGGATTGCATCTGCTGCTTAGGAAGAGCAACAAGTCTTTCTAGGTGGGCAGCAGAGACCCGCAGCCTCCCTCCACAGCTCCTTTGGCTACTCTAAAAGCCTCAATAAAAAACAGGATTGTGTTGCTTTATGGAAGCTTTTCACCATGAGCTTTTCAGGCACAGGGCTCTTGCTTTGCTGGCGAGAGGTGGCCAATCCATCAGTGGTTAGTAAGTGGCTGCACCCACAGCTGCCCCACAGCAGCTGATTCTTTCCCTGGTCCCCAAGATGTGCCTGCAAAGCAGCCCGACAGGAGGAGGCTGCAGAGCTTTGCACCTCGGTGAGGCCACAGGCACTGTCAAGCGTGAGTGAAGCCTTCAGGGAGAGTTTTGCTTTCACCCCACGCTGCTCTCTGTCTGATCCTACCACCATCAACTCACTGCTCAGACAAACACAGTGCTGAGGGCAAATGATCCTGAACTGCCTCTGCCTTTCTAAGGCTCTTCTGGTTTCAAAGAGCAATTTCCCAGCACCGCTACGACAGAATAAGAACAGTCATAAGGCTCCAGCAAGACAGGCAGAAACACCTCATTACACAATTCCCTTACTTAGTCGCACTTTAATCCTGTTTTACGGTAGTCCCAAGAGCTTCTTCCTGCAAAATTTGATTGCATTCTGCAGCCAAGATCCCTCTTGCTGGCAGAAGCACAGTGGCATTACAGAGATGGCCTCAGCTTTTGCTTAGTTAAGCAGCAAAGCAAAACGCAGGAGACCCTGTGCTTTTTGAAGTTGCCTGTGATTACTTAAGACAGCGATCACCAGTGAGAATCTTTTAAATTAAATGCGTCCCAAGGACTACAAATGGACCCATATTAAAATGGACCATGCCATTCCCAAGGGAGTGCTGTGGGATGGGTAGGTTTGCCCCAGCCTTGGGAGGCAGGCACATGCTGGGGGACATGGCCAGCCAGGAGGCTGTCCCGATGCCTGTGTCACAGTGTTATTTAGGAAGGCAGCGTGTGGTCACTGCCCTCGTTGTGCCTCCCATCCCACCCTTCATCTCAGCCCACCTTTGGGATCGATGGTGTCCTGCTTTTTCCCAGCTTTGCAGTCTCTGAAAGGCAAACAGCACCGTCATCCACATCCGTATTGATTCCTCAGACTCATAACGATCAGCCCAATGACATATAGGTAATGTGTAATTAGTAACTTAGATAAAAATAGCACCATAAGGGTTTACAACCAAGCTGCCTGGGTCATGTTGGGAGCAAATAGAGACTTCGTGGCTCTCTAGTAATTGCTGACCTGCTGTTAAAAATACTGGGAGAGTCTCCCCTGCCTGCAAGGCCGTTTTGGAGTTCTGCCTGACGGGGTCTCTGATGACCGGGCACCTGTGGAGCTGTTGCCATGATTCAGGAAAGAGCCGCTCCTCTTGTATCCCTGTGCTTTGCTCCGTAGCTCATTTTTAGGGCCAAAAGAGGCTGTGAGCTGGCAGAGTGTCACATCTATCAGTGCGCATGGCTAGTCTGCACCTGCAGCAGTTGCCTGTGAGGTCTTGGATCCTTCCATTTGCCCCTCACCAAGAAATCATGATTGAAATAATGGCCTGGGGAAGGCATTCTGCCAAATATCAACTTGCAACATACTAAAGGACTTGTGGCACCAGCAGCTGTTGAGGATTCTGGAGAGCCATATTTGAGGACATAGCAGGGACCACCGGACAGTGGAGACATGCTCACTGCTTTTGGGGTGCAGGCAACATCACAGCATGGGCCCTGCAGCACCTCTTTGAGGAGACATCAATGGAGCAGACATGAGTTCCAAGGCAGGGGACAGTTTGGGGCTGGGTGCCTAATGCTGTGATCGACACTAAAAATCTTCAGGTCTGGCTGAGGAGACAAGGGTCTGAACCGGTCCCAGACGGTGCAGCCTTTCCCACCCCCTCCCACACAGCCAGTTTCCTGATGGGTGTTTTTGTGGCCACAGCAGCTAGGAACCCCGTCCTGTTGACGCCGAGGGTTGTTTGTCAGAAGACAGCCTTGAGATTTGGAAGAGGAACTTGGCAGCAGAGGCAGGGTGGGGAGCAGTGCCCTGTTGTCCAGGCATTGATTTGATTTAAAATCACCCAAAGCTTTCCCCAAAGCGTCCCCATCCCTGTTTTAAAAATAGCATCTTGGCTTTTATCACAGAAGCCATGTGGTCCCACTTCTTGTGGGGCTTGAAAAATGTGCTCAGACCTGAGTGCAATTGGTGCAGTGCAGTGATGTTGGTGGCTGTGTTCCACCACCAGAGGAGCATTAAAAAATGTTACTATAATGCTGTTTCCAGCCGTTCACAAAAGATCCCCCAAAACTACAAGCTCTGGCTAAAAGAAGTGCCAAAAATAAAGCAAAGTCCAGCCTTGATGCAAGATGTCTGGGCATGACAGTAAAAAACAGCAGCATAAAACCTGAACCCGGAAATGGGTCCAGCTCTTGAGTCACAAGGGCAGCTTTTCTGTTTTCTCCTTGTCTTTCTCTGGAAAGAGCAATGCTCCCATCACAGCTGGGAGTAATTGCATGATCCTCATCACTGCTCAGCTCCTCATGGCCATCTTCTCCCTCTCCCCTCCTCATTTTGCATCTCATCCTTGCATTAGAGAGAATGACCGACAATGTCGGAAGCCCTGGTTCCTTCCCTGGTGCAAAGCTTTTTCCCCCTGCTTTCTTTAATTATATTAGCCAAGTCGAAAAACTGCCTTTGGCACATTATTATTCAGTCAGTGAACTCTCACTAATTCCTGACACAACTAATAAATATCTGATGGTAGGGGCCTGCTGCCGGGGCACTGGAGAGGGGCTGTGTCACAGCCCAGCCCAAGAGGTGCTTTGCTCCAGCACCAATATTGCTCACGCCTGACTTACACGTGCTCTCATTTTTTTCACTTGCACTGATGCAAATCCTCTTTTGCTGCATTTTCTGCCAATTTGCTCCAGAATTCAGCTCAGTAAAAGCCATGATCATCTTGGGCCTTAGGCCAGTGTGTCCTGGAGCAGGGACTGCTCTGAACCCTGCAGAGATACTGGGCACCAGTGCCAGAGCCCAGATTATGTTATTCCATCAGTCTCTGCATGTTTAAGAATTTTATGAACTCCCACATTAAAACCAACAATTGACTTCTTTTCCATCTATTTTCCAACTGGGAAGTGTCACCTGGGGAGGTTGTTGCAGGGGAGCAAAATGAACTTGCCAGATCCGCAGATCGACGGGCATGAAAGTGGAACTACAAATATCAACTCAACTTCAGCCTTTCACTGGAGGAAATTTTACTTCTGCTGAAACAGTAATTTCTCTGTGCTCACTTGAGTGCGTGCATTCGAGTGACAGATCATCTTGGTTTGAGAGCCAGTTCGTGATTTTACTTTCAAAACCTACAATCTTCAGACCATTAAACTTAGCGGTAAAAGGGAGAGGGGTGGCAGCTTTCCTAATGGGCAGGCTCCCTGCCACAGGTTAAGTGTAGATTAGCCTTCCCCATGGTTTAAGCTCATTTCACACAAGGTGCAGAACTGCTGAAGAAGAAGGGGCCAGATCCTGGATGCACTGTGCAGCACCTGAGCTGCTCTTCTCCCTCGGTGAGAGAAGCTAGGGATTCATTTCCATCTGACACCTGGACAGCTTGCTTTCTTCTACTTAGTTTTCAAACTATGGTTTGATTTTCTCCAGGTACGGTTTTGCCATTTGGCACAAACCTGCCGACTTGGTGTCTTTGCCCTCCTGTCAGGCCGGGTCACGGCAGTAGCAGCGTGATGGGCTAATGCCGGGAGCAGCCTATTTCTCAGTAGCCTCATTTAGAGAATAAACCAGCCATGTCCTTTCAATGGTTTCTAGGAGAGGGGCAATACATTTCCAGTGGCATCAGTGACAGAAGCAATATCCTTTCATTGCTATAATCAGAAAAGAGCAGTTTTATACTGCAAGAAAAGAGCTAGTTCAGTTGTACAAAACATATTTTCTATTCCCTTAAACCTGGGGAAACCCTTGTCATATTAATATGTGGCTGAATTGCTTCTCTTCCAACAGTTCTCCAAGGGATTTGAGTTTAGGCCAGTTATTGCACTTGGCTGTAGTAACAGTCCATAAAAACTGTATTTTGTAAATAATAACAGTGCTTTGTAGTAAATGGGAACAACAAATAACAAGTGCCGCTGGGGCTCCAAAGCTGCTGCCCCTGAGGACTTACCGGCCAGTCCCAAGGACCCCAGCAATGCTCCAGAGCCATGTGTTTCAGGTGGGAAAATCCATACTTCACTTTTATAGGGAATTTGCTTCCCGTTGCCTGTGACTCTCTTTTTAGTTTATAGGCAGTTGTTCCTTCTTCTACAACTCAGGACATTTAATCTCGTTATAACATCTTCAAGGTACCAGTGTGGAGCTCAGGGGTGGTATTGGAGGGCTTTTTGAGCCATACCTTTCCAAGCAGACTCCTTCACATGAGCTTTTGGGGAGGTACAGCATTGATTACAGTTCACCTTTCATGGAGCTTAGCTGTGCTTGCTGGTTGTTGCAGAAGAGAACTGCATGAGAGGTTCTTTCTTCCCTTGCAAGGTCAGCCAGGACATCATAAACTGGATCCTTCAGAGCATCTAGCATTTAATAGCTATCATTAGTGGCTACCCAGCCTGCTTGCTGCATGCCCACAGTGCTGGGAAAAAGCATGTCTCCTTATCTCCTTGTTATCATTATGTGGTTTGGCTGATATTTCCGTTCATAAACAGTTTGAGTTTTCCCCCGGCTTGGCTCATGTTTGTATCTGCTGTTGCTGGGAATATGGAGACAGACCCTTACAAACCTCCTCTAGGGCCACCTGAATCACAGAATCATGGAGTGGTTTGGGTTGGAAAGGACCCAGAAGATCATCTAGTTCCAACCCCCTGCTATGGGCAGGGACACCTCCCATTAGACAGGTCCACTCAAGAGAACAATGTATGCATTTCAGGGAGATTTGGTCAACCCCAGAGTCCAGCCCTCTCTGTCTTTCCATGTTGGAAGCTTTTGGCCTGTTACAATATGCTAAACCAACATTAGCAGCACAGATGACAGCCTCTGACCTTGGTGTCAGACATAAATGTTTGCTGAGCTGGTTGGATCCCAGCTGTAATTCAACAGTCATCTGAACATGGGGACAAGGACCTGTCAGGACACAGAGCAGGGCAGTTCACAGCAATGGGAGCAGCATGTACACCAATCTGCCAGCAGGAACATCCTGCCCTGAAACTTGAAGGTTGCTATCAGCTTAGGGTGAAGCAGTGAGCCCCCAAATGCCTCAAAATCTGTTTTCCTGAGATTAGATGAAGCTCACGCTATCTGTAGATCCACCTGGGAAGTCATTACAGGGCTTTGCTCTTGCCGTACAGCAGAGATGTGTTGGCCTAGCCTTGGTGAGCAAAGTGATAAATCTGGGCTGCAGCTGCTCACTGTCCTTTGTGTCACAAACTGCCCAGACAGTTAAAAACGGCCGTGTGTGCGCATCAGCCAGTCCCGCTTCCAGAGAGGACACACACAGAGATAGGATTTCCCTGAGAAAGGAGCTATGAAGGTCTGACAGAATGGGTCTTTCCAACACCTTGGGGCAGGAGCCCAGCCAGACCCTTTGGTGGGATGCAGGGTGTTTCAGTCCTGCTTTCCTTGCTCTCCATGAGCATTTGGTTTCAGTATCTTGCATAACTGGCAGGCGGTGCTGGGTGAGCTGGGGAGCCAGCCCTGAGAGCAGACACGTGAGCAGTGGCTCTGGGCCAGGTCCCACTTCCTTTTTGGACAGTCTGATAATGCAGGTAGTCTGGCGGAGGTCTCTGTCCTTGCGTGGGCACGTAGCACAGCTCCCCAGTGAGCGCTGCATCGGAAATGTTTTGCTCTGCCTTCCCGTCTGAATCTATGCTGAGTCGTATTTCTTCACTGGTAAGGAACAGATCTGCTAGGAGGAGAGATTTACCCCGCACTGAGTGTAAACACAGATGGAAACACGGTGAAGCCCTTTTCAAAGTTAAGGGAATAAATCTGTTTAAAAGACTGAACGTCTGGGGCAGCGAAAGAGCAGGTGGAAAATTAACCCGGAAAAGGACAGTGGTGCTAAGGGATGGTATCTGGGGAGAGGGCACAAACTGTAGGGTAGTGGAAGTGTCTAAAGCATGGAAATTACCTCAAAGTAAAAGAAGGTTCCAGAAAGGTTACCCTTTTGGATCTCCTTTTTTTTTTTTTTTTGAGTCCTGTGAGTTGCATCCCAGGCACTTTAGATGGAGTAAGTTGGTAGGCTTTTCCCCTGAAATAATCTCATCTGACCTTTCTAAGGCAGCACACGAGGGATGCCACCCTGTGTCTCCTCCAGCTGCTGGGATAAGCAGGATTTTGCTCCCTGGTTAGGCAGCAATCTCTGCGCTGCAGAGGCTGCTTGGTGCATTGCCCTGGAAGGGCAGACCTGGCATGTTCATGCCAGTGGGAATCAGCTTCATGCTGATGGTTTGGTTGGCTCTTCTGGTCCAAGCCAGAGCATTTTCTATGCTCCACAATAAGAGCACTCCTGGACAAAGGCCCCGGTCCTGCAGGTCTTTATTCACTTTATTCACACGGATAAGCCTTTGATGGCTGAGGAAATTTTAAATCATGTTCCCCTCCCAGCCGTAACCTTGGCAGAAGCACAGCTCTGGCTGCTAAAGCTCATAAAATGAATAAACCCTGTTGCTCCTGATAGGGGTATAAAAATATAATTACTTGAAGAGTAGCTTACGATTCAGTGAAACAAGGATCTTCTTTTTGATTGAATTACGCGGAGGTATTCCTAGAAGACTGGAAGCAGATGGTGAGCTCTGGCCAGGCATTTAACAACCTGAGTTACTGCGTGGAGGGAATGGAGCCAAGCAAGGCTGCAACATGCTGCTCCTGCCTTTCTGCTTGCCTTGGGTCGCCTTGGTGTATTCCCTGGGAAAGGCGAGGCTGGAGGATGGGGCAGAATGGTCTGCAGCAATGGATGGAGATGTGAAGCGTGTCCAGTAGCAGAGGGCTTGTGAAGCAGTGGAATGCAGCTCAGGTGGTAGCTAAGAAAGGCAAAAATGTTGTTTCTGCAAACCCAGCTGTGCTTTGGTCCCAGGCAGGCACATTGTGAGAGAAGTCCCAGTGTGTGTTGTGTCAGGACCCTGTAGACCTGGGAGGTGGCACATACCCTCCTGTCATGCAGGAGAGCTCCCCATCCCTCCAAGCCCAGGAGAATGAAGGCAGACGGTCCCCTGGGCTGGGGTGGAACGAACGTCGTCATGTAATTTCTGCCTCGCTGCTCCTCCTGCCCCCATATATCTTGAGCACATCAATAAAATCAAACAGACTATTAGCAGCATGTCCTGTTATCAGCCGTGGATGTGTGTGCTGTGCATTAGGCAGCCATGCAGCCTGCATTTTATGAAGTGAGCTGCTCATACTGCTGCTGGGGTTGCAGCGATTATCACATCCCCTCACAGCTGGGTGATACTACGGCTTTTATGAGCCACCTTAAATCAAAGGCCCTTTCTTTTTAAAGTTAAATTAACAATTCTCTTCCTTTCTTTTTTTTTTAAATGGCGTAACAGCCAGCTGATTACTAGGTGAGACACAAATCTTGTTGCTGATTTGTGCCTACTGCATTGTCTTTCTGATTATTTTTATCGAATAAGCAAATGTTCTTTTGGAGCTCTGAAGTCCTTACGAGGGAGCCTCATTTTCTGCTACCGTGATCTCTTTGTCGCGGGTGGGTGATGTATGAAAAGGAATTGCAAATAGCTGTTTACAGCAAGCAAAGTCACGGAACAGCCCACTTTAATTTCTGCTATCTGTCGGAGGCTGTTGTTGGTGATGGTCAAAATTAATTAAGCAGGAAGGAAGAGAGCGGAGAGCCAGTCTGCATCCAGTACTGACATTGAAATATTAATGGTGAGCTAATCAAGAAAGAGTATCTATGAATATCTAATCAGCTTACAGTTTGCATTTTTACTGATGCGGTGAACTTCTGGGCAACAGCCCTTTACAGGGGGCGTTGGGAGCAGAGGTGGGCTGCCTGCTGCTTGATTGCTCTATCTGGGAATAAACAAAGAGCTTGTGCCTGTCTCAGTTTGCCTTTTGCACCTCACAGTCCTGCTGCCACTGGATGCTCCTGTGTCCTTCCTGCTGTCACCTACAGCAGCCGGGTCAGAGGGTCCAGCCCATGGCATTCATGGTGCTGTGTTCCTTCCTCCCCGGTGCTAGAGGGGACTTGGAGATCTCAGCTCCTCCAGCATGGAGCTGCAGCATCTGTCCACATTCGGACCTTAGGCAGAAGGTCAGAACATAGCCTTGAAGGCAGGACCTCACTCACTCGCTCCATGCCTGATGCAGGGCACCCCCCAGGAGGCAGCAGGCTGTGTTCCTCTCTCTCTTGCCAGTGTGGAACTGGTGTTTCCAAGTTGGGTTTCCAAGCTGCGTTGGGGGAAAAAGAAGGTGATGGTTGGGACACAAGGCCAGGGTGCACTGCAACTCCCCCATGCCCAGCACCTGCTCCAGGCACCCTGGCTGCAGCAGGAGCTCAGCTGCTTTTGCCAACCCACCACACAGCAGGGGAAAAGATGAAGGAAACAATCCCATGGCAAAGCAGGGCTGATTCTCATCAAAGTCACAAAAGCAAATGTCACCTTTGGGTGCCAGGAGGAGTCAAGCAGCATTTCTGTCATCAGTGTAATGAGGGCTGTGGCTTTGGAGATTTGTATTGCTGTGTTTCTGCAAACAGTTCCCTCCTCTAACCTCTTGGAAATTGGATTTTGCAGGGCTGAACACTTTGTGTGCAGCAGATAGCAGCAGGACTGATAAGCAGAAACCTGTTTACACACTCACACATATCTAATGCTACAATTGGGCAGGGGACTGCCTGGATTTTTTTTTTATTATTATTTTTTTTTAACACTATCAAATGTAATCCTTGTGGCTGAATGTCTTGTTGCTGCTTAACAGGGAGAAATCTGTACTAGGCAGTTTTAATGGGTAACAAATGTGAAAATAACTTCATGTGAAGCAAAAGGATAAAGGTAATAAGTAAATCTGAAATAATAATGAGGAAGAACTAGGTGGTGATCAATAAGGAATAGCATACCTCCATTCTCCTGTGCAAGGTGGTATTTCACATATCCCCAAGTTAGTAGGAACTGGACAGAAAGGAGAGAGTGCTGGCATGTTGCTCTGACAGCAGTGGGGAATTTCTGGGAGAGAAAAACAGAAAGCAGATGGTATCAGTTAAGAACAGCAGGAAGGTACCAGGGATGTCCAGGAAGGTGGTGGAGCCCAGCGGCTGCATCCGTCCCCCATCACCTGCAGGAGTGAGAAATCCCGTTGCTGTGGGTACATGGGCACCATGATGTCCAGCTCCAGTTCCTGGGGGCTGGCGGTGGAGTAAGCAGCAGGGATTTATCTACGAGGAGCACTCTGAAAGGCATTTCTCTCTGTTGCTCCAATATAACCCAAATCTGTCAGCCTTTAGGGCTTGCTGGGAAGGTCATCTGTGAGCAAGGCTAATTATTTCAAGCAAAGCAGCAGGCTAATGCCACTAACCTGCTCCCAGGAACCGAGCTCTGCCCTGTGCTTTGGCTGTGTAGCTGCACCCGAGCTGCAGGGAATTACGGATGCACAGAAGTATGTGTTAAACCCATAGATATAAGCAGATCCTACTAGCACATACATTGAGCACAGAGAAGGAAACACACATTTTTCACAGCTGATTCATTCAATTATCATGAAAGCGCTGTTCAAGCCAAAAGGTAGGATCTCTTCTTTCAGCCATTTAATTTTCTTTAATCTGCTCTTGACATTTATTGAAAGAAGCGTTTCACACACATCAAAGCCAAAGATTTCAAAACATCACATGAGAAAAAAAATTAAGGTCAGTCCAAGGGAAGATATGGTAGTAAACATGAGATAAAAGACTAATTTCTACAAGGAAAGTCTGGGCAAAATGGGAGGTCACACTGATCTGTGGTCAAAGGGCACTTCATTTGCACCTCTGACACCAGCTGCAAGTTGTGACACCTTCAGCAATTTAAGCAAGGCTGTCCTTAACATGAACAGGTTTAAAAGTAAAAGGTGCCTCGATAACACAACTTTTCAAGAGCCTTTTCACGTGGGTGAAGAGTTTCCCATGGCTCTGCCCAATGTTGGCCCAACTCACTGTGCCTGGGGCAGTGCTCACAGGGCTGCTGGCAGAGCTGAGCCACCCTTTGCTTTCACTCTCCATAAGGGAGTGTTGCTGCTTCTCACATGATTAAATGAGCCAAAGCTCTTGACAAACTGAATGAGCTGCTAAAAGTGAATCCAGTGAAGGGGGCCAATCCTGCATGATGCTTCCGGATGTGTTGAGCATCTCGAATGCTAAAACTGAAGAAGGAAGAATGCAAAAGATGCCCAGAAAACTTCTGCATTTAGTTCATTTTACATGGGTAGAGGTAACAAGCTGACACAGGTTAATTTATAGCTCAGTTGTACACTGATTGCAAAGTACACATTTCCAGCCAGCAACCATTAGTAAATCACTTTCCCACTGGTTCTCTTGGCATATAGAGGAAATTTCTCCCTTCCTGACATTTAAAAAAAATCCTAATAAGTTATACACTCCATGACTTTATAGCATTTTTAATATTTAAAAGAAGGCTAGAATCTATAACCTCAACCTTTAGCAAATGTACAGTAACGCGATAACAAATTTGCCTCGAACAGCTGCTATCTTGGTACCAACTGGCATGAAGAGGAGGGAGGTAATTGGCTTGTTTTCAGATAATTACCATAATTGTAGTGACACCATTTGGATCACATCTAACTGCGTTCCTGCTGCAAGTTGGATAATTTAATAATTGGTGGAATTTAGACTGACAGTAAAGGTAAAGTCAGCGTATGGTGGGGAAATCAGCAGGCACCTCCCTGTGCTGCTGGTACAGGCTCTGCTGCTCTTGCTGTGAAGTTTAGCAAAATCTTTACATTTTGCTGCTTTTCTTAAGCCCTGCGACTGCTTCACATCTTTGCTCTTTTCCTGATGCTTGACCTGATGAGACCACATTCTGCACCTTTTGATTTGAGATAAATCACTTCGGTTCAGTCCTACCCAAATTACTACTTTCTTTGTGCACCGAGTATTTTTAGCTGGCCTAGTTCCGCTGGGGGCTTGTCAGAGCTCTGCACTGAAAGTGCATTAAACCACAGTCAGGTGCTTACAGGCAGCAGCCAAATGCTTTTCCCAGAGCTTGAACCTGGATCCTCCAGAGCCAGGCTCGTTCCCCTGGGCGAGCCCTGCCAAGCTGCAGGGGTGGTGGGGAACAGAGTGTGTCAGATGATGCACTGGAGGGAACTTGTCCCCTTTGTGTCTTCTCGTGCGTGCCGCTTGTAGCCAGTGTGAAGGGAACCCAGAATCTCCTGTGTCTCCAGTCCTGACAGCTGCCCAGCCAGAGACCCAGGAGCAGGGGCGCTGCAAGGTAAGGCCAGGCAGTGGCTGAGGCTACTGGGCAAAGTCCAGAAGGTTTTATCAGATCAGCTGGACATAGATCAGGGAGTTGCAAAATGGAGCAGAGTGCTGAGCTGGTGCCTTGCAGGGTTGGTACAAGTACTGAGAGCTTTCCTGCAGTGCCTGTTCATGGCCTTGCTCTGCCTCCATTTCTGCTTTGCAAACACCTGACAGCAACCTTGGCAGTGCTCAAGGAGAGGGGTCTGCTGGAGCCTTTCCAGTCCCCAGATGAGAGAGACTCTTAGGGCACATTTGCTTATTTAGCTTCATGTCCCTGTTGCTCCCTGTGGCTATTCTGCTTTCCCTGAGCTGAACCCAGACACCTCTGTTGGATAACAGAGAGATCCAGAAGTCCGTGCCAGACCTGCAAGGCAAGCAGAGTTAATGCCCACTGGGGCAAAGCAGAGCACTTCCCACCCGTATCAGTTACTGGCAGAGCTGTGAGCTGCCACAATTTGGGCTGAACCAGGCCCTCCATCCGACATGTATTTCAGTGGGTCACAATGGGTGAAGTGACTGCTATAGGTCCATGGTGCAGCCCACCCCCCGGGGTCTGGGGACTGCCCAGCTCATCCCGCATTGGGGAGGACTTTGGCACACAGCAGGCAGTGTTCATCTCTGTAATAAACCTGTCTGCCAAGATGAGGTTGACGGCTCCATCTCAGCCTTCAGTACCTGGGTGCACATGCAACACTGGCACAGGAGAGAAGGGAAGGCGGATGACTGAAAAGCAAATCCCATCTCTGCTTCTCCAGGCTCTGGTCTCTGGTGTAGCAGTGGGAAAGAGTGGGACCTTGTGCTTGATCAGGTTTGTTATGCTGGGACTACATGCCTGGGGGAGGCTAGCTGATCCCCACACATCCCATCTCCCTGCCCCTTATACAGAAACTGCGGGATAACCGTTCCCTTGCAGCATTCCCTCCCCCTCTGTGATTTATTGCTGCCAGGAGGCTGTACATGTGGAGGTGGCATAAATCTCACCCAAAAGAGAGAGAAGGAGGAAATTTGCATTCGCTCCCTCACTGGCATATTGAATGCAGTTTCCCAGTTCAGTGCTGAAACCCCAAGCGCGTCCCAGGCAGAAGGCTGAGGCGCTTCCCTCAGTATAAAAAAGGGCCAGCACTGGGGGCTTTCATCCTTGCCAGAGCAGGCTCCCATGGCCAACAAGGAGCAGCTCCCCTACTCAGCCCAATTATACCTAGATTAATTTCAGCCCACTCCTATTTATATTCTGTGGTGTCATCCTACATGATTCTGTAGCGTTTGCAGGCTTCAAGCCTTCACCGTGCTCCCCTCTTCTGATCTGCCAGCAACCACAAACCCTTTTAGTAGCTTCTCATTCAGACCTTCCGATCCTCCCAGTCATTTCTGCTGTGTCTCACCCACCTCCCTCTAAGTTGCTTCTATCCTCCTCCTCCTGTGCAATGCCTCCAAAGCACTCCCTGGGCTGACAGTCAGTGTGCTGGAGTTAAAATGCTGCAGGCTGTGACTGGAAAGGAGACTACAGAAAGCAATTAGGGAGATTACAGTCAGACCATGGTCATGCTGCTGCAAAGGGTCTGGATGTCCTGTCACGAGCAGCCAGCCTAGACTAAGAGGCTTTCAAATGAGCAAAGAGAAAAGCCTGGCAATTTTTGTCTCTGAGATTACATTTTAACTGGAAAGCCATCAGCGTTTTCATATGTCGACAGTAAACTGGATAAAAAGCAAACCAAGAAATGCAAGAGAACAAGGAGAAAGGAGGATGGATACAACACATTAATCAGAGGCAAAAGTTAGAGGCAGTCTGCAAACCTCTGCTTCTGCATGGGCTGATGGCTGTAAATAGCATATTGAAGCAATGGAGGAAGTACAGAATTAATTACAGTTCTGAGACCCAATCCCACCTCCAGCCACAGGCAGCATTTATTAAGATCTCACTGAGGCGGGAAAGATTCAACAAGGGACTCAGGGGAATGCGAAGGGGAAAAGAATTAATCAGTTTGTCTCAGGAGACTGGAGAAGTCAGATTAAATAAAAACTGGAAGTGAAATGAAGGAGTGAACAAGGTGGTTGGAAACCTGGACCTATTTGAAGGAGAAACCCTGGCGTGACAGCTGGGAGGGGTCCCAGGGGCTCTAGTACCCCACTACAGAAGCTTGGGAACTTTGGGGAGAAAGGTTGGAAGTTTGCTTTGAATTCTTTCATAGGTTTAGAAGTGTCACATTTAGGCCTCTTGCTTCCTTCACCTGGCTGAAGGAGGCCACACAAGATGCCCCCAGTTCTCCCAGTGTCACTGGTACCTAAGAGACATTCACCGGTCTGTCTGAAATGCCCTGGTAGCCAAGGGGGCACAGAAAGAGAAGCTGAACCCAACAGAATGAATAAAATGTCCAAACCCTTCATATCTCCCAGCAAACACCCTAAAAGGAAAATCTTTGTCCCAGCCTGTTGTCAACCCAGTGTTTTCCATCACAATAACATTCAATTATTTCTCTTCTAAAGTGTACAACACTTTCTTCCCTCCATTGTGCTGTTGCTTTTCTGCCTGTCCCTCTGGGAAAGGTCACTGGGCTTCCACATTCCTGCTGCGTAATGAGCTGTGACAAACGCTGCCGATGGTGACCAGTGCTGGGGTCAAAGAGTTTTAGTGGGCATTGAATGCCAACGTCACAGGGAGGGAGCGTGTCCCCAGCTTGTGAATGGGTGTCCCATTGCCAAGCTCCTTCTCCTCCAAGTAGCTCAGTGGCAGAAACTTCAGGGAAGCCAGATTAGAGGCTTTTGTCTTATTCTTCTCCTTTGACAATCCCAAGTCGGATATACAGCCATAAATAAAAACTTCTCATGCAAGCAAAGTAAACACTTTCTCCTCCTTAATAAGTTAGAATCATAGCATTGTTTAGGTTGGACAAGCCCTTTAGGATCATCGAGTCCAAACGTTAAAAGTTCAGCCTCAGTTGAAGTTTTTGTCTTCAGAAAACAGGAAAGCATTCCTATTTTTCTGGCATATCCAGAAATAGGCTCTTTTGAGAAAGTCCTTAAGGAAATGCAAAGTGCATATCCCAGAGGAGTGTTTCTTCAAACCCCAACAGCATTGATTCAGAAGAGAAACACCAAAGCCCTCCTTGTTGCCAGCTGCAACAGGAACACTGACCAATACAACTGCTATTTAGAAATTTCCTGACTTTATCATATGGGTCTCTTTTGCAGAAGTATAGTTCTGTGTCTGTTTTTCAGCAAGTTTCAGGTTACTGGAACAGAAAACAGCAAAGGAGGCTGCAAGGAAAAGCGGCTGTATTAACAGCTGCGTTGGGTAATAGCCCTTAGGATATCAGAAAGCTTCATAGCAGGATAGGGTTTTTTTCCCTGTATTATGCCAAAGAACAGTCAAAAAAAAGGTTTGTTCTGCTGATTCGATAGTGGTATTTCCTAGCAAAACCACTAAATACTCTTTGGTATGTTAGCTGGAGTTTAATACGCACAAATAATGCTGGGGAGGGATGTGCGCTGTTAATTTCTATCCTGGACCTTCAAATCCAGGAATACCTATAAAGATATATCTCATTTCTCTACCAATGTTTTTCAGCATTTTTCCATGTATTTATTTCTCCAGTCCAGTTTTAAATATATCAATATACCAAGGGACAAAGCTTTTTTTATCAACTGAGGCAAACATGGCATGACCACCATCCAAAACACCATATAAAATGTGGAGCTCTAAATATCTCTCAAGGATAACCCCATAAGCTGCTGCATTATGATTTTCGTCATTAGAATCACTGCAAATAATAAATCCTTTTGTACTTTGGGTATTTCAAGCAAAGAAGATAAGGAAAAGCAGCCGTCAATAAAGAAAATGAGACTGCCTTCTGTGTAGGAGCTGGAACAACTTTAACAAATTGTTGAACGCTACTAAAGCATCTCCTGGATGCAAAATAATGAAAGTGTCCAAAAGATTGTTTCACAAGATGTGAATCACTATATTATAAGCTTTTTGAAACCTGGCACTTGAAAGCTCTATGGGCACGTAATGCACCTCTGCCATCCTAACCCCCTGATGCCTAGCCTGGTTACAGCAGGGACTAAACCCGGTCACTCTGACCCTGCGCTGTGTGGTGCCAGCCTCATCCCACTTAAGCAGAATTGACCTCAGATTTAAGGTGAACGAACCACCAAGCCAATGGTGCTGCAGGCAAGACTTCAAGAAAAACAGAAAGAAAAAAAGAAAGTATGTTTCCCAACACATGCATTATTTTTCAAACAGAAACCAGCCAAAGAACTGAATGTGAAACTGGCACAGAAATATATTCTTCTTCAGAAGACTAACAAAAGGGCTGTTTGGTTGGGGGTACAGATAAGAGAGGAAATTATTTCTACTTTCTTTAGGACTAGATTGGAGGTAGAACCTGAAAGCTGGAGGTGGAAGAGCCTCCCTGAACCACCTCTGCCTCCCAGGGTCTTGCGAGGCCCAAATTTCAGTCTTTGGGGTGTACAGACCCAATTGCACCCCTCTGCTTTCTTTGGAGCTGGTGCTGCCCAGTGATACGTAACATGTACACTGAGATGACCACTAACGAATCAAGAAAAGACAAAGTCTTCCTGTCACTTTCCAGTCAGGCTTTTCAAACATGGTAGTGAGAGACTCAATGCACCTCACTTTAATGCCCCCAAGGTTTATTGATGGGTCCCAAAATTAGATCAACAGACCCCAGCAGGCTCAGAAGTCTAGCTGGGCTTGTTACTTTAATGAAACGCTAATTGCTGCTTCTACAGTCTAAAAAAATGCCTTTGGTCCTGCAGCAGCTTCAGTTAAGCAGTGTTAATTGCCAGAGCTAATTATGTTGCTGTTGCTCCTAGATACTGGTTCAGGTTAGGTCTATAAACAATAAAAACAGCAGCCAAAGCTCTGTAGCTTAGCTGCTGTGACCTGTGCAAGTCTGTGGCTCTGCTGAAGGCATCACCCTGCTCTTGATGGCTTCTGTGCACAGCAAGGCACAGGCCACCTGCTTTGCACAGGACAGGACTAGCAAAGTGACAATTTAAGGACAAGAGACCTGGCAGCAAACCTTCCTGCTGAAATTTTTAAGATTTCAGTTTTGAGAGAAAATACTGAAAAAAAGCTTGCCTTTCCTCAGTTCCTCCATAGGTGCTGCTTATATTGCTGTCTCATTAAATAGCTACCCTGAAAAGGCTTGAAATTTCTTGTGTTGCAATTAGTGGAAAGCAAGAAGCAAACAGAAGATTTGGGGTTCCCCTTCCTCAATGTAAAAAACCCTCCCAACACCTTTGTGGTTTTACATCGCACATCTGTTTCACGGATTAAATTCCCAGCTGAAAAGGTGCAGTAAACCAATTAAGCCACGAGAACTTTCTAAGATCTTTCTGAAAAACAAGCTTACTGCTAGGATAAAATACTTGCTGGTTAGAACAGCCCCAACAGCCTTGTATAATTGCTCCGAAGGGGTTACGCTTTGCCAGGCCCCCTGGAAACCACAGCTTTGGGACTGCAGGCAGACGCAGCCTGGTGTTGGCAGCTCTGCTGCCATTGCAAAAACCAGCGTGAATTTTTATCAGGACACTGGTGGCCAAACAGGAGCAGCCTGGGACAGCCACGAGGAAGGAGATTTCTCCCGAGCTTGGCCTTGCTGCTGGAAAGGAAAAAAACAAAGAGTGCAATGCTCTAGGTTATTATTCTGGAGCAGACTTTACAGAATCCTGCTTAGGGAAACATGTGGTAAAATAGATTTTTATCTCAGATCCAATTAACAGCTGAGTTACAGGACTCAAGTGAAATAAAGGGCAGTGAATCTCCGAGACTCTATTTACATGATTTATTAGAACACGGCTGTCTGCAGGAGCGGGCGGCAGCCGTTATGTTTAATTTATGAGGACATGAGGGGGAAAGAGCTCAGCGACCAAGCTGTTGAGGGGTTCCAACCCCAGCAGTGCAAAAATTCTCCTACAACAAAAGCACTAACAGCCCCCCTCACACCAGTATTGATGGCTGTTGATGGGACTAAATGGTGTGTCAGCCACAGCTTGCCAACTGGGCTTGGCAGAACTGTTGTTGGAAAAAAATCACCATTCATTTCCTCTGACCAGTTTCAAGGTTTAGGCAGAGGGAAGAGTCAAAACTTAGATCCAGAGGGAAAAAAACAGATTAATTCCCAGCCTTGCAGGTGAACTACTAGCAAGGGGCAATCCATGCAGTAGGAGTTTTCTCAGCAAGCATGAAGGAGGTAAAGCATGAGTCTTCTCATCTCTGTTTCTGAAACTTCCCATTTTAAAGCATCTTCCAGGCCAGAAAAGGATATTTGAGCTGACAGCCTTGGAAGAGCTCCGACATTCGATGTTTGTGTGTTTGTAGAGGAAGCACAGAAGGATTTTCAGTGACAGATGAAATCTGCAGTCCTTCTAACACACCAGTTAAAGTGATTTTGCCTCTTGAAAGCCAAACTATAAGGTTTCTATCAAAGAGATGTTTGATACCAGGAGACTAAGTATTGTGAGAAAAATAAAGAGTGTCCATAGTTTTCTCACATTGCAATCAGTATTCGTATAAAATAGCAGCTTTCCCTGCCTTGCATGGCAATGCACAGTAGTCAGACCAGCTGCTGTTGATTTTTTTTTCCCCTTCTTTTTTAATTTTTTTCAGTGCTACAGTGTACAGTGGTAGGAAAATACAACCAGAAATAACCTGTCTATAACTGGCTGTTGTCAAGAAATGTGTTATTAAACACTTCAATAGTGTACTGAATATCTGTTAAGAAGAGAGACTCTGTTGCCCTGTTGTATCACTATCACAAAATTGGGTGCTCCAGAGGGAAGCAGCCTAATTAGGTTTATTATTTATTGCTAAAGCAGCCTTAGATTTGGCAAATCCCCTCCCAGCAAGACTGTGTTCAGTTCCAGCATATGTTGTTTGGATCCATAATTTGAACTTAAAAGCTAGAAGTACTTTTTTCTAATGGGTAGATGTGAGCTTTCTTCCAAATCTCTACAGGAGGTGGAAGGTTCTCCCGGGGGGGGGGGGGGTTGCCTTTTTCAGTTAAGTGTTTCTCTAATGGGTTCAGTGAGAAGCAGTGCTGACACATAGCAGAAGCATCAGAAATCAGCCTTACAGTAGCAATTTAAAGCTTCTGTTCCCAACCACCGTCTCAGCTTCACCTTATTCACTCAATCTGTTCTCTCATAAGAAAACCAGGGACCTCTCTTGCTTGTTTCCAAAAGCTGACTTAAATAACTTTTTTTTTTTTTTAATGCTCATAAATACAATTAAAATATAATTTGCAGAGTAAGACCCACCCATTTGAAATCAGGTTGCTACATTTCGTTTTCTACTGTCAGAGTGCCAGGGATGCTGACAGACTGCTTGTAAGGTGAACTTCAAATGGCACCAAGTTTTAACAAAGCTGTTTGTGTATCTTTCTACCTAAGATGCAGCCACACAAGTATCTCCAAGCTCTGGTATCCCTGAGTGACTGCTAACACAGCTCTCACAAGGCACATGAAACACTATGCAATAAGACAACTAAGCCGTATGGGGAGTTCTAGGCAATTGCTCTCACTGTCAAAGTTGTGATCTCTCCCATCCCAATTTAGGGAGCACACAAGAAATAGCAGAAAACATGGTTTTAAATGAAGGGCAAGAAAAATGTTAGATAAATGCATCATTAGTTAAGTCTCTGCAACAAAAAGCTTATGTGATATTTTCCCAACAATATTTCATCCAGTTCCTAGGTTTAATACAATAAACCCTACAGTTCATAATGTGCTCATTTTAATAAGGGATCTGTCTTCTTCAGTGGTGCTTTGGCATAGACCCTATTTACAACTCCACTGTGCTGAAGTAGCACACGCTTATTTTTGGCACACGGTGCTACCCCAAGGATAGAGCGGAGATGGGTATGGTCTCCTCTTGTGGGAATGGCAATGCTCGAGTTTCACTAGAAATCAGAAGAGATAATTCAGCCTCTCAGGAACATATGCTTGTACTAAGAATTAAAACCAGGTTCTTCTGAGTGGCAGACAATGCTAACCCCGCCACCGATCCTGATTAGAAAGGGTCATTTTTCTCATTTCCCTCATCCAGATTCGCAATGGCGATGATGTTTGCAAATTTAGCTAAAAGCTTTCAATCACATTCCCATGAGCACCAGTGCAATGGCTGTTGCACACAGGTGCCAAAAAAAGCATTATTTGAAATACAGATGATTTTCAGGGTACAGGACAGAAAGCAATTTGTTTTAATTCCTTCCCCAGCTTCCTTTCCCTTGCTAGACCTTCCCGTAGAGTTCACATAGGTTTTGTTGGAGCCACATGGGTTGCTGGTCTCCACGCATGATTCCCTGGGGTGCAGGGTAGAAGCACGATTGCTGCAGAGTCAGGGCTCGGCAAGGAGCATCCCTTCTATCCTACCTGACCCAGGCAGCCAGCAGGGAAGTATTAGGTGCAAAATGGCTCCGCTGGCTCCTTTTCAGGAACATGTATTGGATACAGAGCTCATATTACTTTAGGAGGAAGTCAGCAGTCAACTCGGACCAAGTTCTAGAAAAGTCGGTGCAACATTCAGGGTTTCAGTTTTATCAAGTTATTCAAAGTTTGGTAGCCAAATAGTGACTGAACAAGAGCCATTAGCACTGTTGTTATTATTATTATTTACTGTCCTCAAGCATCCACTACTGCATTGTGCACAGCAGAGGGGAGGAATAGGAAAACCTACAGAATAGAAACCTACAGCTTAGATTTAGTCATCTCCCCATCCTCCCTCCTCACCACACCCCAAAGTCACCGTGAGCTCTTAGTTTGAGGACAGTGTTGTTACTGACAGTAATTAAAACCATACCAAGAGGCACAACCAGTGTCTTTGCAAGGCACCAGAGCCCCACACACAAGGCAGCAGAGAACTTGGCCCAGTCCCTCCTGGCAGTTTAAGCTACCCCACATTTTGTGTCACGGGAGGTCTGGCATAATGGGGCAGTTACTGTGGCTCAGATGACAAGTCGTACCACGAGCTGGGATGGTCTGATGACACACAATCACTGCTCCATACTTAAATGGTCACATAGAGCTTTCATAACCAGCCACTGCTTAGCTCAGCTTCTCTCCTCTTCCCCACTCAGCCCCAGGCGCTTACAGCTTGCTCTGGGGTGCTCCACACCCCACAGTAAACCACCCTACAAAGCCTGGGGCTCTTATTCACCATGAAGCTCCCCCCCACCCCTGCCGACAAACTCATCTTTAAAAACTGTGTCAGCTGCGAGGATGCAGATGGTCGCATTTGCATCAAACAACTTTTAAATTATCATTCAAATTAAATTAAATTGAAAATGCAATGAGCTGTTCCTGTAGATCTAGGCACACAAAGATGAGTTAATGAAGGTCACATTTGTAACCAGTAAAGAACATTTAAACTGTATCATGCCTAGAATGGTATGCCATTAGAATAACATGCCTTTCTAAATAAGGATAAATTACTCTTGAAGGCCTTGTGCAGGGTTACTCCCTGCTCCCAGAAAAGGCTGGTCTTTGGGACCGTTTTAGCTCAAACAGGGAGGAGTTGCACTGGGTCCAGCAGAGCACCAGCAAAACTTGTTGGCCATGCAGTGTGAGGCCTCGGGCGTCAGTCTGGGTCCCGCCTGGTCTCCTTGCCTGAATGCAAAGCCAGGCAAGCCTATAAAGCCCTGCGTCACTCGGCTGAGAAGCACGTCTTCTGACAAGGGAGCGTAGTTCTGCAAACGTGCAATCTGCATGCCTCTCGTTGTAATTGCCTCATTTACACGCACAAAACTGTGTGCCTTCTGCCTTGCACTGTGCTTACAGTCATCTTTGAAAAACTACTCTGTAATGGCTTCTGTGACATCCGTCATCTTCATGGCTCTGTGTTGTCACAACCATATCATACAAATTAACCATACCTGTTTCCATCTGCTGAGATGAAAAATGTAGCCGGTTTGGCTTGTAAGTG
Source organism: Gallinago jamesoni (assembly GCA_025769975.1). Classification (NCBI taxonomy): domain Eukaryota; kingdom Metazoa; phylum Chordata; class Aves; order Charadriiformes; family Scolopacidae; genus Gallinago; species Gallinago jamesoni. The sequence goes on from JAOQGH010000006.1 coordinate 7,220,912, forward strand.
GCAGAGGACAAGTTGCCTCCTCCTGCAGCTTCCCACAGACCAGCTCTGACACCAGGCTGGGCTCTGGCAAACACCAGGTGAGTGCAGGAAGCAGGCACTTGGCCAGGTGACCTGAGTCCTGGCAAACAGAGCAATAGCCTAAGCAAGCCAACGCAAAGCAGAAATTTGTCGTTGCTGTTCTCTCTTCCCTATGTGATGCTGCACCTTATCTACAACTGCTGCAGGCCACAGCACATGATTCATTGTGAGAAATGAACTACCATTTAATATAGGGAAATAAATAGCCAGAATACATACCAAATGCTCCTTAGCAACAAAGCTCTTGTTTTCACACATTCTCTGTTCCACACTCAGGTGTGAAGTCAGATGCTGAGAGATCAGAGAAACCTATGAAATGGAGAGTAATAATTGGTGAGATTTTTGGCACCTGGAGATACTTTTTGCAAGAACAGGCTGAAGAGCTGCTGGTTTGCTTCAGTAGAAGCCTGGTCTCTCACAGAAAAGAGCTAACACCTGCCATCAAAAGGGGACTAATCCACTTGCTTTAATTAGCCACCAAGGTTTTAGTGGCTTCAAAGTGACTGAGTACATCCAAAATCTTGGCAAATGTTATAAAATCCACTCATCCATGTTTCTGATGTGTTCTAACAAAGGCAGTTAAGTCACAGCTGAATGCACTTGATAATTCCTTGCAACAAGACTCACCAGGTTCAGTTACTGAGCTGAGGACACTGGATAAGGGGGTTAACTCCATCTGTGGAACATGCTGCTGGGAGGCACTGATGTGCCTTTTCTTACTCTGAGAAGAGAATTGCTCAGATTTTTTCCTAAATGCTCATAGCAGTTGTAAATCTGAGGAAAGCTCTTTTGATCTCAGTGGATGATGGTCTCATTTGTACCACCACAACTGAGAACAAAATCTGGACCTGAGTGTTCTACTCAAAGCAAGCTTTTGTGTGATGGCATGTGAGAAATTGCAACAACTGGAATTAAACTATTTTACATAATCCATTCATAAGATACAGCTCATAAATAATAGTAGGAAAACAAAATGTCAAGCCAAACTGATTAAAAAACAAGCTTGAAAGCTGCCTTACAAATGAGAGGGACAATAGTAGCTCAGCAGTGAATGGTGATTTACTTTCTTGTTTGTAAACCAATTTATTTATCAATAGCTGAAGTTAAAAGATTATGCAAAAATGACAAAGTCAAGGATATGTGACTAGGAGGAATGTATTACCATTGCTGCCTATCTGGACTCAACAAAGGAATTTTAGGCTTTGTCTTCCTTTTGATAACTGCAGAACAACTCACCATCTAATATCATGCCTTCCTCCGGGCATGGGAGCAGACTTCCAGCCCCAGTTTGTGTACCTTGTCTTCACTGGCTCTGGGGAGTTGAGTTAAATGGCCCTGATCAAGGAGGTCTTGGATATCATGGGATTTACTGGTGCCTTTTGACACTATTGAGTGATGTGGTAGGTGACAAAACCTATGGCGTGGTCCCAGCTCAGTTACTATCCCCTCCAAAACCAGTGACTCTTCAGAAGAGACGAAGACTTTCAGTGTTGCTGTTTTCTTGCACAGCATTGAAGCGATGCGAATAGGAGTCCTTGCACTGCCACTTCACGTTCTCCTAGGAATCTCTCTGGGAAAGAAATTTTTCCTCTTTAGATGTTCCATTAGAAACTGCTGATGCAGAATCCATCAAATCCATTAAAAGTCCATTAAGTCTGTGAGGCCGCTGTTTGTTTTCCTGTGTTGTCTGAAGAATTTGGAAGGCCACAAGCTGTATGTTGCCTGTGGCAGATTATCCTGTGCTGGCTGGCTGTGTCTTCTGGCTGCTATATCCTATATGCAATATGGACATGTGGCTTTGAAAGATGTAAGGATACAAGGCACTTTTAATGTGCTTGGATGGCTAGGCCAGTCCTTTGAATTATCTTATACAAAAATGACAGCAGTGGAAGACAGACAACAAATGAAGGCCTTGAAGTTTGGCCCAAAATACACCATGCCATTTTGCATCAGAACAATTCTGAGTCTGAGACATTTACTCTTTAGTCAGTTGCAAACTACTCGTTCTTCCTTAATAACTACATCAACAAAGGACACTTAAATTGTAACTCAATATATAATAAGTTGAAGATCTGAGTATGACAACTACCACGTATGTTTGCCTGAATGAAAAATCACATAGGATTGATGGCCCAGAGCATTTTACAACCTGTATTAAGACATCAATTTTAACATATACACAAAGAATAATTTCGGGTAACACCAAGAAATCACTATTTCTAAGACAAAACAAGGCACAATGATTCTGTACAACCTAGAATGACAGGGGGCTTGAGGCAGAGCAGGCTGGCTGGGACATGGGATTAATCTTTTTAAACTAGTGTCAAGCCAAGTGGAGGGTCTAAGCCAAGGTTGTCCCAAGAAGCAACATGCAGTGATGATATTTTGATGAAACCTTATGACACCCTGTTGTGAAAAGATCCAGCACCTTGGACCCTTGCAAGTAGCAGGCAGATACATCAGGTACAGCGCAGAGGTCAGACATTGAGCATGTGAGACGCCTGTCTGGTTTATTACAGCCTCCTGGGAAATTTGTTTGGGTTTGGTTAACTTGACTTTTAAATGCAGGCATCCCACAGAAGGAAACGTCCCTGAATGACAAGTCTCATGTAGTTAAACAAAACCATTTTTGAAATGCAGAAATCCAAACGTGATTAAAATGCAGGTTTTCCAATGTATATTTCATCAAGGCTAACCATGAGCAATCCTTTTAAAATATTTCCTTTGATGGCTGGCTGTTTATTTGGATTCAGTGAATGCGGGTTTGGTGAAAGAGGGTGTCATACAGGTCAAGAGGCGAGACGGACACTGTGCCCTGGAAATCCAAGCCTTTATTATCTGGTCTCCATGGGATTTCCTTTCCTACGTGGAAAAATGTGTGGTAATGCCATAGCAACAACAAAGGAACAAACATAGCAGGACATGTCTCTGCTGTTTAAGGCTTAGTAGGCTGGATTTTGTAAATGACTGCATTTCCAGAACAGTTATTTTGCTTAGAGTAGTATAAACAATGAGAAGCTAAACTAAAGGCACAAGAAATAAGGATGAGCAGCTTTCCATCTTCTCTTTGAGGATTTATCTTTACGGCAAAAGGAGCCTTATAAATATTAAGGACAAGCTGAAAAATCTCCATTTTAATTTTAAACTGATTCCTCTCCCTCGTCTCGTACCAAACTTGTAAAAGAAGCATCCTTAAGCCCCACGACAAACCCCTCACCCTGTGTGGGGAAGCACAGCTGACTGTATTCCCTACCAGCCAGTTCCCACAGGCAAAATCTACTGCCTGTTTGTTAGGCCAAGGGACTTTGCTTAAGGATTCAGGGGCTAAACGGCCCTTAGGGCACCCGGGATGTCTATGGAAAGTCACAAAACTAGGAAAGTCTCCCTTGAGTGCTGCACTTTAAGGTTGGGCAGCTCCCCTGGGGGAAGGTCTTGCTCTCGGGTGGCACAGGCCAACTATTGTGCAGTATGTATGCTAGCAGGACATATAGGAAGGCATAGACTGCTTTTTTGTGCCTATGGATTTGATCTAGTATTTCACAGGAACACGTGACTCACCAACAGCGCTCTTAAAGCCTTTTGCAAATGGTAGATCAACATGATTTATCAAAATCAGGTTCTCATCATAACACTGATCTGTCAGTCAGCAGCCCCAGAGGAGTGTGTTTGCAGCCCTCCTATAACCCTTAAGATCCTTGACATGAAATGCAAGGCTTCCAGAGCTGCTCCATGACCTTATTTTGTAACCTTCCTTTCACAAGCCATTATTCTTCACACAGTGAGCCCAGATTGCAGAGCCCATCAGCACCTCTCACAGCAGAAGTCTTAGCTTAAAACTCACAGTGTAGCTATCGTATATCAAACCAGTGTGTTATCAGAGGAGACCAAAGTCAGACCAAGAAAAGATGTAAGAGGAATGTGTGTATGATGGAAAAAAATCTCTCCAGGTATCAGGAAAAACAGCTAACTGTAACTACATTTCATAAAGTTACCCAGTTTCTGGAGTACATCTAAAGGGCTAGATTCAGTGCCTTCAATTGCAAACCTATTCTACATACCCATCACGGGCTCTACAAACAGTACCTCTGACCTCAACCTCTGCCCACTCCTCCTGGTCTGCCCAGGAACCTCAATTAGTCATCTGGTGTAATGTTGTGATAACTGCTTTGTAGTTTAACTGTTTCGCTCAGATCACCTCTCAAGGGAGGGTGCCGAGTGTCAGAAATTCCCTGCCCTCGTGCAGAGGGAACAAGTGCTCCGTGTCTTCCCTTCAATCAAGACCAAATCCTTCAATTGTCTACTCTGAAGCCTAAATCTCAGTTTATTCAGGCTCTTATCACAGGAGAATGCCAGTATTTAATTTATAGCTTACCTAGTATTACACTGCCTCTGATTTCACTGTATGTTACTTTGAAAAGAGTAGCCAAAGGGGGACAGTATCCAGAGCCCATCAAAAAAGCTAATGGCAAGAGGTCCTAGCAGCCTCAATAATTAATATGAGCATATGACCAACAAATTCACAGTTTTGTTCAAAAGGCTTCTTCATAAAGAATAATAACTGCAGTAATTATATGAATTCTCTAACAGAGATAAATACATGTTGAAATCATTTCACTAGGCATAAAAAGAAGTATCGTGAGATTAACACTTAACAGATTGAAAACATCTGGGTTTAGAAAATGGATTGCTTAGACAGCCAGCTTTTGCAGGGCTTTGCAGGGTTATTTCCCCCTTTGGATTAATCTACTCGACTACAGAATAAGTATTTTTCTGACCTGCCAGCAGAGACAATATTAATAGTTTCTAATTCTTTAGTCAGCAGAACAATAAGGCGAATGCATGCTTGGGATTGGGTAAAGGGAAGTCTTTATGATCCTCCAGCATCCCTCTAAATTCTCCTTCTGTCACTTGCAACAAAACAGGCACTTTTTGGTATGGGAAACACATGGCATACAAAGAAAAAGGAAAAATAAGCCTGCCACCTTTAAATGCAGAGCTGCACTCAGATTTATGGAGTTGTGGCTAAGGAACAGAATAAAAGCTGATACCTTTTTATGGCTGATTGGGAAAAAGTAAATGTATTTCATATACTATGTACTATAATACAACGGTTAGTGAGCTCAAAGAGATAATAGATGGACTTTTTTTTCATTAAAATGCCATTAACAAATGGAATGGGTGGGAGGAGCCATTGACTTGATAGTGGTAAACGACCTGATCACAGGTGAATAATAATAATTGTGCATTGGCAATGATCAGTGCCAACTTGACAGATAGCTCAGATTTGACCTGTAATATTTGGCATCAAACCTCATTTCTATGCATCCAGCTTCATGCCTTCTATCTTTATTACCCAGTGCATTTTCTTTTCTGAGAGCAGTCTGATTGCTACTAATCTTCTAGCCTGTAACCTAATGCTCTCTCTTTAAATGAAGTCCCCATATTGTTGATAAAGAGTCATTGTACTCGCTTATCTCCCTCCTCTCCAGAAGTGATAGCAGGAAATCTGACTTCTCAATTAACCTGTGCTGAATTAGAATCTTTATGATCAAATTGGTCGATGTGACTTTTATTTTTTTTTTAATCTGGACTGCTTGAAACTGAGAATTAGGATTTGTGAATCTCACCAGAGCCTCTTTCTGTGTGTCAGATTGCTGTGGTGTACACAAATGAGAAGCCATTTTCTTGTCATTCTTACAAATTGCTTCTCTTTCTGAAATTTTCGAAGGAGGAATGAACATGGCACTGTGTTGCAGGGAAAGCAACAGAAATGAGATCATTTACACCATGGAAAAGCAATGGCTGTTTCACACATGTAGCAAACAAAGGCGAGTACGGCATAGAACTGTTTGTAAGACAGAAGCCAGACCTTACACAAATTAATTGTTATTTAAAATGTATTTTTCTGGGATGCAGTGTTATACATTGGCATGCGAGAATGAAGGCATTAAAACCCCAGTATACTTGTGTCTTCTGCTTGTTTTCCAAAGTGTTCTTTTCATATTAAAGTAATCTATGGCTCACAAATGCCACATGCCATATGGCAATCTCATCAAAGGTTCGTGGAAAAAGTAAATGAATAAATAGTCAAGAGAGGCAAGAGTTTCCAACCTAGCCAGGCCAAGAGGCACAAGGGCTGCTGGGCTGGGAGCTTGTCCAGCCCACTGGCCTTGACACGGCACAATGTCACGGGCTTTCTTTTGCTCTGCTGCACAGGGTGTTTCTGGGACATCCTTTTGCTCCCACGACTGTTTTGTAAAACCTGGTGTTAGACACTGTCTTCCCTACATGTCTTTGAGGTAAAGTAGGGCTTAACCTGGAGGAATAAGGCTTGTTCTAACTCCTCAGCATTTTACATAGATAAACCAAGAAGTTTAATTATAGAATGTTTAATTAGAGACTATATTTAAGATCAGACATCAAAATGTCTCCTACATTAAAAAGCATATAAATTTCATTAAACTATGGATACCTAAGAAAAGAAGATTTAGAGGCTAAATGAAAGACCTGTCATTAGCACTTCATTTCCTTGCTGCTGTCTGAGTTTTGACGGGAAGAGCACTGGCAGCAGATGCTACTCTGATTAATACATTTCCGTTTAAGATTCCACCTGTAATTATCCACTGTAGGAACATGAGGACCTGGCCAGGTTTAAATCAGCATGCTCCGGATATCTCCTTTATTCACCAGATAGGTACTTCAAATATTTTTCTTGTTCAAACAGGGATGCATAGCTATAGTTCATGGAGGGCGTGTGTAGGCTATGTTTATCTGGCAGGAGAAAGCCTGCACTAACACACACAGCTTGGTACAAATCAAATTTTCCGACTCTCCACTACAGATTAAAGCACAAGCTAAAACTAATGCCACAGAATACACAAAAAAAAAATCCCAACCACAAACCACAATACAGAAGTTTAGTCTGTGTTTTACAAAAAAGTGAGGATGTAATTGAAATGTGATGGAAAGGATGGAAGGAGTCTGATGTGCCAGTGGAATTTAGAGATAATTCTGGGTAAGTTGTGGGATAGCAGCAGGTATAAAAATGAGAGCAGAGAGAAAACACACAAAACTCAGTGAGAAGAAAAACTTCAGAGTGAGATGGCATAAGTGAAAGATTAAATTATAGACAGGGTTATGTGAAGCTTTGAAGAGGACTAGGTGTCAATACAGGTTTTTTGACATTCTCTTCAAAAACTGAGACACTGCCTGGAAAAATGTACTCTTGCTATCTGAATATTATGGATGAATAATAGCATTGCTTCGCAAATGCTTTTTCAGGTACTTTTGCTGATAGGAAAAAATTCTTCCTAATCTTTACGCTTTACACATAGATCTCTCCATCAGGAATTTGTGCCAGAGCATACACTTGCACTGGCTCCTGTATGCAAGACACGCTGTAAAACTCCAGCTCAGAAGTGCATACTTTTCATAAAAATACTCCTTTGCTGAAGATTTTAGCACTTTTCAACAAATGCTTTCTATTCCAGTCGATATTTATGTTTTCCTTGTTAGATTCTGTTTAAATGCACATTACTTCAGGACCATCTTGTAATGTTTGCACAGTATTTCAAAGCACCTCCCAGTAAAAAGACATTAAGGTAATCTATGATACTATAAATAAGAGGCTTTTTTAAGAAAGTCCTTGAGTCATTTTGCTGTAATGACAGCAGGCCTCATTAAACAGCTGCATATACGGCACAGATTGGGGACGTTTGCCGTGCTAGCGAGCCTGCATTTTATAACAGCCCCAAACGTGACCCCTGGGAACACGGTGGTAACAGAGACGTGGGACTCAAATTGGATTGCTGAAGGAGCAGGAGTGTCAAAGTCAGCCTCCCCCTGTGACGGGGGAGCAGTCTAGGCCATGGCTGGTGTGATGCTTCCCCTCACCTCTGCTTAACGCTTCGTTACTCGGTTCCTGCCAACCCGCTGAGCTCAGCAGGGTGACATTGTCCTGTGCATGACAGCCACATGCACAGCCCACCTCTCCCTAAGGGAAATCCCATAGCTGTTTTGTCCAGTCTCCCAAGTGCTGTCTATGTGTGTCAGCACCTTTCGTATGGTCCCACTTAGCTCTGTGCGAGGCAGCTGAGCCAGCTGGGTTTCAATTGTGCCGATTTTGTGAAATATTGTGACTCCTGCAGAGAGGGAGCCACAGTCCCCTCCTGCAAAGACACACTCTGTGTCTGCTTTCACTGTGTTCGTGTCACAAACTGCCCTGTTCACCTGGTTATGAGGACTAGGAAGATCACACTTGCTCTGAAGGGCACTTTCCTCCTCCTGCAGTGGATGCTCCCACCTCCTTCCCAGCTTCTTCCTTGCTGGTCAAGATGCGCTGGGCTGTCACCTCTCTGGCTTGTCCCATGCTCACCAGCGTGTCCAAGCCAGTCTTGTGCCAATGAACTCAGGGCATATCGTGTCTTGATTGATGCTACTCTCTAAATGTTATGTCCTGAGACTTTGTAGATATAGAACTGAGAGAAAGGATCTGATCTTTCCTGAATTTGGTGAAATTATATATATTTTTTTCCTCCACAGTCTCTTTCAGTCTTGAGGAACCCAGGGCTGTGTTAGGCTTACTGTGCCGGCCTTATACATCTATAATAGTGCTCAGCACAGTTACAGCCCCACAGTGTTTTATAAACCATTTTGAAGAACAAAAACAAACTGGAAAATCACATGGGAAATCAAATCACCATTGCTACAGAAACTCCTCTATAAAGCCAGCTGTCTGTCTTGCACACCAAGTCTGACCTGCTCTCAGCATGCAAGCTGTCCTGGCCCTGGCCCCAGAGACGCTCACATTCTGGCTCACTGAAACAGGCAGAATCCCCTGGAAAAAGGTCCTGTGCCAATGCCAATAAGGAAATGGTGCAAGGAGCAGTCAACAGAGGTCAGAATTTAATCCCCTAAATCCTACTGATTTTAGTCTGGAGAGAGGAAGCTAATTTTTCTGACTTGGTAGCAGGTTGAGGCTTTAACGAGGATGAGGATGCCAAATAGATCCGGAGCTGGTGGCAGACCCTCAGCCTGTGGCAAAGGTGCAGCCACCCTCTGCACCACCCACATCTCATGGCCATGGAAGAGCCTCAGAGATTCGTGTGCTTCGTCATCCTGGCATCAAGTTGCCCAGAAAGCAGCAAAAGCAATTTAAGTGCTGGTTGTGAATTCATTGGTAATTACTCCTGTATTTCAGGAACTCCATCCCTCAGCAAAATAATTGTTAGGAAAAAAGTTGTAGAAATGTAAGAACAGGAAACAATTTTGAAATGCAGTTTGTTGTATGCATTAGCAAGAAATAAAGCTTGAGAGTATCTTATAAAAGGCTGAGAGAACCCAGTTAATCATTTGTTCAATTAAGCTGCTGGAAGTTCAATTCTTTATTGAACAGTGGCAAAACATTCAAGTCAGGACATTCAGGCACAGGGGGGCTTAACTAGGACTTTGTAATTTGCCACTGGACAATCTGGACTATGAATTTGTCTGCAAGTCATTTCATGAGGTCTGAGGGGTTATATCCTCCACGGGTCACTGAACGCAGGTGAGCATTTTATAAAATATTGTTCCTTCAGCCCTTCACTATGTGTGTACAGAATACCAGGCTTCCAGACTCCTGAATTAAAGCTGTAAATTTGAACTGTCAAAGCCAAAAGATGTTGGACCAGGCAGCAGGTACCTTTATGACATTTTCTTATTACAAGCACTGAGATGCAATTGCTCATAAAGGGCATTAAATCAAATCATGGATGGAAGCTGTGACAGAAACACCCCAGCTTCCCCCCTTACCGCAGGCACTAGCAAAAGACTTGCCATTAACCTGTGTCGCTCGGGAGCTGGAAAGTGGAGATGCTTTTCTTTTGGTTGGGTTTTACCATCTTTTATCATTAAGATAATTGCTGAAAGTCGCAATTATCTTAATGAACTTCAGCCTATGGAACAACTATTCCATCTGACTTTGCAGGACAGCATCTACTGCGCTGCCTGGCTGAGCACGTGGTGCTTCAGTAAGCAACGCTGTGTCCTCCCAAAATGCCATCAGCCACAGAGGAGTAACCACCTCCAGTGGCTGTTGTCCCTGTCCAGAAACACAGGAGAAAGAATGATTTGACAAAATTAATGATGCTAGAAGACTAGCAGTGTGCCCAATTCGTTATAAGGCTAATGGTTTGTATCTTCCAGGACGCACCATAGTTCAGCAGACAGGTGAACAGTGGTGATGATAGAAGTTTAACTGTTTGCATTGAGTTAAAGTTCTGGTGTGGACACATCTCTCGGGACAGTAGAGGTAGATGCTTTGTTGTCAGCATCATTCAGCCAGGCCATGGGCTCCTCATCAGAGGATTCTTCTTGGGCTTTGTTGTTAATTGCTCCACTCACTGCTTCTTTGTAGTCAATCAAATTTAATTCTGTCTGTGGATCCAGTAATTACATGTTCTTGTTTTTATGCAGGGTTAATAGACCACCTAAGGCTTTGTGTAAATTAGTTAATGTTTTCTCCTGCAAAGCTGGCATTTTTCCTGTATTGTGGTGGCAGGTGCAAAATGTTCCTTTGCAAAAGCATATGGCAAATCGCTGAAGTACAGTGAATGCTTATGGGTTTTTGAAGGACAGGGTTAAAGGAGCATGTTCTTTATGATATATCTGAGCACAGTGTTAATTTTATAGTTCTTCAGTAGCCAGAAATGCCTTAAAGTTGCTGCTGAGAAAGCAGATGAAAAAAAAATTCTTATAAAGGACATGGAGGCAAAATAATAATTTCAGAAGGTGCTTAAGCCAAGTGGGAGTGGCCATGTAGGGCAACGGCTAAAAAGGAGCCTGGGTCAGTGTCTGTCTTGCACTGAAATGCAAACTGGTGGAATGAAGTTTTTAGACCAGCTGCATAAAAATGAAGAATTCTGTAGGGAAAGATAAACTGGGGCTATTGAATATTAATCTGCTAGTCATCCTGCAAGAGAATTGTGGTGCTTTGTAGATATCTGGGGGCAAAACCTGGCCTAATGGGGTCAGTGGCAACATTTCTGTTGATTCAGTACTGGCAGGGTTTCATCCTAATTCTTTAACTGTTTTGATTTCCTGTAAATAATCCCTGCTAGAGTTGAAGAACATTTTTAAGTGAGGGTTTATTCCTGAGTGCATAACTATAATGCATTAATAAATCAGTGGCCAAACTAAATAACTACTGTTTTCCAATTCTGTTTCAGCTTTCCTCTTTATTTCTGGTTTTCTTCTTTCTCATGCTATGCTGAAAACAACTCAAAAATCCACATTTTTCTGTCAATTTTGGGATGCCTATAAGAGGAGCAGCGCTTATTTCTTTCTCTACCAAACAATTGCTGCTGTATGTTTAGCAGCAGTGGAGTCAAAAGCACAGCATTAGTTCAGTTTTGGTTCCTTTCACTTTCTGCTGATCCCATGAAATTGAAAAAGCAAGTGGAAAAAAACTGAAAGATCCCATCACATTTTCTCCAATTTAAAGTACTAACTATCACGTTATGCAAAAGCCTGAGGTAAGCCTCAAAGTTGGATCGCTTACACGGCAATTTCCTTGAAGAGTTGTTGGATCACATCTTTGTATGGGTTTCTTCTACATAAAAGTATTTTACTGCATCTATTTATCCCAGTGACCTGGAATTCATTTATCTGACAAAGATATTTCCATGACTGAGCTTCCAAACATACAGAGAAAAGTATGACACATCTGCTTTTAGTTTGTCCTTTCTGTGGCTAATTTGAAAATGAACACTAGAGAAATACGTGTACAGCGCAGAGGTTGCGCATCGTTACCAGTAAACTTCTAGGTGGCAACAATGGTGCCAAGCCACAGAATTAATATGACTATGATGGAGTGCAGGAAGGATTGCAATCCGTGGGCATGCAGTGTTTCTTGGGTACTAAAAATCCAGGCAGGGATTTAGATCAGCTGATGAAAAATCCTTTAAATTTTCTAACTTGTTCCCAAGTCCCTCCCGCAGTAATCAGATACTGCAGCTGAGACTTTATGTCCTCCCCTGAACAGCCCACCAAAGCAAGGAGGGATGTCTTCGTTTGGAAGCTGACTCTTATGCATTTATAGTCTCTAAAATGAACATGAGGCCTCTTTATGCCTTTGCTAGACAAAACCCTAAAGGAATCTGGATGGAGAACAGGTGCCATTATGTCCTGGTGCTGTCCTGAAATGTGTTCTTTTCTTAGAGGGGAAAATTAGTTAAAAGAATGGAAACTTCTGGCCCCTGATGGCTGCTGAATGCAGTTAGAGTTCATCGTTTGCCCTGCCTAGATGCACATCACTTCTGCCAGAACAAATGAGCATTTCCCTGATTAATCAGTAGCCCTCAGGGAACTGCCCTTTCTGCACATATATTATGATCATTAAGAAGCCTTACTATCCTGTGCTTGTTGCAGGATATGGAAAATGCAAAGAGAATTGTGCAAAATATACTATGTTTATTAGATACATTTCTCTGTATCTCTTTCAGTAATGGTGTAATTTGGCATCCTGAGATGACAAATGATGTATTTAAGGTCATTTTTCTGTGCTGCCTTATAAATGTTATTAACTCAAACATTTAAATGCAGGAAGATGGAAATGCTGTGGGGTTATTGTTGTCATCGCTGACGGGGATGACACCCTGCCTGGGGTGTTTCTCGGTGCTCTGTTGTGGGGCTGGCAGTCCCGGCTGCCGATGCCTGTGGCAAAGGGGGGGTCCCAGCTCTCCAGGGTGGTGGGGAGCAGGGCAGGCCCAGCTGCACAGGGGTGCCTGAGGCTGGGCTCTGCTCACCCGCTGGAGTCAGAGAAACCCAGCTGCACGGCTGGCGTTCCTCCCAACAGCATCCTCACACCCCCACTGACACACACTGATCCACCAGGTCACCATAACCTGCCAAACCAGCACAGATTCGCTGGAGGGTTTTGCTCTCCTGGCTCAGCCAACCCTTCTCACTCCCGACACCTCACATGGGAAGGACCAGCATCGCTTGGACCCAGCAGTAGCACAGGGACAGGAGAGAGGGCAGAGTCCTTCGCTATATTTGAAAGCACAGCTTTCACTCTGCAAGCAAATTACTGGTTAAATCACATTTGGCAGACTCCAGAGTAATTGCTGTGTGACTATTGCTTGAGCTTAGGAGGCAGGCGTGCTGGCGTGTTCACCTGACAATTAGGTGGCTCATCCCATCCAAGCAAACATCTCACCATTGTATAGTACTGGACACCTAATTAAGCAGCAAATTAAAATGAATAGTTCCCCCTTCCACTAGCATAACCATCTAATTCTGGTACTGCATAAGGCTTGTCCTGTTGCAAGATAAATTATTTGCTTTCAGGCAACAGGGCAGATCTCCTTCCTTCCAGGCACTTGGCCGCTTCTGAAGAGGTGCCATCATGCCACAGACGGCATGGACCATCTCCATGGATCTCCTTTCTTTCCTTTTCCCCCATCTTCAGGCTCTGGTTTCCATGGCAAGGTCGCTCAGGACTGCAGGGTGGGTCAGAACATCCGATGCAGAGGCTGTCCTCTGTGTCCTGGGCTGAGACAGATGGAGAGAGAGGGGGCACAGGGCTGGCTTGGTGGCAAAGCCTTTTGCTTTGCTCTATCTAAAACACCAGATCGCACTGCCAACAGTTATTGCTCACGGAGACAGAGCTGACAGGCGGCTGAAGGGGAAAGCAGCCATTAAATGCTGCCTGTGTCCCCTCTGCAATCACCTGCCACTCTGAGCTCTGTGTGCTGCTTGGAGCCAAAACAGAAGGGAATGGGAAACTGCAGCTCCATTAATTCAAAACAGGTCACACAGAAGTTGGTTGGCTGCTGGTGGGAAGAGCCCTGGTCCTTCCAAGCTGACCTGAAACCTGTGCTTATCTGTCACCGTCTTTTGGCTTAGGAAACTGAACAGAACAAAAGCCACCGACTGGGAGAAACTTCCACTAATTTCAGCTTGTGAATGTCTCTCCACTAATGCTTTTCTCACATGAAAGAGAATTTGGCTGTCTGATATTGTCCCCTGCTGGGCCTATATTGATATCTTTTTTTAAAGATGAAAATATATGATGCAGCGCTCTTGAAAAATTAGAAAAACAAATCAGCCTGGAGCTCAATATAATATGTAATGTTTAAAGTGCTAGCTAAAGACTATGTGAAAGGGAAGAGAACTATGCATTTTTTATTACAAGATCTGAGTTTAGAAACTGGCTTCACTTCCCTGACCCTTGGTCTGGAGGGCACTGCTTTTCTGGCACGCTCACACATTACAAGGTCATCTGCACTCCCAGGAGAAACTCAGAATTCATAACTGGACTTTCAACAGATAAAAAAGAGAAGAAAGAGACTGATTTGCAGTTTCTTTACATAAAAATATACTCAGAGAAATTTCCAATGCATGTGCCTCTCCCTGTTGTAAGGGTCTTAAGTAGTTTGTTTATTAAGAAAGATCAATGTTTATTTTATTTATTTCAGCTCCCCTTAAAAAATAAAATCTAGAAAATAAATAAAGTTCACTGTCAAAAGATCCATAGCAGTGCTATTATCTGTATTAATAAAACAAAGGGAATAATACAGATGTCCTTGACAGTAGCTGTTTCTTACAGAGATAAGATGGTGATTAATGGGAAATTTGTTCTTGCCAGAGGTGGCTATCAAGTATAAGTAAATAAATGATATGGTTCCATTCTTACAGTCTACCTACCATAAATATTATTACTCTGGTAATAGGAAGCTGTAATACTGCTGGCCATTGGAAGGTTAAGATTCTGAAAACACCCTTGCCTCTAAGGTTATTCTGTTGATGATGTCATTTGCTGTGATGCCACAGGAAAAACAAATGGCATGGCAACCAATTCAATTTAGTTTTAAAATATTTTCCAGAATATAATGCTATTTTCTGATGGTGCCACTGCACCTTGTCAAAATTAGCCAAAGATCTTAACCTCAAGAAATGGAACAGCCTTTATGAAGCTGGATAAAGTGCTGGTACAAATAAATATGGGTGATGTCCCTTCTGATGCTTTTTAAGAGATCTTCCTGTAGGCAGTGGTAAATGTCCTTCAGCAGTTTCCCTCCTTCCTGAGCACTTGGTGTGAAGCAGAACATTGCTGGGAGGCACCAACCTCCTGCGGTTCTCCTTAGCACTCACCTGAAGTTACTTGCAAAAGAGACAGAGGATTTCCAATGTTGCCTTAACTGAAGATAGAAAAATACCCCCCCCCTCAAAGATATTAAATCATCCCCATAGTTTATTTATGGATTTTGTATTTCACGGTCTAAATATATTAACTAAGTTATTCTGTCAAGAAATATAAATGATGATCATTTGTTAGCTGCGCCACTTGAATAACTGTACCAAAGTGTAATAAAGTTATTGAAGGGATTTATTAACCTGATGGAGTAACTCATTAAATCCTTCAAATGCATTAATGAAGGAGGAAGTGAGGGCCCTTTTGGTATAATTGGAGATGGGAAATTATGCAGCTGGGCCAACCTGATAAAAATGATCAGATATCCCAAATCGCTTCTATTTAGCTAGTAATTTTGGGCATTTCTATCACTACTCAGGATTTCTACATTACTTTTCCAAACTAAGTAGCTCTGCCTTGGAACTCAATTACTTCTTTTGTTTTATTATGGCCTGAAGTTACATTTGTATGCTCATAAATTGGGAGCCAAAGCACACATCAGTCAATGATGAGTTTCTTGCCCATGCAGTGGAGAAGGGATGTGAGAGAGAACCTGCCTTTTGAAGAGTTCTAGAACTGTTGTGGTTGAGAGGGGCCATTGCAAGCAATGACTCACTCAGGTACCCATCAGTGGTGCCAGCAGTGGGAGGTGGGGAGCAGACCTGGTCTGTGCCGCTGGCAGGGTGAGGTGTGCTCAGAAATACCATGCCTGGGGAATTTCGGCTCTTTTCTTCCAGCAACCTTGGATTAAATCAGCCTCTTGTGTGAGACGTGGCTGGTGGTTCTTGAAAGTAGAACTGTCCACTGCTGATTGAGTGTGTGGCTTGATCAGCACCACCACTCTGGTGCTGTTTTGATCACGTGCTTTATCAGGACACGTTCCTGACCATTGCTGTGTAAGACCTGGCTGAGGAACACGGGGGTCAAACAGGGCTGAAGTCAAATGTTAGCTGTCCTGCACTTATTCATTTGCACAGACAGCAATCAGAACGAGCAACCTCTGCTCAGGAAACCAAACAAGCTGGATGGTAGAAAGAGGGTGCACAGAGTGAGGGAGGACAGGTCAGACTTGTCTGAGGATCAGCCCTGAGATCCCTTGCAGCATCTCCAGGCAGCTTCCAGTGAATTAGCAGTTGCTATCCCATTTCCTATCTGCAGAGCGTCTGGTTTAAGCCAGAGCTGATTCCTTTTATGATGTTTTTAAAGGTTAGGAAAACCATTGCATGAGTACAAGCTGCACATTTCCAGCTGGCAGCATTAAAAGGCTTGCAAATACTCAGGTAGTATTTACTGTTGGAGGTGCTACTATAACCCACTTCAGCAGGGCGTAGTTTACCATATGGCTACAGCTGTGTGGCACCTGGGCTGTAAAAAGAGGGGAGCTCAGGAACAGACAATTATTTCCAACATTAGTTGTGGTGTTGCTGATTTATGGCGGGCTGGAATCAGCAGCGTGAAATAAGGGTTGTTACAAAACTGTTTTTTATGGTCAGGTGGCAGTATGTGTGCTTCTGCTGAGTGATGACATTCACAGGACTAGGACATCTGAGAAATAGAAAACTCTGGTTTCAATTCCCTGTCAAGGAGTTTTTATTAGGAGATATGAAAACAGGCAATTTGTGTCTTCCTGGTAGTTCCTGTGCCCTGGGAAAACTGAAGCTAGTCTTTGTAGCTTAAATCAATTAGGAGAAGGATGTAGGCTGCTTTTTTTGTTTTAGGCACGTATTTTTCATGGTTGCATTCCAGATAAAATGCTGTTCTGTCAAGGATTCTAATCACCTTTCAGCCATTTATGTAAAATACGTGTCTGTGAAAGAGGTAATGAATGCGATATCCCTGAGGCTTGAAGACTGCTGGGATGTGAAGTGCAACTGTAACAAAGTGAGACGTGGGCATTATTCTCAGGCATCAGGCCCTCTGCCACCACTGACTCGGCTGCTCCATCGTGCATCTCTGCGATGCAGGAGACAAGGTACAGAATGTGCAAAGTCAAAATAAATTCACTGTACAGTGCTTTACAATAAGGTCACCTCTGATGTAAGGCTAGTACTTAACGGCCACCAGCTTAAT
The DNA here is from genome assembly GCA_025769975.1 of Gallinago jamesoni. Lineage (NCBI taxonomy): Eukaryota > Metazoa > Chordata > Aves > Charadriiformes > Scolopacidae > Gallinago > Gallinago jamesoni. The sequence continues at coordinate 7,238,232 of JAOQGH010000006.1, forward strand.
TATAAATCTGTTTCCATGAGTGTCTGCTCTGCTTAAATTGTGAGTCTTGGGAGAGATGAAAAGATTGATTTAAAACAGACCTGTGAGGTGAGCAGGTGGGGAAAAGAAGGGAGCAAATATGTCATGTCGAATTACGACATTTCAGGTGATCTACACATCCCTGCCCGTCTTTTGGACCTCAGCCCCTGCTCTAAATAGCTCTTTAAGAACTTGGAATTGACAAGCCAGAGCAGGAGCCAAGACCTGCTGTAGGCTGGGCAGCATCTCCCCTTCCCAGGCAAGCGGCTCCAAAGGAGAGACAATATGCTGCAAGGGAACGTGTCCGCTCCTTTGCTGCATCCAGCTGCTTATGGGCCCAGGCTGATACTGTTCCTTGCTAGGGAATGCATCAGATGATGAGCTGAAGCTGCACTTGTTCTTAGCCTAAAGATCAGGAGAAGAAGTATTAAGAGGTATTAATTTAAGCTTTCAGTCATCGATGTCATTCCCTGCTTGTGCTGGAGAACATACTGGTTTTGGCAAGGAGAGGCTAGTTAAGAAGTGTTCGCCACCTTTATTTCTATTTGTAGAAATGGAGTTGAGCAGTTAACCAATGTGCATTGCTTAGAAAATGTATACCATATTATGTTTACCTAAAAGAGAATAACTGAAATACACACTTATTATTAGCATTTCTTAACTGTCGAATAAAATGTAACACACAGATAAGGGAATATAGGCACATTACAGGCATAATACATCCTGAACCTGCTGCTCTCATCTAAAGAATCCAACACTTAAATATATTGATACTATATTATTAGCCTGCTTCTGTGTTTGCTGTTCTAAAAGAGATGAAGTGAACATGACTGAAATAATTTCCAAAAAATTAAATAGAAAATCTATATAATTATTGAAGCAATACAAAAAAGGAAAATCACAATGGCTTCCAAATTAGAGTGCATCTGACAGCCCCCATTCCTTAGCTCTCAGAGTCTTGTAAGATTTTGTGTTACAGTCTGTTATTTTGAGAAACATTAGCTCCTGTCTCTCCCTTTTACAGTCTGCTAAATAGGCTCTCTATCTTCTAACCTTGCAGATGACAAAATGCACTCCTTCACCATAGTCCACACAGTGCTAGATCATTTCAGCCTTTTTGAGTAAATGACACGCAACTCTATAACTGCATGATTAGGCCCATAGATTACCAGATTACATCTATAAATCTTCACCGTAGCTACTACTCACTTGGCAGAAATAGTGAAGTTTCATCATTTGTTCTCATGTAGAAAACATGCTGTGAAATGCAACCTCAAAGGTCACTGGGATGGCATTTCCTTTTGTGGCCCTTAATAAACCTGCAGCTAATGCAGCAATTACCAAGCCCAATTACCTCTATGCTGGCTTCAGAGAATTTCTTTTCCAAAGTCTGGATAGTTAGACTCCACTCCCTTCAGTTAAAAAGTGAGGCAGATTCAGCTATTTGTACAATTGTTAATACATTTCTAAAACAGGTGACTTGTGCTGTAAGGGCCTGTCTGAATAAGGAAGTTGTGCCAACCCCAAATTGAATGGCGTATTTCAGTGGTACTAACAAGATGTGTGCAAAGAAGGTGCATGGGCACTCTTATTTCAGTACTAGCTTTATTTAAAATAACCTGTTCCTATTCTACCTCAGCTAAATCCAAGTAAACTGAAATGGAAAACGTTGTCCAGCTTTTTATATACATATATTTCCCAGTAGTTTTGAATGTATGTACATATACAAAAATACAAGTTACTGTACCTGATGCAGTTCCTTAGCTTGTGAGCTGTAGTCACATACTCAGCATTTATTTAAAAATAGAGCTTGGAGACATTGTACAAACTAATATATTTCCTTTCTTAGCTAACAAAGGAGTTTGAGAAGCTACATAGCTTTTGTTAGAACCACATTTATATTATACTCCTAAGTCCCAACTTGTGAGTTGCAGCATTCAGAAAAGCTAAAAAAGGAACTGGTATGATCTACTTATTTGGCAACAGTTCAGCACTGATACATGCTCTTCAAATCACATCTTTGACTGAAATGAAGCCAATGGGATAATTCTTTACAAAGGAGAAGAGCTAAACTGTAATACGTTAGAAGTGGCTCTATCATTAGTACGAGTTCCAGCTCTTTGTTCAGTTACAAAGGAAAATAGCTACATTTTGATAGCAAGTATATGGGTGTTATTATCCCTTCTCCCTGCTCTCCATTTTGCTTTCCTTGGAGGGAGTAATTGCTAGGGCTGCTGTCAAGAGTTTGAACTATAGGTACCCAACATGCACCTGCCAGGAACTCAGCAGAGCAGAATGGCATTTAACAGTGGTCCCTGTTTGCCCTGTGCCTCCAAAGTTTTGCTTCCATAACAGTAGGATTTTGTCTGGTTTGTTTTATCTGTGACAGGACACTTTCCTATTTATTTTACTTATATTCTATTGGCATTTAAAATCATGCCTACGGATTTTAGATGTATTTCAGCTCTCATCAAAATTACTCTAGGTAATGCTTCCTTTTCTAAAGTAGCCAAAAAGAAATCACTGATTTGTGGATTCCCCAAAATTCCATCTTGTTTCTGTTTGTACACTCATGCGCAGCTATTACCAGCAATAACTGTGAACTTGGGTCTTATTTAGCATTGTCTTTAGGTTTCCAATTGTTGGAAGAGACACAGCCATCTCCTTTTTGTACAGGTATCTCCTTATTATGCCACCTACATCCAAAATATCCTAAATGTAGTGACTCTTCAGGCATGCTACAAAAATATTTGTTTGGGAGGAGCGCTGGAAAGTACTGAACATTGGTTAGTCAGTGCCGCAGGACAAGAGGTGATGTTTTTGAAGATGTCTAGCTATTTTACTGGTTGAAAGGTTTTCTCATTGCCACCCAGATGGTAGCTTTATTTCTGGCTCTGTGTTAGGGTCTTTGTGGCTTCGGATCAGCACCTACTTTCTCATTTTAAATGATGTAACTAAAATCTCATAAACATAAAGAAAAACTTAAGAGGTGCTAATAAAATTACTAGATTAATAAAATGTATAAACCTGAGAGAAAATGCGTTATTCAAAGGCAACTGTTTGTGCATAAGAACTGCCAGCTTTAAGAAGGGAGGTGATGGATATATGTGAGAGGAAACTTCTTGATGAGATGAGTAGATTAAGGTCCGTCAATAAAAATGTTCCAAGAAGCGATAAGACCTATAATCTGTCATAGGATTGGAATAATACTCTTGCTGGCCTATGATTCAGCCCTAATTCTAATGATTGTCTGATACGTTCCACAATCTTGCAATTAAACTGTCATTGTCACAAGTATCAGAAATATAATATACTCCTAAAATAAGCAAATTAAACTTCTAAGACAAATTAATCTTCTTACAAGAGGTAATTTCAGGAAGATAATTCATGCATATAGCATATATTACTACTGGTGATCAGTACTGCTACTATGCATCATCTAAATGTAGTAACAAATAATTTCTGGTCCACCTCTGGATTTCCATCCATTTCAACATTAGTATGGAATGACACATGTAAGCTATGCAAAGTTTTCACACTCCTGCTTCACAATACAGAAAACTATTAAATTATTTGTGTTTCATACATTGCAAACTGTACCAGTCTTGCCAAAAGAAGTGGAAATGGAAAAAGCCATTTTTTTGTACATGGTATTAAAGAGTGTTGTACGTTGGTGCCCTCTACACACACTCTAAAGAACTGCATTACTTTGGTTTGTCTGGTTTAAAATAAACTTGAAATTGGGACATGATAAAATTAAATAATTAGTACTTCAGGAGCTTAATGAAATGAATGAACCATTGCAATGACAAAGAGTTATAGTTTATTATAGTTTAAAATAGCAGAAAATGCTATTTGACCTGAGTAGGTGTCATTGATTCAGTATTATCACCAACAATTTAAAACTTTTTCTACAAAATGTTCTTTTTACCCTAAAAAGAAGTGTCCTCCTTTCTAATAATATCTTATACCTATTAATTAAAGTTATTTTATTTATAAATCTACAAAATCAGGAATCTACATTTTTTTTTTAAAAAAAAAAAAGGTAAGCTGTATTTTTTAAGCTTTGGGCCTGCCCAGGGAGCAAGAACACAGCGCAGAGGTTCTGCTTTGGCTGGGAAACCCTTCAGAGGAGAAACTGCCATTTACCTTGTGGCTGTAGGACAGCAGTGAAGTGAAGAGGATGTGAGATTAGGGTGAGACTGTAACTGTTTGGGAGGGCAAAAGATTATGAAGTAGAAATAAAAAGGGACTTACATTTGAAGCAATGTGCACAGACTTGACTTTAGGTTGCCTTCAGTCAGCAGCGGCTGTGACTTACTGGTAAGAACTCAGGGGATGAGGAGCTTGCACTAACGAACACCCTGTGTCACATAATAAAACAAAAAATGCATGGTTTTAACAAGACTGATGGGAGATGAATCAAACTTCCAGGCAAGCCATGTTAAAAAAAGGACTCCAACTATCCATTTTACCAGCAAGTGCCCTCTATGCTCCATATGCTTCGTGCTATAGAACAGACCCAACTGTGTTGTTGAGGCTTCTCATCATCTTGTATGACAGCGGGATTGCAGTACACATAATGGTAAGATGTGCTCACTCCTGTATTCTGACACCTTTTAAAGTGATGTTTGTTGTTGGAAAGCTGTGCAGAGGCATAAGTGTTATATGAGGAGCCTAAATGGAGCCCCACTGGTTCTTTGTGTGCTCTCCATCTAACGGCACTGCTGACAGACAGCACTATTAAGTAGTCATTAGCACCGTGTCTGAAAGCTTGGCCTGCTGATAATAACAGGCTATTCAATATTTTGAGCCTTTGTAAGAGTGCGCCTAAATGAGAATAATGAGGTCATTCTATGACATGCCTGAGGATATGAAACCATGGGTAACTTTTTAGCCCGTTTGATATGTGAACGCATTACATTTGACTGTGACAGATTATTTCTAGCCTTCAAAACAAAAAAGCTTCTTCCATTAAATCACACCATACAACATCAGCGCCACGTGGTAATCAAAACACTAGTGTCACTGTATAAAGCACAACCTTCAAAATAATTCTGTGAAACACAATCGGAAAAAAGACATATATATGGACATGTGAAGTAGAGCAAGGAATTGAGATACTGCCAGAAAAGCAGCAAATTTTAACAGTTAGCAAAGTTTAAAAGGATTTTATGATAAAATGATCATTTCCAATTCTGCATAATGTTTTCTTTCGCTGACTGAGATGCATGGACTATTTTGGCTTCGAAAAGACGAACAAACTGAAATTTTTAATTTTAGACCTGCTTCTTGCTTAGACTAGTTGCTGTTTCTCTTAAAACTGGCTCGCTTTCCTCTGCAAACGGGGCCCACATTTTACAGGAGGTTTTGCGCCACGGGGTTATTTCAAGATTCTTCGCGCAGTCGAGCAGCTGGGGTTTTGCGTGGGGCCATGTTGTGTATCCACATCCCACTGCAGTCCCACAGCACATTGTTCTGGTTCCAGCTGTTATCGGCCACCAGTGAATGCTACAGCCTCCATAAAGCTTGTTCAGTTCAGTCTGTTGCTCAGCTTTGCAGTTTCACACTCTCACACTTCACAATTCCACTAGAAGTCTCCCTTCTTCCTGGTTGTCCTCCAAGGTTGCTTCCCATGTTGCTGCCCACAGAGGTGGGGCTCAGGGAATCTTCCTGTGTGTGCAAGGTGTCACACAACTTCCAGGCTGTGCTGGCCCTTCGCTCTTTTTCTTCTTTTTGGGAAAGCTCAGTAACCTTTGCTACACCAGTTGTTTGCCTGTGTGTCTACTTTAGCTTCATTTTAATTATATTTTAGGTTTGCATTGTTTTTATTGGTGTCATAGGTGCGTGATTAAGGGACGTCTGCATAATACAACTTACTTCTTTGTACTGAGCTTCAGCTTTTGTGTGTTTGTTTGATGTTACAGCTTCAATGCACAAGCACAGCTGCTGGGAACTCAGTGCTGAGCTTTGTGAGCTCCCTCCTGCCCTGGGCACCCACAGCAGGGGCAGCTGGTTAAATATGTGGGAGTGTGAGATGCACATGAGACATTGTGCTGGGGAGGACCTTTCCCTTAACTGGCTCCTTCACACACCTGGAGCCTGGAAAGAAAGAGGGGAACATCACAGCCTCCTTTCCTTGGGAACCACTGGAAAAATTATCGCTCGTGAAGGCTTAAAGGAAAAGAGAGTGGTTGGTGGGAGCAAAGGCAGGGAAAAGCAGCTTGCTCCCAAAGAGCTCCACTTACTGGCAGGCAGTTGCTCTTTGTACCCTAGAGGGAAACAGACTTGGAAGTTGGCTTCTGTTCCAGTTTCTCTCCTTTTAATTTCCATTTTCTTGGTGTTACTGTTTTTTACAAGGGATTAACTCAGAGGTTCTATTTAGACTAGAAGGAAAGGCTTTATTCAAATTATTCAGAGGCTTTACAGGCTGTGTTAAACTTTTTGACTTCATCCAACCCTCAAACTTATTAAAGGGTTTTTTTTCATTAAAAAAGATTAATGAGTGATTGCCCTTTTTTAGTGGATACTTTTGAGATTAAGCCTCTCCAATGTTATAATTGGAGTAATATGTACATGCCCTACCTGAAAGGCAATTACAAATACAGAGAATAGCATGAAGTATTTGTTTTATAATCCTAATGTTTCATTAGATGATTGCTGGTTATGAATTATCTATCAGTTCAAATATAACAGTTAATTCTGATTACCGCTACTCTTGAATCACTAACAATCCACCCTGAATTTGAACAAAACACTGTCATGGAAGAATGGGAAGTAGGAAAAGGGACTGCTTCATGGTGTCTTTTTGGTACATAAAAAAAAAAGCCCTTTAAAATAGACTACAGATTTTAAATACAGTGGTTATTCATTAGCAGAAAGGCTAGAAAACGAGTTTCTCAGCGTTCTCCCAAACAAGGGGTTATCCACACTGGCTGGGGGTTATACACCCTTTTCATCAGCCTCGCTCAGCCCCTCCTGACTTCCAAGGTGGGAAAAACCAGGCTCTGAGACCTGAACTTTTTTTTTAAATGTGTCTTCATCATAGTCATGATTTATACTTTGGGCAGTCTTATTTTCAAAGCTGGAAAAGTAATTCTGCTCTTCATTAAATTAATTGCATAAGCCATGATCTTTAAATGTAATGTGTATTCATTAAAGACTAAAATCTATGAAGTTCTATTAAAAGCTAACAGATAATAGGGGCAGTGTAATTGCAGGAGGCAAGTCTGACTTTCCAACATCAAGAGGTGGCTTAAGCTCTGTATTTTAGACATATTTCTTCATTATGCCCTGGATTAATCTGCTGGTGTCTTCGGCCAGAAGGAATAAAAGACGACTGATTGGGAGAGATTTCCTTCTACTTTAACTCTGTGCCTTTACTTACTGAACCTTTAGATTTCTACAACATGTCCTGATGTATTTACTGTGTGCTTTGAGAACCCAAGCTGTCAAAATCCAGTAATACTAGAACTTTAGCTTTTAATAATTTAAGTCTCAACTTCAGGTCAAAAATGCTTCATGTTTACAGAGCTAATTCCAATAAGTATACTGAAAGACTCTGATCCTAAAAGCCAAATAAAAAGACGATAGATTGTATTGTTTTTCATCTCCCAATCTTTGGGTCAAATGCAGCATTTTTTAAACAATCTGAGTTTGCAATACTGAAAATGTGCTTATGTTATCAGAACCTGATCAGTAGAATCTGAAAAACTACGTTTAAACTCTTTCATTTAAAGTTTTTATTTGGCAGAACAAAGTAACTGTCTCATATACAAAAATGCTATTGAGACGAAAATCAAGATGGTTTGGAATCTGCAAACTTAGGAATTCTTCTCCTCTGTATTCCACTGTATCTGAATCATCTTACTTGTTAAATGGCTACATAATCTGAATTACAACATTTCTGAATTGATATAATAGGCAAGAGTTCTCATGAAAAAAAATCCCAAAGCCAACTTACTACCATGTTATGACACTGCTGTCCGTAAGAGGTAATTATGAAAGGGAAGATAATCTGACAATCATAAATTCTAAGCTATGACTTTTCCCCATTGTTTCTAATATAACATATATTTGCCTTCCTAAAAGAAGGATTTTGCTTCAAATGAATTAAGTGTTTGATAATAATTGTGGTTTTTTTCTTCTCTCTAGTGTTCATAATGGCTTCTGGGCTTTTGGTTTACCCTTTTGGTTTCAACTCTGCTACTGTGAAGAGATTCTGTAAGAATTCAGACATCTACTATGCAGGAGACTGCCAGATTGGCTGGGGGTACATGCTGGCAATTGTTGGGGTCATGTTGTCTGTCTTTTTACCATTCTTTGCAAAATATGCACCAAAAGAGCACATATCTCCAACTCCAATACCTACTATTTTATAGTATTTTATTACTGTTTAAAAACAGAACATTCCTGTCTACGGGCAATGGGCAGAAATTATTATAGCACTTCCATTTAGCTGTATTGCTAAAGAGCAAAGAGGAGATGGGGAAGAGAAGGTCAGATTCACAAAGACCAAAAGTGCATTGATAGTCTTCCGTACGTACAAGCAGCGAACACTCTGGAACTGAAATAAGATGAAGCAGCAGCCTTTATACTGCTCTAAACATATAATGGCATAATGCCTTAGACAAAAAAAATCGGTTTATCCTCAAAACATCTGTCTACCTCCCAGTTTCTTTTGTGTCTCAAAATCGTAAGTCTTTTAAAAGCTTCAATTCACTTTTTATATATTATTAAATGTCAAAACTTTTATGAACCCAATAATTTTAAAATCAATAATGATATTTTGTTACAATTGTTTTGATTAGTGACAAAAGCATGTACTAGTAGCCACGGCCCAAAATTAAGTTTGATATCTAAAATGAACTGTATACAAGAAAATCTTTTTTAATCTATATGTATTAGTAGTATCTGCATATTTTAAGTTGTTGGCACACTTTTTAATAATGATCTAATAGTAAAGAATTAGAGTAATCTTCATCAAGACTTGCATAAAATTTAAGTTACTTCTTTTCAGAGAAAGAGAGGTCTAACTACTTCCAAAGGCTTCATGATGATTTAATAGTTTAACAACAGGGGAAAAAAAATGCCAGACTTTTTTTTTCAATGTTTCTTAAATTATAATTTTAGGTGGACTTTTACAAAATTATTTGAACTATTAGATTTTGTTGTTTGATTTTTAAAGCCAAAAAGAAAAATCTGTTTAAAAAATGTATGTGCCCAATGGCCGTTATATGTAGCAATAGTACAAGCCAGAATGAACTAGATTTCCATTAAGAGCCCATTATTGTTTAAAAAAAAAATGAAGTGAAACGCTACTGATCACAACGAATAAGAATCTGATGCCGTGTCAGAACTAGCAAATGGCCATATTTCATGAGTTTGTATGTGAAATTTGTGAAGTCTGATTTCCACAATAGCACTGAATTCATTACTATCAAGCATAGAAATAAGTGCACTTGATTGCCTTAAGCAAAAGAAACATTGGGTTCTCATCTCACTCCACTGTTATGTTTTTCATTTAAAAGAAAAATTGCATCCTAATTCTATTCTCATCTTTTATTTTCTATTATTTATTAAAAAAAAAAAAAGTAATCACATAGATTATATTTAATTCAGAGGTGTACTTCTTAGTTTTGTATTTTGGCACAAACCAAGTGATCGAATTTATTCTTCACTTAGCTGAGTCCAGCTTATTCCTGAATTTTTATTTTATTTTAATGGAAAGTGTACATGAAGGGACAGACAGAGACATGTTGAGGATGTATAAGAAAATGCAAACAGAGAGAACAATCACTGTGTTATTTTAATAAACGTCAAAGACTTCCGTAGTCTTGTTTACATTCCTCACCCTTCTTAACTTCAATGGAACGTTGCATTGTTTTCCAAAATAATTGTCTGTTGTTACATTTTCATGCACTCTAAAAGCAAATTCTGCACATAAACCCAGCAAGTTTGATTACTAATCTTTGAAAATACAGGTTTCAATGTAGAACTAAGTACACCAAGAGATTGCGTTGTTACGTGGTTTTGCTCTCAGTGACTAAGGAATTCAATCTTCCAAATATTTAACAAAATAGGTTGAAGGAATACCTCTAAAGTAAGAAGAATAAATTTCCGTCACTTCTGTATAGTAATGTACTTTTCAATAATGTCTTACACTTTTTTTTCTAATTAACGGCTGAAATTGACAATTTTCATATGAGAGTCAGAAAAGTGAGGAATAACAAGCAACAAAAGAAAATCATCACCACGGAGTAGAGAGACAGAGATGCAGGCTTTTCTTTCCTAACCAACCTGTGCCTTTACACTAGAACCATTATACAAGACAGGATCAATATGGTTAAAAAAACAAACAAAACCCAACAACTGAAAAATGTTGAGTAATGTGTATAAACTGTATTACGTAGGGTTTTTTCTGTTTTGTGTAATGTTTATGACTGTTCACTTAATGTTTCACTAGAAAAAGTGATCTGTTACTGTAAAGTAGAAAACATTTTTTGGAAAGATTTAAACTCTTACCAAAAGTAAAACTATTTTAGATTTTTATTAACAGCCATAACATACCTACTAGACACAAATGATTCCTTCCTGTCATTACTTATTAACATAATTTTCACATGTGCAGAACTGGAACCATCAACCATTCAACTGAAATCAGTAGGACTACAACATTTGTGTGATGTTGATGACACACACAGATGTTTGCAGGCCTGCTCCCATAGTTCAAGTTTCCTTTGCGGTTTTAAATTGTGGAGCCTTACAATTTACAGCACTGCTGTCCCAAATCCTTCACTTCTTAAAACTCAACTTCTGTTGTGAAGATGGTCAAGCTCCACATCCTGTAATATTCTGCATCTTTTATGAGTTAAGCTAATGCTTCCATTTGGAACTTTCTTTAATATTTTATAATATATAAAGGAAATCAAATATATGTATATGACCTCTACAACTGGATAGACAAAACTTTCTGTGAAACATCCACGCTAAGAACCAGCTCAGCACAGAAGGTAGAGATGATAATGCAAGTGATTCTTACAACAGTTAGTAAAGCATATACTTTAGATTCTCAACTGGAATATTAAGGGGGAGTATTGCCAACAATACATGTACTAACACTGACAGATCACTTTTTTAAAATAAAGACTGTCTGCGCGTTAAACTGTGTAAAAGAGTTTCCTGTTACAAGTAAAATGTTTTACTGGACCAGGTTCAAGTTTTATTCTAAATATATAATTTTTTAAGTGTAACTAAAAGCTGTATTTTCCATTAATGTGTTTCTGCGTTGACTAGCTGGCTCCTTTTTAGAATATTAACTGTTTTCTGTATTTGACTTGTTGGATACAATATTTCAATTATTTTAAATGTGAAATTTCCAATTGCCAACACTGTATAATAAAATTTGAAAAAAAATAATCACACTGTTCATTGTTTTCTTGACAACTCTTTTGTTTTACAATTCCCACACATCTGGTACAAAGCTATTGAAGTAGGGGAACTAGCTAAGGGGAAAAGGAAATAAAAACAACAGGAATAATCTATGAAAGTTAATGTTTGAAGGCAAAGACACATAAACATGGACATGGTCCATCCCTCATGAAAGATGTTTCTATGGCAAAGGCAAGGAAGTTCTGTGTTCTAATAGTTATTTCTCTCCAACTTCCCCTGTGTCCTTGAGCAATCTTCCTACAGCTTCAGGGTGTGGTGTTGTTTTATACGGGTGTTATACTGATTATTTATTTTAAAAAACAACATGAATCAGATAACGTATCAATGGGGACCATATGAATACCTAGTATATACAGCTGCATCCTGTGAAATCTTTCTGTTTATCTATTATGTTCATTTCTAGAAAAGCTTTAACACATGTTCTTGCAATCCAGCCAAGGAAGGGGAACCTGTTAGTCAGAACTGAAGTGAAATAAAGATACCTCCTTACTTTAAAACCAAAGAGTAGTTTTAATGCAACACGCAGAGCCCAAGAGAACTTTGTTGACATTTGTTTGCTATTAAACTCCTCAAAAGACATATATAGTCAACATTTTGAAATGGGTATTGAAGAAATTTCTAAGAATTGAAGATCATGGAAAGCAATGGTAATCTAAGTTAGTATTGAAGATCTTTTTCTAAAACACTTGTACTACTGCAAAACTTCAATGTTTTAATTCAGAAGTTCTCCAGTAAAATCTAACCTACTATGTAACAAAACCCTTTATATATAAACTAGCAAAGATAAGCTATGAAAAGTAATAATGGAAACAAAACTTTGGTACTAACAGCTGTTGGATAACACAGTATAGTGATATTTTTAATCAGATTTTCTGTATTAGTTTTTGAAAACTAATGCTTTAGGATGTCCAGCCTTTATGGGTAATGAGTGAAAAATATTAAGCTTCAGGCAACTTTTTTAAGTTTCATTCATTTTTTTAACATATGCCGTCATCTCAATATCTGCAATTTTAACAAAATCTTGGAAAGTGTTTTGTTCTTGAATAGTTGCTGGTCTTACAGAGACGCACTTGAAAATGTTTCTTTTTGCATCATAGTTTCCCATGCACCTGTGCACTCGACCTCTAATTAGTCTTGGAAGCTCCCGGTCCTTCATCAAAAGCATAATAAACAAATAAAAAAAATTATATTACCTAACATAAAAGCTTTCAAAATGCCTGGTTTCTGAAGACGACATCAAACACAAAAGGAATTTACATCAGCTTTTTTGTTATTACCAACTCCTTAGAAGCTAAACTGAAAGACTCACCTTTTTTGCTGTAACAGATGTCTGGGGATACCTAAACAGTGATGGATTATTGCTCTAGACCAGTTTGCGAACAATACAGTACAAGCATCCAGCTTTCCTTTTCCACACTAATTTTATGTTTACTCAGAACAACATAGTGTTAGCTTCATAAAAGGCTAGTGGTGTCTATGTTACATACAGAGCTAGGAATACTTACAATTTCGTAAAACACACAAGGCAGAGTCTTCTTTCCATCTCTCAAAAGGAAATTCTTTGCCCCATATGGTCCAGGTGTGACTGCAGAATCAAGCGTACCTATACCATTCAGCAAAATTAAATCATGATGTAACATCAGAGCAGCACTAAGTACGAGATACAAATATACCATGACAACGTTTGCTACACAAAAGCACTAAGATCTACCAATTCAGCATCGTCTTTCTGTGATAACTTGTGCTGACAGCACTGGAAGTTCCAATACAATTTATGAGCTTTACATAGTCTTTGTATAGCAAAATTGTGTATGATATCTCTCTGAACCGAGTCACCAAATGTGCTTTTCATAACCATCGCTGTAAACAAGTTATTCCCTTGTTAAGCAGAGTACAACACAGTTCTCATTAAGTTTTATTGATCTTCATATGCAAATCGACTTTAAATATTTGCAACCTTGTCAAAGTAATAGTTTTCTGAGATGCCATTACATTGTATTCTTATTCAACTTGCTTTAAAGTTTAATTATTTCAGTCTTTTGTCATGCTCATTTCTCAGATAACGTCAATTAATATGCAAAGTGAAACACATTAAGTCATCTATGTTTAGAAGTACTCCAGATTTGAATTTATTCTAGATAAATTGTATTAAAAATGACTGTAAAACTGTGCCTCTGTGTTCCTATTAAATAGGAAAATTTATTGTAATATCCTAAAAACAAGAAAAGAAAATAAATAGGGTGGAAAGAGCTGAAACATACCTATTGTACCTATTTTAGTCACCTTTGAGAGCTGAATGGATTTCCCAATAGGAAAATTAGCTGGTGCTCACGCCAGTATTTTGTGGGATTAATTATTTCAGCTATTGTTCCTACAGTTAATAACATTTTCTCTTGGCTGTTGTCCTACCATTATTATCAGTTATAGCACAATCTACCATGCTTACCTAAAACTTCAAATAATAGTGGAGTTTTATCAGCATATTGACTCCAGTGCCTCATACTTTCAATAACTGCAGGTAAGATTCGCAAAGAATTCTTTTTTTCTTTAATTTTTAATTGAGATGATGAAATTTCCTTTCAGAGTAACATGAAAACTCAAGTTAGAGATACACATTCATACCATTTTAAAAGGCACACATTTATATGTTATGCTAAATACCAAATATTTACATTCAAATTATAGTATTTGTTCAGACTATACAAACAAGTCCCTGCCAATTTACATGATCATGCTGAGGGTTGTAGGTTATTATAGTATGAAATTTTCAATTCTAAATTTTCAGAAACTTAAGGATTTACTAAGGCAGCTAAGACTAATGAAAGCCTCATCTTTCCTCCATTTTCTTTACTGTTCTCTTCATTGTATCTTCCTATTAACTCACTCCCTAAAGTTTACCTGACTTCTGTCTTCTGAAACACAATCAGATTGGTTTTCATTCATTTTATTTTGTTGAATATTGTGGTTAAACTTATATGTGATACTACGATCCTGCAGACTTCTTGAATCAGTGTTAGGTTTCAGTGGCCACTGTACTTTAGATGTGTATGTTCGGCTGGTTTCTGTTGTTTTGACATGCTGAAATGAATTATGGTTCTCAGGGGTTTTTTGCTGTTGAACAGTTTTCAAACTATTTGAAAGGCTCTCAAACTTTCGAATAATTCCACTATTAGATCTTGAATCTGTTGTATTACTTAAAGGAGCATACTCATTTCTCTTCCAAACGTTAGTACTGGGCACCTTCTCTTCTGCCCTGCAGTAAAATGTAAGACACGGTTCAGTATCACAGTATCTATTCTGAATACTCAATTATCTAATAAAAGCAATCTATGTATTGTTGTTTTAGCTTTAAAAACAGCTGTTAAACATTCAGACTCAAAGCACTTGACTATACACTTAAATTTATCCATATACAGGGCATTGATTACACCTGTGTTTAAATCCGGCTGAATTCAATAGGCCGTAAAAGCTTGCTCAATTATCATCCTGCCCTGTAGAAGGGATCTTTCCTGACCCAAGATTCAAATTTTTTCCACAACTCCAAAATCAAATAAGCAAAGCTTCTTCTGAGAGGGCTATTTTCAAATTGTTCTATCACCATCACTGAAGAAGTCATTTTACAACAAACTCTAGTGCTGACATTATTTCTAACACCCTTGATTTTATAAAGGCATCTCAGAAATTCCTTCCACCTCCATTACATTTTGCCCTTGTTTGAAACATTCACTCTCTTTTTGCCTTTGGGGAGGAATAGGAGGAAGGGAACAGAGAAAAAGGACAATCATAACATTGTTGGAAGTTTTCCTGCCAGCTCTATGCATCTGAATCTGTAAGCTTTTCCTTGGTTTATAAAAGCACAGAGTTCACAATTACATTCAGTTTTGCTTAAAAGTTTTGATATACGATGGCCCTTATTAAAATTACAGAAGCTTATTTGAGTCTATTGATAAGTTTTACTTCAAGTAAAGGGGAATCTCAAAAAGTTACATCTAAGACAGGCAAAATTCAATTAACTTTTATGGCAAGACTGAATTTTAGGCTGGATAATAAAGCTAGATATTAGGTCTGATTAATAGGCCTCATTAGGTACACTGGATAGATACTCAATTTCAGTGGCATTTGGCTCACAAGCACAATGGAATTATTGAGGACTACAGGGATGATCTGAGAATTAAAAGGGTCTCTCTGAATGCTACAAGAATATCGAATAACATAAGATATATTTTCACATGCGAATAATTTTGGTTAAGGAAGGATAATAAAAATTAAAGACTTCACCAACCTGCAGGCATACAAGTTTTTTCCAGCATTTGCTAAATTGGACTTTGATGCATTTGGTGGTTTCATAAAGGAAGGAGTGACCTGATGTTCTGCTCGGCTTTCAAAGACAAGTTTAAAGTATCAGTGACAGAGCCACAGTGTTATTGTAAGACAGACACATGGATCATAGTTTGTGAAATAATTAGTACCCAAATAAAAATCAGTAAGCGACAAATAATTGGCTTTTACATACCCATTGTTTGCTGCTTTCTGTAGTTCAGCCACTTCTGGGTTTGCAGTTCCCCAGCCTAATTCTCAAAAGACAAATGATTTTATATGGGTACAAACTGAAAAGACTGAAAGGCTTAGGGCTCCTACTCTTCATCAGCTGAGTGTTCCACAAATAATCTCACAGACGAAGGAGAATTAAAAACAATTAAAAAAAAAAAAAGGAACACGATCTTTGGATATCTGTAATTATAAGGCAACTTCTAACAAGTAGGTTACTCCTCTAGACATTTACTTTATTATAAGCAAAGTTTTTTACTTTATAATAAAGTAAGACATAATGAAAGCATTGAAGGAGGAATTCTGCATCATTCTTTCCAAGTAGAATTTGAGGAACGTAAGTTCTCTTCTGAATGACAAGAAAGACATCTTATAAATGTTTCTTCGTGTAACACAGCACTTGAATGTTGATTGAAATCAACTGAAAACAAAAGGTCAGAGTTTCAAGAGACTCTATTTAAATGCCAGTGCTACTTCATTCTCTAACACACAAAGAGTCAAACTCCCTCTAGGCACGAAGTATAAAAAGCTCAATTGTATAAAAGAGAAAGAAATTTCCTGGAGGACATTTTTTTACATAATGAACTTTTCAGAAATAAACAAGGATGATATAGTTCTTGATAATGTCTAATTTTACAAAATGCAAGTAATAAAGTTAAAATTTATTTCAATTTAGAGCCATTGCAAAAAATGTATTTATCTTACTTACCAAATGATGTGGGAGAAAAGTTGTAATTACGAGTCCCAGAACTGGTACCTGACTCATTTTCAAGTGGATTTGAAGTGAGGGGCTGTCTATTTCTTTTTTTCTGATTGAACAGAGGTACAGGCAGACAACCTAAAATTAAATTTCAAATAATAATACTTCTATTCCAATAGCAAAAGGGTACAAAATCTACACTTCAAGTATGTAAATAAATTTACGTAACAATTATTTTACAGCATCCAGAGGAATCACATTTCATAAGCATGTAATAGACTAGCCATTGCTTCCCAGAATTTCTATTCCTCAACCCTCTGTCCTGCACATAATCCTGTGAATTAGATATTTCCCTTAGTGGCCAGTCCCCTGACTATTCAAAATTTTGCCCTGTCCTGCAATAAAACAGATAACCCATGCAAGTCCACTCAAGAACTGTGGGTCTAGGACTGAATACTCTATATGCCGTATGAATACTTGCATGTATGTATAGATACATATAAGCATAATGAGATATGAACTGTAAAGCACAAACAAAAGGATGGTACCTGCTGTGCTGCGAGTTGAGGTGTCAGCCAAGCTCCTTTTCATTTCTTTGCCGTATCTTAACAGGCAACACTGTATCGATTACTCCAAATTTGCTGTATGGAAGTTGGATAAGCAGATGCAGTAAACTAATTACACACATCTGAATTTTATGTGATTTTAAGGCAGTTTCTCTTAACTCTACATACCCAGTGACACGCATGACTTCAGACAAAAGCCTAACCCATGCGAGCAGTTATACTGAATCTAGAAGATCCACACATACACAAGGAAGAAGCAATCATTCTTTGTAGATTAAGGGCTTACATTTTGGATTAAGGGATTACATTTTTGAAGTAAAAGGTTTTTTTAAAGGGGATAAAAATATTTGTTTCATTTCTGAATTTAAAAGCACATACACATTAAAATACAAGGATTTTTTTTTAAATCCTGAAAATAGAATACTAATAGAAAATGCATATTTACACATTGCTGCAAAGCATGATGGCAAAGTACATAGCTTTGAGTAAAAAACTTAACTGTTCTGTAAAAAACAGTGTCACGCTTCAACAAATAAACTTCTGTGCTTTATGGTACAGATGTAAAACCTTTACTGAATTTCTTCATATATATAAACATCCATCACAAATTAAAACCACATTGTTATCAGCCAAATATTATGAACAGGTAAAGTATGTATTAACATATTAGGTACAGGTAGTTTGTCATATTTGTTTTCTGATTACTTTACTTGTATAATGAATGCCTATACATTGCTCTATATATCGAGGATACTACATAGACTGTTATGTAGCTTTTGTTGCTATTCTATCAAAGTTTGCTACTGGTGCATATTGCCTTTATGGCATGTGAATAATACCACATACTTGTGTGTATAAATAATGTAAGACATTACCTGTACATTTGTTTTGATCTGGCAGTTAACAGTAACCAGCTATTAAAGATGTTGCTCAGAATGAAGCACAATTATCTACTATAGCTAGACTAATAGATCAACTCATAGTTTATTTCACTGAGATACGTCAATTGCATGTTACATTACAGCAACTTCTAGTTCATTGCTGTTTCACAATTTAAACTGTATTGCTAGTACTCTGAAGCCTAACAGTTATCAGTGACTTGTACAATAAAGCCCCATGAACTTGACATTTCAGTTTATGAAGCCAGTTTTGGGGTTGCATAGCATTTCAGATTGCATTGTTTTGCTTTATGTTCCCTCTTGATGGGCAACCAAAACCCAAACCTAAAGCTATAGAAAAAAAAATAATTCAGCTAAGGATGGAGAGGAGGAGAATACCTGGGTAAGCCTCTCGCTGTACTTCACACAGCAGCAGCAGCAGCACCAGACACCGGATAAAGGCGCCTGAAGCCCTTGCTGGAGGCTGGGGGACAGGGCTGAGGGGAAGCCCGCCAAAAATAACGGTCCAAGAAGGAGCAACCTCGCGCCTGGGGGAGAGGAAAAAGGGCGGGAAGGGGCTGCCCGCGCGCTGCTTGCTGAGGCGGGGCTGGCGCAGGCGCAGTGGGCGGTCCTGAGGGAGGGGCAGCGGACCGGCCCGGGGGGAGAGAGCGGCGGGGTCACGGTTAAATAGTACCTTTCTAGGATTTAATCAATTACCTCCGTACCTGTGGAACTGATGCAGGTGGTGTTATGTTCAGCACGTAAGAGAACCCAGGGCTGGACCTGAGTTGCCACAAATACACAAACATAAATAAAAGTCTCTTGCATTCTCAGCGCTGTTTTTATCTCCAACCTCTCTTCTGGGCTGTACACGCTGATGTTGTCAACTGTGTAAATCCAGTCTGGTTCCTGTATAAAACCCTCAGCAGGAGTGGGGCGTGTCCTGTTTTTGTAATCCTTCAGCCTTGGAAGGCTTTGGTAGCTACACTTTGTTTCATTTATGTTTTATTATTGCATATGTTTTTCAGCTCGTGGCACAAATTCGAAGCACTACCAGATATTTGTATGTAGTACGTGACAGCAGTCTGAACTCTTAATGAACTAAACACGATCCTACACCGTTTTTCAAAGCGTAAGTATTGGCACAGCACAGGAATGAGGGATTGGTCCCGGTGTTTAACTGAGAAGAGCAAAAGCTTTTAAAGTATCTGCATTTATGCCACAAATTTGTGGGTGCTCATAACGCCCTGGGAGACTGGGAGTTAAAAGCTAATTGGAAGTAAAGTTGTTCTAAGGGTATAAAAGAAGCCTCCGGGGCTTTAGTTCCTAAACTCATGTTTGGAAATGCTCTCTATCTGTCCTAAAAAAGCTCTTCTTGGAGGACAAACTTCTTGCATGTTAAATGAGGTAAGTGCACAAACGATCTCTGTGTTTCACTCAGTGTTTTGCAAGGAACCATAACTGCTACAGTACCACCAGCAATAAAAGATAAACTATATGTTCTAGCTCGGCATTTTTGCATTTTGCCATTCACTCTTGGAACTGCTGTGGTGTTCAAACGCAGCAACCCCGAGGTTTGGAGCGTGAGGGGTTTTCCCAGGCAGGGTGTAAATCGCCATCCTGGCACCACCGCCGAGGAGACGAGGGTCAAAGGACAGTACAGACTGTCCAGCGCTGTAAAATACAGCTTTACTGCTTTGTTTAATAAATTACTTACGATGATTAAATACCCAACAGCTTCCAAGTGCAGCAGTAACACAGCCGAGCGTTTAAGTAAACAGCCTCTCTGTATTAACTCGCTGTGAGGTTCAGCAAACCTGTGTGCACAAGCTGAAACGCAGAGAGCAACTTTGCTAGGAAATATATTCCTGGCAGAACTTGTCTTGATAAGTCCTATGTTTAGCTTAATTTTTGTAGCATCAGCCTGGATTATTAAACCTCTCCCAGGCACGAGCCAAATACTCCCTCAGCCACTCGAGTATAATCTTAATAAACAATAATGTTCAATAAACATTCTTTATTCCCTTGCAATATAACTTTTTTTATATATTTATATTGTATGTCAGATACTAATTGCAAATATTTCTGTCACAGCAGTTATTATTACAGTTTCTGTTATTAAGACCTTTTATTCTATCTGGTTTGATCCTCATGATGGAAGTTATGGCTGCTCTTTGGCTTAAGTTTTAGAAGCCTCTCCAAATGCTTTCAGCAATGGAAAAAATCAAGCTGTTGGCTAAGGGTTATTTTGGGGGAGAACACAACTATTGTCCCATGGTGGTCTGTACCTGTTTCCTTTTCAATAAGAGATTGCAGAAGTTAGAAGGGCCATCACTGACAACGCTGTTCAATGTGTTAGAGGTCTGTGTTAGCAGATCCAGAGGTGGAACTAGAGCCAGGAATACTTGGTAAGTCAGCCGTGGATAAATTGCAATTTAATTTCAGCTCATGTTTCTTCTCATCACTGTTCTTCAGATACTAGAAAACAAAAAAGGTTATACAAGCAACAACATGCTTTGAGGAACTCAGCTGTTCTTGGGGTTTTTTTTTAGATGAAAGTACTTGATGTTTCAGCATTATGTGTTGATCAAGAGCCAAGATACAATTCATATTTTACTGTTTTTGCTCACTTTTAAATCATTCTGCCCTTGTTGTGAGAACACAGTAATGTTTATGTAACGTAAAACATACATGAGCATACTTGTTACACCTAGTTTGCAATGCAAAAATATGACAGATATTTAATTGCATTATTAAAGTTTACATTAAAAAAGCCTTTTCATACTGTCATTAATACAAGAGCTACATATAGATCATATATTAATAGAGATTGCCTGTAGAAGTTAACTTTTGAACTGTGTGACAGTACCTTTAACAGACTTGGGGATATGACTACATATGGTAAGTGAAGGGGAGGGCTCCTGCAGAGGGAGGAGTGTCAGGATAGCAACTCCCCACCTCCCAAAGGGAGTCTAAAACTCTTAGAGAAATGTTTATTTGCTTTCATTCACATCTGACCTAAAAAGGCTTAAAGAATTTCCTATTACAATAGTAAAGAGCCTTCTTAAAAATTTTTTTGGGGGTGGGCAAAAGTTTTACTTTATGATTATTTTCTGTTTTGCTTTCAGCAATTCTTAGAGCTGCTGAAAAGCATGACTTCCTCTTCTGTTGTTGATAAACCTCCGGTAAGACGGGTTGCTATCTTCGGGGGAACTCATGGCAATGAGTTATCAGGGGTATTTTTGGTCAAGCACTGGGAAGAGAATGGAGCTGAGATTCAAAGAAGAGGAATGGAAGTGAAACCATTTATTACCAACCCAAGAGCCGTGAAGAAGTGTACTAGATACATTGACTGTGATCTGAACCGTGTATTTGACCCTGATAATCTTGGGTAAGAATAGTTGTACTTTCTGTTGATTTACTTTTCTGTCTTTTAAATTGTAAGGAGCTTCCTTTCCAGATTAAAATGTTAACACAAGTTCCACTACTATTTTAACTGTGCAGTCACATAACTGAAATTATTGACCTTTAACCCAAAAAGAACAAATTGTGTGAGTGTTAACAGATTCATTTTAAAAGTACTGCCAGTAGAATGAGTCTCAAACCAACATATAATCTTAAAAACAGCATTTTAAATTAGTATTAGATTAGCTGTATTTGTGTCAAGTATTGCTGTTCTGAGATACAAAGTCATCATTTCTCATGTCTTCCTGTGCAATTCAGCTTTGGAGCTCTTCTGAAAGCAATTATACTTGCAGGAAGATAGCAGATAAAAGAAATTTAAAGGTGGACATCTGAGTATCTGAAGGAATGGCATACAAATCAGGAAAGTGTATTTGATTTCAGTTATATCCAGTAAAAGATACAAAACTTGACATGAGCTAAGTTAGAAATAATGTATTCTGTGGTAAAACGATGGCCACATAGCCTCACTAATTTAACTGACTCATTATTTTAGAAAAAATACAATCGAAAATTACTGTAAAATAGTAACTGATTTTACATTTTTAATGGGATTTTATGTTTCTCTGCTTTTGAGACATCTGTTCCAGAAGTATGATGTATAAACATTCTTATGCTTAGTATAGTTGCATGCTAACAGGTAAATATGTCAGAAAAGTCTTAATAGGTGAATACCACAGAAAGAAGTATGTATCACATATATTTTGTAAGCGTGGTTATTCTTACCCTGCTTGTATTTAAGATAAACAGATGTTTTAACACGTAACTGTTGAGGCCATTCTTTTAATTGCTTACTTGGGAAAACATCTGGGAAAAAAAAAAGTGGTTTTGTTTGTTTTCAGCTGCTTTGAACATAAAACACTTGACAAAATAGCAGGTTAGGACAGTTGCAGGTTGTCTTAGTTTTTAAAACTAATACTCCTCAGTAACTTGTATTAAATTACCCAGTCCTATTACAACACCACTGAAAGTTTGGAATAGCTTCACCTGATCCCTTTAAGTGTAGGCCCTTCAAGATTACAAATTATTTACAAAATAAGTAAAAGGACAGTGAAATCCTGATACTACTGAAAGTAAGGGTGGAAGTCCCATTGGCTCCAATAAAAAGCATTTAAGCGTCTTATGTGAAGAAACCTTGAATTTCAAGCACAGAATTAAAGAATATAAGGTAGATTATGTGATACACAGAATCATAAAAAGAGGAAAAGGATCTTGAAGGCCTCACATAAAAATTCTAATCCATCTCACATCCCACAGTAGGTCAACTGCAGGTAGACATTCCCAACAGATTATGTCTTACCATTTCTTACACTCCAGCAGTGGTGATCCCATAATTTTCCTCATTGGCCTCTTCTGATACTTAAATATCCATGCAGTTAGTAAGGTGTTTTGTTAGTATTTTAAAAAAACCCAACAACTTACTTTATGCAACCTAATACTGGTACTTCTTAGAAAATTAAAATATCACCAAACTGGAGCTGTATTGAGAAAAACCCTGTGGATTTAGCACAAAAGATACTACGTGTTTCTGTATTGTACTTGGGTAGTATTCCAAGCCTGTTGTCAAAACCAGACTTGTTGTCTGTGCAGAACAAGCCTGAATCGGCAGCAATTTTGTAACACTTTTAATACATAAGAGATCTTTGTGTCATACATCAGTTTCCTACAGAGCCCTTAACCGACAGGAAGCAGATCTCAGACCTTTCCTTAGGCTAAGACCATTTCTTCAAAGTGTATTACAGCCGTAGTCACCTGAGATTACAAGTACTAAAACTCTGTAAGAACAGAGTTGAGGGAGCAAAAGCTTTTATGAGCTTTGAAAGTCAGGAGGGCTCAAAACAAGAGACAGTAAAAGTCTGATCAGAATGTAAGAAGACAAGAAATAAAGCCAGTTATAAAAAACGTTGTGACTGATGTCCAAGGTAAAAGGGCATGGACCGAGATCTGAATACTCTCTTCAGCAGGAGGTGGATCCAGTCTTGGAAGGGGTTTAAGTTGTTGATAAATTATGAGTTAGTTTTCTGCATGGGGTAAATTTGAGGATGTAAAGAAATAAGAGAGAAGTAAATAGTCTCCATCTAAAATCTGACCAAAAAATTCTCACTACCCATCTGCACAAGATATGTAATAGTAAGACCTGTTTAACAATCGTGCTTTTTTCAAGGACAAATTAATAAAATTTTAACAGTTTGGTAATTAAATAGGTGATTTCAACTCCAGTCAATTATGGAATTAAAAAGAAAAGGGTATACAATATTTTGTTGACTGTAAAGCCATGGAATGAGTTCACTAATTTCTTTGTACTGATATTAACAGCAGGACAGTGATGGAAGATATTCCATATGAAGTGAGAAGGGCTCAGGAAATCAATCATATATTTGGTCCAAAAGGTAGTGATGATGCGTATGACCTTATTTTTGACCTTCACAACACCACTTCTAACATGGGTGGTACCCTTATTCTTGAAAACTCCAGGGATGACTTTACAATTCAAATGTTTCATTATATCCAGGTAAAACCTATTTAAATGAACTATTAAAATAGATTATTAATTGTAACGTTGTATTATTATATATTTTGTAGTTTCTTTAAATAAACTAATATTTATTCTGAAAAACTGTTTAAAATATTTAATCACATGTAGGATGTTTGGTTTTTTTAATCAGAGATAATTATTAATTTTGATTACAACATCAGGCAATTCAGATTTGAACTAATCATGATCTTTATGTATTAAAATGAGTGTTAGTAAGACTGATGGGCAAGGAGAAATGCTTAGAATAACATCTATGAAAATGAATGTAATTTAATCTGCTTTCACACTGATCTGTCAGGAACTTGGATAAATTTGGGTCACACATGCTAAGTAGTTAAACATTAATTTTATGAAATAAAGACATGAAAAAAAAATAATGGAACTAGGTAATGACAAATGTTCCCTTCATCAGTATTTATAGGAACAGTGATCTGTCTTTAGAAGCTGTTTGATTCTGCTGTTTCTGTAGCAGTTAAGTGTTGGTAGAGGGAGGTTTGCAGAAGTGCTGGTTTAAGCGTAATCTGGTTGAAGGACTAGTGACCTAGACAGTGACTGATGAATTCAAGGTTAGGGCAATGGTGTGGAATTTTAATTGTTTTCCCTTAGAAACAAGGTATATTTTAACATTTGAATTTTTTTCTTATTACATGTATCCCATTTAAATGTTTTTAAAATACTTGAAGCTTAGAAAGCTTATGACTGAAATTACATGAAGAGCAATGGCGGGCAGTCATCAAGAAAGAGGCCTGAAATAGGTTTCTACATCAAAACAAGGTTAAAGTAAGACTTAATTCACAATCTAAGTCCTCGTAAAAGAATCTAGGTCTCACACAAAAAATACTTGAAATCTGCTTTTTGGTGTTTTGATTCTAAGTTTTGGAACACTGATCAGTAGATTTTTCTTTCTGTTGGCAAGTTAAGACTAGAACTGTGCTCTTTGCCGTCACAAAGTTCAGTGGAGCATGCCTGGCTTGAGTTAATGGAAAGGACACCAACAAATACAGCTTTGTGTGTTTTCTAAAAATGTCCTACTTCTTTGAGGGCCATGAAATAAAGGCAACATATTGAAGACATTGTGTAAATCACTTCTGCATCAGTAATCTTTTGTGGCACAACATTTTAAAATATTTGCATAACAAAGACATTTTTAACCAATCTCCACAGAACGCTTTGGCTCCAGAATGCTGTCCTGTTCTGCTGATTGAACATCCTAGCTTGAAATATGCAACAACTCGATCTGTAGCAAAACATCCTGTTGGTAAATATGAAAAATAAAGACTGTTTTAACCCACCATAAATTATTTTAAAATATATCTCTTCCCAGATCTGTTAATTTCATTACGTGTGATCCCCAGCAGCTATTTGACATTATATTTTGCCGAATTAAATGTATGTGATTATCTTTTCTTCTGAAGAGTTCTCATTTATACTTGGCTTCCAAAATACAGAAGCCAGATGGAAATTCTTAAAAACTCAGTTAACCCACTGCTTGCAGAACATATTTGTAATATATGAGGATAAGGAAGTAACAGCTTCAGTAAAGAAATGTTTACTTCCTCTAAATAAGCCTCGGCTGGAACGCTGGGTGTTAGCCAAGAAGAGGAAAAGAGAAGATGTGATAAAGGAATAAGGAAATGATGTTTAGCATCGAAGTGGTTAATTTTTTCGTTTATGGAATCAAAACCATAACTAGAGAAAAAATCATGAGTTTGCTTTTCCTGTTAAACAATGAGTTCTCTAAAATGCAGCATAGACAAATAGGATGAGGAAAAAGATAAAAGACCCTTCCTCTTACCCTGGTAGCACATTCAAAAATGTACACATGGTTCTTTTAACTGATCCTGACTGGTGAGCAACATTTTCTGCCTGCCTTACAAAAATCACATAACTTTGCACTTGAAAATTCCTCTGAAACATAAAACACAGACCCAATCAGACATCTATTTCTGATTTGTAATCTAAATGTGATATATTATATCTATATTAGTAATCTTGTTAATATAGCTAATAATAATGTTAATATAGTAATAATGTTAATATATAGCTAATGATATAGTTAATAATCTAATTAATATAGCTATATTAATAATCTCCCTCATCTGCAAACAGGTGTGGAGGTGGGTCCCCAGCCACAAGGTGTTCTTAGAGCTGATATTTTGGACAAAATGAGGAAGATTGTCAAGCATGGCCTTGATTTTGTGCAACTTTTTAATGAAGGTAGAGTAAATAATGAGAGAATATATCCCCCTGTGTCCTGTTAGTGGACTAGCTCAGGAGATTATGTTTTTTAAAAAAAATATGTTGGGCTACAAAATTTTACAGATAAACAGGGAAGAGGGGAGGTGGGGTGTTCTCTAGATCACCTAAGGGTGGCATCAGAAAGTTGTAATTCCTGTCTAACTCCTTTGGGTAGCTTCAAGGATAGTTCCTCTTTCTGAGGATTCAAGAAGCATACTTGATCTTAGTCTTACAGTTGCTTTGAGAATCTGAAATACTAGCTAACAATATTTCTATAGTAGTATGTACACGGAGAATAGAAATTATTAACTTACAAGTCATATGTGCGTTGCTATCTAAAATTAATGTAGGTGGTGTAAGATTGTTACAACTGTATATAACTGTGTAGTGCCTAAAATACATACTGACAAAAATAGACGCTTAAATTCTTTTAGAGTACATTTTGTCAGCAGGCTCTTTTTCAAAGTAAAAGGAAAAGAATATAGTTGTGCACGTCAGAATCTCCATTATTGTGCTGGAATGGTAAAGATTAAATAGCAGCAATACCATTCTGAGTTGTGCAGCACTATCAAACACAGGCCTGTCGATGATTTCTTCATTTAGAAGATACGTCTTTCTAAGTATACAGTGAAAAGTCACATTTCAGCAGTAAATTTAGATCTGGGCTTCATATGCTACAAAATGTGACTGGACCATCTTTCTGCAACTGAGCTTCTCTGGGACAAAAGTCTGGAGCTGAACATTTTGATGATACATGAGCAAATCACTAGTGTGTAAACTCCGGCAAGGTACAGCGTAATGATTTAAGCCATTCTGAAAAGAATAAATAATACATTGTTCTTTTTAAAAGGCAGCTGTTCATTTTGACATTACATTTATTGTTTCTAGGAAAGGAATTTCCACCATGTACAATTGAGGTTTTTAAAATAATGGAGAAAGTAGATTATCCCAGGAATAAGAATGATGAAGTTATTGCTATTATTCACCCTAAACTGCAGGTAAATTCTCAAATAGTTTCCATTTATGACCTTTTATAAGTATTCCTGTGTTGCTTCTGCTACGCTGTAGTATTTTTTAGTAGTAAATATTTAAAAGTACAATATTGCCAGTGGGTTTATTGAATTCTTTAGACCTTCCCTATGGTAAGTTCTGTCACTAAGGTCATACAGTATTTCAGTAACTGACCTGGGAATCGCTGAATCTAAAATCACTTTTGAACCTAACACTAAAAAGAAAAAGACAACAGGTTATCTCTTTTTCTAAAACATAAATCTAATTTTGAATTCTAAAATAAGGGTCTGTTTTTAATCAATTATGAGCACGTGCAGTTTCCTTTTAGTTCACCTTTACCAGTGAATTCTATAAAAGCTTGAAAATGAGGCCCAGAAAACTGAAATTACATCCTGAAGATTAAGAGGAATTCTTTTTAATGTTTTTGCTGTAAAATGCAGAGAATATGATTACTGAGCATAAATTCAGGAATCACATGAAATATACAAAACTGGAAAGTAAATATTTTCTATTTATTTTCTTTTTCTAAGGATCAAGACTGGCAGCCACTGAACAATGGTGATCCTCTATTTTTGACTCTTGATGGAGAAGTAATTACATATAAAGAGGACTGTACAGTTTATCCAACATTCATTAATGAAGCTGCATATTATGAAAAGAAACAAGCTTTTGTAAAAACAGTAAAAATGAAACTTACTGCAAAACACATCAGATCCTCAGTCTTAGACCAGAACAATTCTTAAAGGCTTATTACAGATTTTTCCCTAGAAAATATAGATTTCTCCTCTGTGAAATCCAGTGACATTCATGGAATAAAATAATGCAGAATCTAATTTTAAAATGTAATTTAATTAACATTGCTGAGCACTTTTATATGACACATACTGTCATAATGCTAGTTATGACTACTGTTTACTTGCTCTAATACAGTACTACAGATGCAAAGAATAAATATTTTTATGAAGTTTGTTAGTTGACACTATATAAAATTATTAAACAGTGTACCACATGTGGGTTAGAGACTATAAAAATTATATCCAGCATCATATAGAAAGATGCTCATCCACAAAACTACATCTTATAAAAAAATTACAGCATTTTTACTTCATAACCCAGTCCTCCAATAACCATCACTTTTTAACATAGGGTGATCCGTGAAACTAATTCCTCATATAAACATACAAAATATGAGACAAAGGAAAAGCTAGGGAGAGAGAAAGAGTAAAAAATATATATATATTAAAATGCTATTATATTATCTGCATATATGACTAACTTCTATTGCACAGAAGTGGAAGCCTTAGGGTTTGTTCTATTTTTCTTTTATACTTAGGAAGATATAAAATAAGCTAAAAACATGATTTTTGACAAAATTACACTAAAATGAATTGAAAGCTTTTTCAATTTTAAGTATTACAAGATTAATTCAAGCTTTTCATGATTTAACATTAAAGGTTAAAAGGTTAGTCAGAAACATACTGGAGCAATATTCAAATTCAGAAAAAAGATGCACTTATGCCATGGAAACTTTTGAAGAAATTTTTTATTGCAATGGAGACAAGAGAAATTTATAGCTTTATAACTTTCTGGGTGCACCCACCTACTGCTCATATTTCCAAATAAGATTGTAATCAGCTGTTGTACCCCAGAAGTTTTCAGTGAAGGTAGCAAGGTTAGGTAAAAGCAATGCACAAATCATACCTGAGTATTTCGGAATGGAAATTCACAAGAATTCCATATGGGGAGACTTCTCAGAATTGTGAGACTGACTTGTTCTGTGTTTGTAGAAAGCAAACCTGTCAGAGTAGCTGAAAGAGAGAAGAAAATGGGGATTTCATTCATTATCTAGAGTTTTTAACATATTTGACAGTAATTGGGACAGAGAAAACATTAAGAACTTTGCATAAGGGTACAATAATCTGCTATTTACTGGAAGATTCACTGTCTAGATAACCCCCAAATTCAATCTTTTGAAAATTGGTATCTTACTTATTTACTACTAAGCCAAAATCTTTTTTTCCTTGATGAAATAAAAACACAAGACAAAAATGTTTATTGAATTACAAATTTTATTTCTTTAAATTAAATAAACATTGTATAAAAAGTACAGAATGATCTGCAGTAGTCATTACTCATAGCATTCTTGATAAGACCCTTGAGACAGGAGATGTTATGTGTGATCTGGCAGAGCTCTGTGGCCACAAAAGGAGGGTATTTTCTCAGCCAGGAACTTTCAGAAACAACCTCCCAGTTTCTTCCTCAGTTTTATATAGAGTTTTGTACTTGGACATTGACACAGCACATTCCTTATGGTTTTTGTGCCTTCCCTGTTTTGCGGCTACACCTACAGCGTGACCTCAGCACAGCGCAGAGACACCTGAACTTATTTTCAGTGACAAGTCTACCCCCAGCAACAGGGAGCACAGTGCAGGCTGGTTTGTTCTGGTTCCTGAGTATACGTGAAGAGGTATTTTTATTTTATTTTTTGTACAAAAACTGGCACTCAGAAGAATCCAAATGGAACTGCATAGTCCTGAGGCAATATTCTTTGTTGGTAGTTTCAATGCAGAATTAACCAGCAAAGATGAAAGATTCCATAGACCACAGGAATTTTTCTTCTCATATTCACACATCCTACAAAGGCGGCCAAACAACGCTCAAGATATTACGTTTGTCTGTTGATGCGCATAAATGTCCTTCCCCACACATTCCTGTGCCCTGTGAAAACATAACTGAATTGAAGATTTCAGTTTGATCCCGTCCATCAGGCCATAAAAGGTAGGACACACAGGATACGGCCTCTGGAGAAGACTGGTCAGGCAGCGAGAATCGCGTTCACCATCCCTGCAAACTGCTTTGCGCTATCCTTCCCGCCGGAGCGTTCCCTCACGCTCTCTTCTGTGGTAAGAAAGTCTTTTGGATCATTTTGCCCACAGGAGGCTTGGCTGTAAGAATCCAACGCAATTCATATTATCATTCACACGCAGAACAGAATTCACCTGAGTCTTTCCTAAATAGCGCCTTTGAAACAGGCACCAAATGATCATCTATGATAAAAACTCATGACACTGAAGACACATAATGTATTGATTGAAATTTAAAAGTACATGGAACAAATATTTCTTTTTATACATATACACATAATATAGAAAACTAAAAATATAATTCATTTTACTAGGTCATCACAAGTAGTGAAATAAAAAGTGCTACAGAAATGCATTACATAGTCCTTGGAATAAAAAAAAAAAAAAAAACAAAAACAAAACAACCAAACAAAAAACTAGAATACCTTAAAAGTCTGCAGTTGCATTGCATTTAACTTATTTGTTCATTTTGGGAAGAAATACTGCCTTCCTATCTTCCTGAAGTGGTTGAATACAGAAATTAATTTACTTTTAAATTGGAAGAGCTTCCACAGGGATAACATTTTTATGCAGCCAGATGCAACAGCATGGAAAAGCTGAGTAGGAAAAGTAAAGACCTTGTGGCGAAACAAACTCAGAAATATTCTCAGAATTTCTGCCCTATTATTATATGGGAATGCATATATACATAGTAATAAATAAAGAGCAGTAAACACCATATTATACCCTATGGGTTACACACAGGGAAACAGATAAGGCAAAGCTAATGAGACCTGAAGAGGCTTTTCTCCAGCTCGGCAGGATCAAGCCCCCGATAACACTGACAGACAACACAAAAGCTTCAAATGTATCCAGAACATCGTTATTTCAAAATAACGCACTTCATTTAGTAGTCTTCAGAATTGAAATGCCTTTCTTTTCTCCACGACAAGAATTTAATGTTTTTCAGTGTACAAAATGTTTCTCGTGAGTTAGAGATTCCAAAAACAGCAGACTGGGATCACGATGATCTTAAAATTTCCCACAAAAGGAAGAAATATCTCACATTTGACCTCTTTTTTTTTCATCCAGTAAAAAGTCTAGACCCAAGTTTGAGCAAACTTGGACAGCAACAGTTTTTGAGAGGCTCAAAACTGAACCAGTGAAATAGTCCATTTTAGTTTAGCTGCCTTGATTAAGTGGGTTAAAGTCATCAGGCCGTGTCACTGGAAGTTTGTGTCCCAGCTGGTTACAGCTGCCCAAAACACCACCAAAGCTTCCAGCACCCACAGCTGATGCTTTTCACCTCCTGAACGACCATGTATCAAATGCAGCACAACTAAACAGAAGTTTCAGGCAAATCATCCATTTCTTCAAACGTATTCAGGGTGTTTTTGCTATTAGTTCTTGAATTATCTTGAACTTTGCTTGGATCTGAAAAAAAATGCATTATAAACAAACAGGATATGGTAGAAACTGTATATGCAAGATCAAATTTTTGCACGTCTATTTTTTGTTAAAAAAACATGCGTTTATTTAACCAATAAGTTGTCAGTTTACTACCATATCTTACACAGAATTTTTTCTGTCTTCTCCTTTTCGTTATTACTGAAATCACTCCACTAAGCAACATAAATGCCAATTGACTAATTAACTTCAGAACAAGTGTCCCAGATCCTCATATGCCCCCATGGTAAAATCTGAGGGTTGCTGCCAGAGGGACATCATCTGACACCTCAAAGTTGGGTCATTTTTCTGTTACACTTCCAACCCTGTCAGCAGATGGGTATCTTGAATTTCCTACTCAACATTCAGGAGGGGCAGTTTGTCATCTAATACATATCACAAAACATAAACATGACCCTAGAACATCTAGGGTTAAAATCAGCAGACAGTGGCTGGGTACAGTGTTGTCAGGCAAAAATCAATCTGATTTCTTGCCAGTTTTGCAATGCTATATTTAACTATTTAAGACTAAACTTAACTTTATAACAACTTTTTCAAAATAATACTTTCTGTCTATTGGAAAGTTCTCTGGCCGTTCAAATACCACACAAGAATGTAAAACTCAGATCAAGCATAACTGCTTAGAGGAAAATAAAGAAAAGGTAAAATCACCTTGCTTTGGTGCCAAGATATAAATAATAAGATTTTGTAACCAACCCTCTCTCAAAATCTTTAAAAAGAATTAACACCCCTACCTTATGAGGCATGAGTTTCCCTAGCAGTAAAGTGTGGTTGAATATCTAGATTACCAGAGTTTATCTTTTTAAAGGTATATAAAACTGTATCAAAGCATTTCTAAGGACAAAATAATTTCACAAATATGGTGGTGTAAAATTCCACAGTACCTGTTGGCCCTGGATCTTCATTAATAAATGAAACATGTGTTTTCCATTCGGTCCATTTCACTTCATTAATCCTGTTTACATTGTATATAAGTTGTGTTACTGTTACTAGCATGCATTATCTCCCAATCACAGAGCTGCAACTTCCCCTTTTATTTTTTTTATTCCTTTTGGGGATTGTCAGACTTTACCATAAACACCTGTTTTGCTAGTACTAAAAGGCTGAATAGTTTTTTTTCAGCATCATGTACTATATGAAGATGAGAATAATATAAAGACTACTTTATAGTTTCACGTGTTATGACTACAGTCTCAAAACTCACCTTAAGTATTTTTTTCATAAAACAGCACAGTAATATATTATTTAATATGGCAATAAATTAACAGTCAATTTAAATATAATTATTCCTTAGAATATTACAAGTGTCATTTACTGCAAGCAGACTTGATACTTGTATATTAAAAACATATGAAGTTGAAAATCTGTTTTGTTACCAAAAAATTGTCTACATAAAAAGTCTATACATTTCCCTTTTCTTTTAAACAATTGGTCACAACTGAAAAAAAAAAAACCACAGATTTTTGTACACCTAATATAATCTGTAGAGATGTAGAAATATTTTAAAGAAGCTCTTGAGGAGAAATAACCTTGAAGGAACATACAGAGCAGAATTGATAGCACAGTATTCCAGCTTTGTTTACCTTAAACACACCCTGGTGTCATTCTCAGCCACTTTACACCGTTCTCCCAGTTGGAATTTTTTCCTCAAACATTTTGGTAAGAATTTTTCAAATTCCAAAATAGTTCTGGCTCTCTATTAACAATAAATAGTAACAGGAGTGTGATTAACTGTATTCAAACATGTCTGATTCATTGCATGTACAATTTGGAGGCTCCATGGTTCATTATGACATGTTAAACCTCCATCCATAATCAACACTGACTCCAACAACAGCAAAAAATACAGCATCCCACTTATTATTTGGCATCTGCAAATAGGTTGTCCACAGCTTTCTCTAGTTAGCCCCACCACAGAGGGCAATCTCGGAGAAGAATCAAGAAGTCTCACTCTAAACTCGGTGTTTGGGGTTTAACGCTAACAATTTTGTGCAACACCCTGCCAGAGGGACATAGATAACCCGCTGGGGGATGCTGCCCACCACAGAGAGCAACTCCAATCCTAATTATGACTGTGTTCTCAATGACAGCGTGGGACTCAGCTGTCTAGACTTGGTAAAAGAGCAGACTCAGATAAGGTGTGAGGAATCGGAATGGACTCATGCGCTGCTCAGACTCAAGGGATGCAATAGCAGAGCGTGCTGTGCCACAGATTTCTGGGCAGATAATGAAACGCACCTTCGTATCACCTGATGTATCGAGAGGAATGAAAGTCATAAAGGTACATGACGGTGTGTGAGGTTGAAAATCTGAGCCATAAGATTACCTTTAGCATACTTGTTACTTCTGAAGTTATTTTGATACCCCAATACTAACATTACTTACTTCCCTTATTTGTACACATATACAAGGGAGGTTATCATTGTTAATATCTAACCCATTCGGTCAGCGTGATGTTACCCTAGGTACAGCTCAAAAGATCTTAGCCAAGGCATCTATACTTCCCGAAGAAAACTAACTCACAAACAAACCTGGAGTTTCCAGATGTGCTCACTCTCTTTTGAAATATCTTCCACTGTTTCTCCCATTAATGCAATCAGCATGTTCAAGAGAAGAACAAAAGTCAACACAACGTAAGTTATGAGGAGCAGAAGAAATAGTACAGGATACTTTGAATTTTGCTGGATCTCCAGATCACCCAGTCCCAGGGTGAGCTTAAAAAGATCCATCAGAACAGGTCCCAGACTGCTGTTGGAATGACGGCATTCGTTACCATCTTGGCAAGTGTCAATCAGCGCAGCAAGAGCTGAGAAGAAAGAATGAGAAAATTTTAATCACAATAATGCTTTATACATGCCATTTTATCCTAAAGAATTCAAAACACGCTGCGTCATAAAGAGCTAGAGCTGCCCTGCAACACACACAGCAGCAGATAGAATACACCAGAATAGTACCAGGAAGCAGAAAGAGCCCAAATCTGAAAGAAATTGCAGGCAATTAAGAAAAAGCCAAATTACTTATCTGTTCAGATAGTCTCTGGACAGTTTAAAATCTCTGAATATTTTTTTTAATATCCAGAAGAAACCCCAACATGAGCTATCATCATGACAATAGGGTTCTTATTCATAATAATGCTAGAATTTTTACTCACGCAGAACATCAGTGCTTTTCTCCAGTAATATTTACCTACGCCAAATCCCAGCAAAAACACGATATAGACAACTAAAAATTTTATCACATCTTGCAGGATGACCTAAAAATTAAATTAAATATTTATTAGAAAGCAAAGCAGAGAACTGGTTTTATGCTTATGAATTCTGCAGCGATACAGGTGTGGAACACGCTAAAATATCAGATTACTTTGATTAAGCAAACTATTGTAGTCTCAATGAGAAACCCAGAGAAGATTTAGGTCTGATTTTTTTATCTCACAACTGAGAGCCTGGGGTGTTGTGTACTTCCAAAGATGACTAATTCTGTACAATATAGACATTACAGCAAATGATGCAATTGAACAGTAGAACTACATTAGCTGAAAAAACACAAATTACTTACATATTTGATATAGTAAAATATTAATTTTAAGATATAAACTAGTTTCTGACATTGAAGTTATGTAGTATATTCTGCTGAAATAATACCTATAAACTAAGACATTTCAATATTAACTATAAAATACATCTAGATTGCTGAATATGCTTGACTGGGATCATATCATAGTAAGCAAATATCATAACAAGGCAGGTAAACCAAAACAAAACAAACTTGCCTTTTGAATCATAACACTGTAAATGCCCATGGACTGGAAGCCTCTGGTGAAATACAGCATATTGGCCCATCCGAGGGCCATTGCCAAAACAAGACACACAAGGTGTTCTTTGTAGGAAAACAAGTACAAAAAGACAGAGAAGATCACAAGCAAAGCTTGTATAAAACTGTTAAAAAACAAACACATGTATGTAAAAGGAGAATTACTAGCATAAAACCAACAACACAATCGAAAAATATGAAAACAAGAATTCTTTATTTCAATTCTAATTTCATACTGCATTCTATTCTCCCTTATGAACACTCCTTACGCTACCTGTACGCATCTCTTTTATCAATAAACTATAATGGTATATTAACATATTAGGATGATATTTATTAAAGCTTATTTTAAATGAACTACTCTCCCCAAAACAGCTGCTCAATGCAGATTTTGCTGACAAAAGCATTAAGAATACTTAATAGTATCTTTGAAGCCATTTAATTCAAGCTTTTGCTTAATGAATTGTTAGAATTGTTACAGGTTTTCCACAAACAATGAAGACACTAGCAGACGGTAGGATGCAGCCCAGATTCTCAGCAGCACAAGATGGATATCAGTGGGGTTGTAGGAGAAGGAAGAAAGGTAGAGTTAAGCCACCTCTGTTTTTATTGATCCTACAATCATGTGCTAGAAATGAGAGGGAATCGTCTGTGCTTTATCTAGGCCAGCTGATGGGATACTCCCTTCAGCCACCTGAACCAGCTTTATGCAATTTTCCCTTCCTGAAGGAGTCAAACGGAGTGTGAAACTGGGTTATTAACCAGGTTTCTTAAACGCATTTCACTATATAGAGCTCTAAAGAGATACAGCATCAGGAGAAGCTAAAGACAGTGCTGTGCTTTGGAAAAAGATATCCACTCCGTACACATCAACCCCCAGTATCGTTACTGACCGACCGGTGCAGCCATTAGTGTGTGTTACGAGAAAGCTGCATGTAAGATTATGCCCATCCCTCTAAAAACTGATAACCTAGAGAGAAAGTGAGCATCTGCTGCAGGAGTGCATCCTGACCATGAGTTCGATAAGCATTTTATATATAATATAAAATATATGCATGACAGACTTACAATGCAAAGTGGAACCACGCGTCAGAGAGAATCGACTGCAGGTCTGAGGGCCTAAGCAGAAAGATGGCTACACTCTGTAGGCAGATATATAAAATACAGAAATGGTAATAAGAGAAAGAAAGCCTCAAAATTGATTTTTCAAACTAATTTAAGTTGGTCTTCTAAAAAAAAAAAAAAAAATCAGTCTACTGACAAGATTTCTAGAATTAAAAATCTTTTTATAGATCTGTAACTTCAGAGTTTAAATTCCTGTCATCTCTGGCATAATTTAATACTTTTATTTTTTCTGTTACAAGTTCTAATTCAACAGCATCCTTAAAGCCAGTAATTTGACAAAAATTATATTATACAAATATCAAATCTCTGTCTTGAGAATTTGAAAGGAAAAACCTCTCATATTTGTTTCCTAGAGCAATACAGTTATATTCAAATACATATCCAGGCTCATTCTGAACAAGTGACATATTGTGCCAAAGACTTTCAGACATTTCACATCCCATAAATATATTCCAAACATACTGCCAAGATCATAATCAGCATATTCATAAATTTAGAGAAGTTCTTTATCTATTTTGTTAATTATTTGTTATTAAAAAGTCTTACCTCCTTTATGGCTAAAAATATTGCTCCTAACATAACCATCACTTGTCCCGATAACTGCAGCCATCCCACACCGCGGGTCAGTGCCAGTGGATAAGGAGGAGCCTGTAAGACAGGTCCGAAAGGAAGGACTGAGTTCTGCACCTGAAGGGCGAAAGGTAAAGGAACAGGAATCCTCACGTTTGTAGCAATCTGGGTACCCAGTTCCTTCACTTTCACTGAGAATTTTCTTCATGGTGGATTTGCTAAATCGCCCCCCTAATGTGTATATTTGAAATGCCAGAAGTTTTCTTCTTGAAAGAAAAATAAAAAACTCTCCCCAAACTTTTAGGAAAATTTAACTATCTGTCTTTGTATTACGTACTTCTATTTTGGGTCACTTTCACAAAAAGCAAATTTCCTCTATTACTGCTGATCTTCCTTCCATATACAAAGACCTGATGTGGGAGAACCCAGTCTCTCTACAACCAGATATTGTAATACCTGTTTTATTTATTTATTTATTTATTTATTTATTAAATACAATGCAGGAAATACTAATGCATTATAAAGCAGTGAAATTGGCTGAGATTAAGTTGCTGTACTCACTTCGTTTTCATTAGGCCTGTGGTAGGAAACTAACGTTAGTGTTACATTGTAGAGGAAATAAAAACAACATGACATAAAAAACATGTGTCGTGCAAACTTCTTCCATTTCATTCGCAGGAGTGAATTCAGGGGCTCCAAAGTCAGCATTTCATGACGATTCTATAGAAAAAAAATCAACACAATTACAATTTGAACTCTTCACCTGTAAGGAAACAGAGATAATTTCAGGCGTATTCACTTACAGTTGACAATCTACAAAATACAAAATTCAACTTGTTTCTGATACAAAACTAAGAACCAAAAATTACTGTTTTACAAGTAATTCAGTCAACTGTATAGGCTAATGCATCTGAAATGAGTGTACTGCTTGAAAATATATATATATTTTAGAAAAAAGTAACTTACTCCAATATTTGTATTATAGACAATAATTTCCAAGACTGAATTGTTTGTGGTGGTATCTAGGTCCGTGAGATCGTAAAGAGAAGACTGAACAGGACCATAAGCCCAGTCTGTGAATTTTCTTGACAGGCTCCTGTTGGGCTTATCTCGTATCTCTCTGCTCAGGATGTATTTCAGAATCTAAAACATTAACAGAGTCATTTGTGAGCAGATGTGTTCTTCATGTGAACAGAGAAAGCACACGGACATACTTGCCAAACCCCTACCTTTTAGCTATCACATTTGTTACAGAAGTGCAAGTCAATGTATCTGTAACTCTGTTACTCAGTAAGCAGTGTTAGAGATGACAGATATCTAGGGAATAAATACAGTATTTTTAATGCCTCCGGATTTTCTGCCAGAGACATTTCTCTAAGTGATTAAAGCACAATTCACATTGTATCTTCCTTTAATTACTTTCTAAATTATCCAATCGTCAATTTTTTACCACAATGCAAGCAGTTGATTTATGAGAGTCAAATTCTACAGCAGCATAACAGAGCAGTTCTAGTGAATTTTCTGAAATTATTCAAATATTGTGTAAGTGTAGTATTGTAACAAATGCAGAATTTCTGAGTTCCTGTACAACAGAAGGGTTTGCAAGGCTGTTTTTAAACAGCACATGTATTTTGTACAGAAAGGGGTTGTTAGAGGGAAACCTTGAAGGGCAGCAGCAACACCGTGATAGAAATTTTTGCTTGTAGTTTGAACAGAATTAGCTTACCAAATGTTATTGATGCATAGCACATCATAGCCAGCACAGAAAACTACATGTCAGAGCACTAATATCTGATTACGTAGTTGACTTTGACTCTTTCTCCATGTTTCATTTCTTTTAGATGCTACTGAAATAATACCCACCTCTAATTTCCCAGTTTTTGCAGCCAATTGTAGCGGGGTCAAACCATCCTTATTCTTTGTTGTTTCCAAATTTCTCTCTTTACTTTTCAACAAAATCATGTCATACATTCTGACCACAAAATCATTCTGCGTTTTAAAGTCCTCTGCCACAGTAACTAACGCATGGAGAATATTGTTTCCTCTGGAATCCTGAGAAGCAATATTAGTCCTGGTATTGTCCATTAGCAGTTGAGTTATGTCGGGTTGATTGGTACACGCAGCCAGCGCCAGTGCAGTTTCACCTACAAATTTACAAAACGTAGCGTGTTCATGCTTTATTACAAGCATTCAAATCATATGATAAAAGAGTGACTGTGTTAAGCATCTCAATATAGATTACATTTACATATTGATTGTAGTTAATGTATCTCTTGTTTTATAAAAGCTTAATTTGAATGAAAACATTACTTGGAGAAAATAATCAAAATCATTTTATTTGGCATTCAGCATTTACAATTCTTTTTTAGAAATGTTTTATAGTTATTTCTGAGTGCTTACAATACATTGCACTCTGGCAAGTTACTTTACCAAAAGGTACTATGCCATTTTTATATCTCGTGATGTGAATTTCCTAATCTACATTTAGTTACAGTAATGATTCACACTTGCCTGTCTTCCACACCGCCTTAATTGTTTGGGTATTCCTTCCTAAATTTTCCAGAGAGATCGCAATTCCACTTACCAAAATAAAAGCCTTCATGCTTATGTTTGGGATTAAAGAAAATTCCCTGAGCATGAGCATTGACATCAGCTCCTTTTTCTATAAGGCTCTGAGTGATTTCATATTGTCTTCTTTCAATGGCAATATTTAGAGCTGTCTGGCCTGAAACAACAGACACAGGTATTTAGCATTGAATCTCTTAAGCAGATTATGAAACATTAATGATATTTCACAATGGGTGGCACCAGTGATAATGAATAAAAGTTGTTTTAGGAATTTAAAATGTTTGAAGAAAACATTACTTATATGGATGGTATATTTAACCATATACCTGAAATTGGTATCAGATGGCAATACCTTTATATGCCTCTTCTGTGTAAGCTGCATTGATAAATCTCTCCAAAATACCATTTTCTTCTGCGAAGGAGAGTAGCATATTCACTATCTCATTTGTGTTTTGGTTGATGTTCAGCAGAGCCTTCATCAGACAAGTTTTGCCAGTATCTGAAGCTGTGAATTTTTTCATCAGATAATCTACAGGAGTGAATTTTGAGATTAGATCATCATTAAAGTGGATGGAAAAGAATTCTAATCTTTTAATGTTTATTAGGGGTGGAACCTGACAAATATATGTGAACATAAATTACTTGCCAAACAATTACTCCATCCTATTCGCTTCTTATGTGAGCCATGGATGCTTGGTGAGATGATGCATTCAGAGACGTGGTACTAATTAATAAAGCAGCCTATGCACTTGGTTTTTCTTTTGGACATCCCGCTGCCATGGTAACTCCAGACAGACCCAGAACTCCTCCCTAACTTCCCTGCTTGTTCTACCATGCTGCACACATCACACACCCTCATCTATGCTGCAATTTCACTGCAGTTTGGGTAGAGACAGCGGCTTGGAGTCTCCTGCTGCAAAGGGTGGCATAGGAATGGTTATGGGAACGCAGTGCAGGTGGACCCTCTGTGTATCATAAACAGGAGACAAATACCCTCCAGTGTTGCCCAGAGACAGCAAGGAGGTGGCTTATTGAGTATCTTAAGCTTTCATTTAGAAATAGGAAATGTGGCATACATTAAATTGCAAATCCACAGGCAATTAGTTGCTGCACAGAGATATTTCCCAGTTTTAGACTGCAGATATGCTGCCAGAAAGCTAATGATCTCCCTTCAGGTAACTCCACAGCTTACCTGGCACAGTCATGTTTGTACATGCGTTCGATCTTTCCTTCAGCTCTGCGAGCAGACACTGCAGTTCTTCTATATTCCCCTCAGATACTGCCCGAAATATGTATCTTTTCAACTTCTTCCGGGCACTGGTCTGCTCAGGTCCTTGTGATATATTAGCACTAAATTATAAGGAAAAATAATGAAATTGCTGATTCAATGTACTGTGTTTTATTTTATTTTCGTGTAAAAGGAAAAAGAAATACAATCACTTGTCCTATACTACAGACACTTGCCCTGCTTCCATATATATATCTTGGCATGGATCTCAAAATGTTTCTGCAGGTTGCATATTTGCATAGAAGTGGCTATTAAGAGAGTTCTTATAATAAAAATGTACATTTTAAAAAATATTTTGGTTTGCATTTTTTCCAGTTTATCCATCCTTCTAAAACAAAGTCTAAGAAATACTTCTCTGCTTCTCTCATCTCTCCACAACTCACTGACTTCAGTGCCTGAGTTCCCTGATGCTGCTCTCCAGCTGCACCTCTCCCACTCACACAGCAGAAGATCATATTTATCCTCACATCTTCTTACACAATTTTCCTGATCGTACAGATTCTGGAATAAGAATGATTTTATACTTTGCCCCCAATCAGAAATACTCCTAGCTGATTTCCTTTGGAAGCCTGTCCTTCATAATTAGCTCTCTTCCCTTTCTACTGAAATAAACTACCATGACTACTACTAGTCCTCAGAAATATAAAGC
This sequence comes from Gallinago jamesoni, assembly GCA_025769975.1. Taxonomy (NCBI): domain Eukaryota; kingdom Metazoa; phylum Chordata; class Aves; order Charadriiformes; family Scolopacidae; genus Gallinago; species Gallinago jamesoni. The sequence goes on from JAOQGH010000006.1 coordinate 7,279,960, forward strand.
AAGCATATTTTGTTGATTCTGTCAAGCTAACAGGGGCCATGCCTCACCTCTACAATAACTATTTTCTGTCATAGTCTTACAAGAGTTTGATTTTGAAGGAAAAATGCATTGTATTGTTGCTAAAGAATATTGATGTCTAGTTGTGCATGATATCTGGGTCCCATGTTGTCATCTAGAAAACAGACATTGTGTATGAAGAATCCTCACACTAAAAATGAGATCTGAGAAAAGCAGAGGTAAGAGTTGTTTATTTCAAAATTTAATTAGTGAAGAGTTTGAAATGCATGCACACATATGACCTCATTTCTAAAACATGGCAGGCAAAACAGGTAATATCTCACCCTATCATAGACTTAATCCACTGAAAAATTAGTAAGAGATACTTCATGTCTCCACTCACCAACAGCTGTCTACATTAGGGCTATATTCAGTTGCATCATCCTGAAGAGACTGTGGGGAATCCATATCTTCCCCATTTGCAGACGCACTGCAGAAATCAGAAAAAGCATAAGTGCTAATTCAGGAAGATACTGGATGACATTTTAGCAAACTGCAGGAAGAATCAGTCAATACTAGGAAGCAGTATCTGTGGAAGAGCTGAAATTAGTCTAATCTGACACTGTGCTTTTTTATCTGATCATTTTATCTCCCCTGTGAATTTTAAAGTGAGTGGTAAAATTAAAGAGACCCACAGGATTTTATATATTTATTATATATTAAAAAATCATTAGAATGCAACCTCTTGTGTGTTATTTCATTACAGATTCTGAAACGGAGAGAAGTTTTTTCATTTTTTTGATGTTCCCTGCTTTTTATGCTTAAAGCTTTACATTCTTCCTTTTCACATGCTTACTTTGTCATCTGCCACAAAGCAAGTGCTAAATCAGTAACTCGGCATGGGTTGCAAGCACACAATGAACGTGATTTACCTAAAGATTTACCGCACAGGATACTGTAGGCAACTCAAGAACATCTTGCAGCTGACCTGAATGGAAGCTTCAGCTAAAAGAAATTGAGGACTGGGCCCTAAATACATATTTAGGTAATAAATTTAAAGGATTTCAATCACATTGGTAGTCTCAATTGCTGTATGTCATCTCCAGATATTCCTGAAAGCAGAGCTGACTTTAAAATTAATTAATTGTAATTTTTTTACTTGTATTTTTGTTTTCTGTAAGGTTCAGATTTGATGAACTACCTCGGGTTAGTAACTTAGGGAGCCTGAACTACTAGTTATTGACAAAACACATGTATGGAGAGTAACGCAAGGATTCAGTAATGCAAAGCTTCAGCATTGCTCTGCAGATATTCCCTTCCCTTTGAAATACAGCTGGTAGCTCAGAGTCCATTCTTATTCAGTCCATCACTTCTCTGCAGAAAACCATGAAGAACGTGGTGACAAAGCCTATGTGTGTCTTGTTCAGGTCTGTCTGTCCCTGAATGAGGGAGTGATTTGGATATCTTTCCTCTGAAACCAAAATAAGACTCAGCTAATTCTAGAAAGTTGACCAGACATCCATCAGACACAAAACCACTTGGCCATTCTGGGCTTATGCTAGTTTTGATACATATTTCCCATATGCATAACTATCGGCTGTTAGTACCCCACACCTTTTTAAAAATTAAGTGCATTCTTCACAGTCATAATTTTTTTTCTATTCATTCAGCAGAAATGGATGCCTTGAAATATTTCAGACTCAGCATCTTCAATTTGATTGTTATTGAGCAATAGAGGGAGGATGTCAGCACACAGGTGGGAATAGGGTTTGCTAAATTAAATTGTGGTCTTCATGTAGTAGAAAATACACAAATGGATGCATGGAGTTTGTCCTAACGTATCATAAATAGGAGGCTAAGATAAAAAAAAAAAAAAAGACAGTATTGACTTTAAATTTATTAAAATCTGAGGCCTGGCTTATTCAGTGTAAATGACATCAGTAGATAAAATCAAAGATAAGTCATCTAGCAACAACTGTCCTCCAGTGAAGTTCTGTCCTTGAAATGGCCGAAAGCTAAGAAAAGCCATGTGAAATTTTAGCTATGAAGTCTAAGGAAAAATAAGGAGTAGTTACTGAAAATAGAATAGATATAATTACATTATGACTATTGCATTTGCATCTGTAACTTACCATGGACGAATATTTGAATCCATTGGTTTTGAAAACACAGGGGGAGACGTATTATTTGGAGTTGCATTGCTTTCAAAACCATCAATCTCCAGAAAAAAGTGAGAACTGTTGAACACAGTGCATTTGAAAATATTAGTTTAAAAAAGCAAGCACAACCACCACATAAGCAAAACACTACACGTACATGGCTAGAACAAGGTTGACAATTTATATTTTCTGGCATTGTACCTAACAGGACCCTGGAACAGAGGTTTATCTCCTTTTCCCTGGGGTGATCCCAACCTCCAACACTGTGCCCAGCACTTTCATGTTGGCAGACAGGCAAAAGATCCAAAGATATTTTTAGGATACATGGCATCAGATCCCGACATGTCTAGGCAGCTACCCCAGCAGCCTAAAAACAGCCTTGCACCCAACGTTTGTGCAAATAGCTAAATGTAAGACCAGACATTGATTGAGCAGCTGTACATGTATGCCCCCCCATGCATGTGCTTTTTAATCTACTGCGTTCTAGTCTCTATTTCTCCAGCCAGGAGCCGTCAGGATGGATCATTTCAAACCCATCAGCAGCGATAGTGATTAAGTCAGAAAGTTTGAAAGGTCACGTTAAACCACATCAGGCATTTTCACCATCCAGGACTGAATGTGTAATCTTGCCAGTCAGTGCATGACATTTAACTATTTATTTTCCCTAGAAAAAGTTATTTATATTTATATTATTATTTATATTATTATAATAAGTAATTATTTCTAGAGAAAATAAATGAAATTTGAAACAACACAGAAAAGGGAACATGAGAAGAATAAGAAGATTTCACCCTTTAGAAGCCTGTGGTATTGAGAGACAAAATCAATGGCCTGGTATTACTAGATCTAATTAAAATATTGCTTCATTTCACCAAAGACAGAGGAGTTCAGTGGTGGATACAGCGAGTCCCACATGGCCTATTGTTCAGAAACTGTCTTACATCTCTAAAATGTTCCAGCAGTCACCTGGAAAATGTTTCCAATTCACATAATATTTATGGTTTAGTCCAAGGGGTTTTTCTTTCTTTTTTTTTTTTTTAACTGCATCTTCTGCAAAGAATCCTGTTGAATTAAAGTATACACACTGATGCTAGAATGCAGTATATTAGGACACAACTGAACAACCTGATTATATCTGGTAAAAACATCATTATCTAATGGCCCTAATTCATCTCATTTTCCAACGTTTTGGTGATCCAAGTGTTAATTCACTGTGTGTAGTTGTTTAAATTTAAGTGACCTTTGAACATGTGAGATGTGCCTGTGAATATATTCTAAGCAGACCAGACAGCAAGTAAAATGCCACTTCTGGTTAGCAGCACTGTGTCCCTGAAATCACTCAGGGGGTACTCTTTAGAGTACAGGAAAAAACTAGACAGAAACAGGACCTTTGCCATCACTTGTGCCACACTTGCCAGATTCACAGCTGCTGTAAGTCACTGTTGTTTCACTGGGGTCTGGACCTGGCAGAAAGGCTAAGGAGTGGAAAAAACCTGTGTTCATCCCTGACCACAATGTACAGGAGCTGTCCCAACAGGCATACTGCTGTAGGAGGCCACAGTGAACCTCCAGAAAGCCAGAAATGCCATGCTCTAGGCTTTGCTGGACCATATCACCTGCCCTTGTCTCAGCAACAGTGTGTTCATGCTGAAGGTTTTGGTATCCAGTAGATGTCCAGCACTATGAAGCGGGCCTTGTTTTGGAGGCTGACATACCTTACCTATCCCGGCACGTGGGTTATTTGGGGATACCATGGGGAGAGAGAAAAAAAAGTCACCACCCAAAGCAGGTGGAGAACTTCCAACAAATGCCCAAGTGCTTACGTGGCCGTGGTGCACACTCTCAGGACACTGCCCATAAGCATAATCAGTCTCTGACAACGTTGGCAGCACTCCTCCCAGCCCGCCTGTTGGTTTTCCTGTTCCTAATTATATATTGTTAGTCCACCCAAATACCAGGATCTTCAAGAGTGGGAAGTCATTGTCATGTCAGAAAGTGCATATCACCCATACATTTTGTCAAGTGAGAAATGCCACCCGTGGAGGTGCAGCAGCTGCTTCACAGAAAAGGTGAAGGAAGCATTTTGAAGCAACAGAAGTACAGCAGCACAGAAACATGTAATTAATAGGATATGTTAAACCTCTGCATTAAAATTCACGTGATCTTCATTCATTATATTACAGGAATGTTGTGGGCCACACCCTAAGCTCTTGGTTGAGAGGTGGGAAAAACCCCAAAGTTACTGTTACTGATGCCACAAAACTGAATGGGAGATACAAGCTGAGGTAATTCAGGGGTAGCGTTTGCCAGTATTTGTTGTAACTAAATGGTCTACTCCTAACTTTCATGGAATTCCTCCTTTTTGAAGTAGTAGGTGTATTGTGAGCTGTTTAGACACATCTCCCCCTTATAAACCAACGAGCTTCTCCTTTTGAATTTAATGACAGGAAGACAAGTTGGGCCACCCAGGCAGTGGGTCTCAAATAACTAATGACACCATCTCTGTGGAAAGTGACTCCTCTGATTATTAAGAATTATAAATGGCAGAACAGCCACAAATGCTTAGGCCTTCAGAGTTTCAAAAATTGCCATAATAGCTAGTAATTAGCCATAGAGTGAAAAGTTTATGAGTGAAAATTTATCCTCACTCTACAGTTGACTTCAATAGCATACTATCAGGGATGAATTACTGCCTATATTTCTCCATTCATATTAAATACAAACCCTTAATCCTTGTATTAATTCTCTAGCATCAATAATGAATGAAAGCGAATAGTGTATGAAATTAAATAATGAAGAAATCTTCAGAATAATGAAAATAGAGTGAATTCAGGTTTCTGTTTGTGGTGGGATTTTTCAAACCTCCTGCGCTCCCAGCCCTCATTTTCTAATTTACCTCTGCCTCTCCCTGATCTGTCCCATTCCAGTGTGAGGCTCAGTTTGAAATGCTCCCTTTTTTTTCAGGCCAGCATCTCTTCCAGAAACTTGCTATACTCTGCCATGTGATCGCTTTAAAAAGATCACTCAATCTTCTCCTCTTGAAACTCTGACCATCATTAGGCTACATTCTTATAAGCTTATACAGGTATATCCAGTGGCTGCAGAAAGCCCAGCTGATACAAGACACAAAAGACCTAGTGCACAAGTCTGATGTCTCTAGGATTGGGGTTAAATTTGTCCCACTAGGACAAACACATCACACGTGTTTACCACAATTCTCTTCCACTTCCAAACAGCATAAACACATTTTTTGAAGGCATCTTGTGTTCATCAAGTCCCTCTAATTCATACATACAGTGCAAATAAAGATGTTAGTGATATTTCAGTGCAAATCAAACAGAGTTTTAGTGTTCTAGACTGAGCTCAAGTCCTACCTTTTCTTTGTGGGAGTGCTTTCAGTCGGCTTTTTCTCTTGCTGGTTTGAAGGGGGAATACCAGATGGATTTGTTTTCTTGCCCATTAGTGGAACAATTTCGTTGTTATCTTTAATCATGTTTCTGCAGTAGACAGATTCACAGTTACTTAGCTCCTGTTCATTTGAAGAAAGCATGGTGATGAAATCACCTGGTTACAGTCTCTTCACATATAAACATACAAATCTTGACATTTTTTCAAAAGTTTTCCATTTTTCAGTTATTAAGCACATACACACCGTTTTATGTGTCAAGGCTGGAGGTTTATATTCATGACTGATTAAATTACATTCTAAGAAAAGTGCCATTAAAAGTGATACCATAAATCCAGGAGAACAGTAAATTCAGGCATGTGCCTAAATTAAACTGAAGGGAGCCTGTCAATCACAAGGACAGTGTGTGTTATTTAGAGAAACAAAAAGAGCACAAAGACTTTTATAAGTAGCCCTAAAGTCTGTGCATATTTACAGTTAATCTAAGTAGCCTGCTCTTATCCAAGATAACTTCAGAAAAATGGTAAATTCCGGGAAGATCTGTGCAACGGATACAACATGTGGAGGAAGGTTTCAGATGTGAAGGGAAGCGAACATAGAAAAAGCCCTGAAATGTTTCACTGCATTAGAAGAGCAGAAACGAGACAGACGGACTCTGAACACGATGCCCAGGCTGAGCTCATCAAGGACTTTTGTGTCCTGGTGACACTTCTCAACATTTCTTCAGGGAAAAAGAAAAGATTGTGCCTCTGCTGGATGGGATCAATCACCACCACATGACACAAAAGGCTCTTAATGCGTGTTATCTGCTTATAAACACCCACAACATGAATTCTCTAAGTAATAACGAATAACTATCTTCCTATTTCTCAATATAATACTCAAGGGCATCATTTTAAATCAGCAAGGATAATTTGAAAGTGAGAAGGTGAATTCAGGATACTTTAAAATTCACTGAATGTAAAAATAGTAAGTTTTACGAGGTGATGGACCCATTCCCAAGGAAATCAGGGGAATGCCCTCCATACCCAAGGACAAATGATAAAAATCACTTGCCTGCAAGTTTGAACAAAAATGAACTACACATTTCCCTAGTTTGGATGAATTTCCTAAGAATTCATATCACAACTTTCATAGAAATAATTTATAAGGAGCAAATATTATTTACTTAGTACGCTTGCATATAAAAGACACTGTAGCTTTTACTGCAGTAAGTGCATGAAAGAACTAAACTTGGATATTACGTATTTGAGGTAGGAAAAAGGGTTTTGTCTGTGCCTTTGAAAATGCAAATCACATAGTCTTGAGACACATGTATCAGTGAACACTCTGATAAACATTTCATCTTAACACAGATAAAACAAATTACTTGTCTTGCTTAGTTCATAAATAATTCTGCTATTTACTTCTTACCAAGTACTTTAAGAATAGACAGCTCTTTATGAGCAAAGAAATTTCCTATCCAGAGAAAGAGGCAAATACAATACTTGACATAAATCAAATATAAGGGGACTAGAATAAGATGGAGATGGGCATTAAATATCTTCACAAAATAAGTGACTTTAAAGAAAGGGAATAGTTGGAAACAGACTAATAGGTCAAAAAGTATGTCAGCAAAAAGGAGTTACCACATTGAGAGGGCACAGCTGGTAGGTGTGTAAAGTTGGAGGGGTCAGAGAGAGTGGTAGGAAGATCTGGCAAAATAAAGACCAAGATTAAAATCTCTAAAGCACACAACGGACACAGGGAAGAGCCTCTCATTTGTGAGCAATGTTGAAGCTGCTCAGATACGGCAACATATTTCTGCGTGGGCCATCTGTGGTGGGAGGAAGACAAAGTCCCATCTGCAGCCAGTTCTTACTGCAGAGATTTTAGCAATGACTTGAGAGCAGGCTACACCATTTAGGAGAGGTGAAAATAGCCAAAGATAGAATTCAAGCTGTATTGGATGATGAAGGACTATTGAACCATCAGTAATTTAAGGAAACAATTTGGGAAGGAAAAATGGGAAAGATTCACTTCTGTACACATGGACTGCAGCTTTCAAAAGCACACAGGAGATTTGACTGCATAGTCTCAGCTACAAAGACTATTTTAAATGAGATCTCAGAGTCTGCACAAGTAAATAACTGCAGGCACAATCGTAGAAGTACCTTGCTACAGTGCTGAGGTAGCGTCTGTTTCTCATTTTTAATCACAATTAATTGCATACTTAGATGAAAACTAAGCTAGGACTTTTGACAACATGGCCTACGGAGCTCACTTCTGTTTTAACTATATCCATGCAAATCTCATGGCACTTAATGGAGCTTTTTTATGCTTATCAGCTTTTTCCCTTACCCTTTCTTGTTAGTTTAATGACCAGCTGCTTTCATCATCATCTTTCTGTGCACTATCATCTTCTGTAATCTCTGACATATAGAGAAAAACAGTGCAACTGTTCTGAAGAACATCAGATCATAAGTAGTGTAACTTACATGACCTGATATGGAGTGTCTTCTTTTGTTGTGACTATTTTGTACTCCCATTATTGAGTAAATTGTTACTTACAGGCCACTAGAGAAGTGGCTTATTTGAAGTGGGCAGTGAGACAAAAATACTGCATTAATTTATAGCGTTAAGAATTACTTTGAAGGGGATTCTGAGGACACCAAGAACTTAGTATCTCACCTCTAGAGTGCTGGGGATAAGAAAAGGGCATTTATCTTTGATGGTAAATGGGACTTGGCCACTCCTACAGCAAGCGGCACTTTACACATTATCACAGACTCACCTTGTACTTATCTGAGAAGAAGAAAAATCCTACATGTCTATATCTCTATAGCTCAATAACACTATAGACAAAGTGGCTAAAGACAGAATCCTACAAACCAAAAGAAACACTCAGCTGTGATATCATAGGACAAAACTCTTCTCTTCCTTAGGGGCAGAGGAACTGAAGGGCTTACCAATCGCTGTTCCTTCAAACATCCACAGCACAAACCACGACACCTTCCAGCACCTACAATCTAATTCTTACTAGCTCATGAAAAAAAGAAATCCCCTCCCCAAGGGGAAGGATTAATAAAAGTTTGTTTTGACTTTTGTGCTTCATTTATCATATAAGAATCAGCAGAAAGTTACAGTTGATAGAAAGATTTTCATCTTTCTGTAAGATTTTTAAACTTTTGAGGGACTTCAGTTGACATCAAGTACTATCAAAAAGTCATTTTCTTCTTTGTGAGAAATTTGCTCTTTCCTATGAAGGTTTTTCCTAACAGAAAGTCTAAATGACTCCGAAAAGCAATATTTTTCCCTGAGGAAAATACTTTAAGGTTATTTATCTGCCTATCTCTGAATTATATAAAAAGAATAAATTTTATGGACATGAAATAAAAACTATTCTACTAGGTTAGGTATTTTACCTTGAACAGTCCCTACAGTAACTAAAACTTTCAGAGGAAGATGAATGTATTATTTAAGTTTAGCTTATATGATAGTATATTTTGGATTCCTTTGGCACAGAAATTAGGAAGCATAGTGTTGTGTCAGGCTGACAAACCTGAATGAAATTAGGTCTATCTTTCTTCACTTCTGAATACCCAAGGAGTCAGCGTGGCATGGCTCAGGAGAAAGATTTATAAATGAGAAAACAAGAAACAAGCACAACAGAAAAGCTTTCTCCAGTTGGAAGACAGGTTTAGTCTTTGTCTCTGGAAGATTTCACTCTCTACAAAAGCATCACACCCACACCGAACACCTCCAGAAGCGCTCATAGAACTTACCCTGCTTATGAAACTTCCATCTTGGTATAGACAAGGTGCCTCAGAATCGTACGAACGAAGTTCAAAGTAGGGGCCCACTGCGACAACATCCAAAGAAGCTAATCTGCCAGAAGAGTAAAACTATATCCGAGCTCAAAACTATTCTAAAAACGTAAAACCACCCTTCTTCAGTCATCCGGTTTGCTCAGCTGTTGGAAGGCACAGATAAGTACAGTGCCGGAGTACTGCAGCCTCCCAGGGTTTGCTACATCTGAAATTAGGGAGCAGAGAGAAACTTGCTAGACAACAAACTCTTTACTTCATAGCTGCCAAAGCGGGATGACACACACACACGCAATAATTATATACTGAAATATTACTGAAGCTGAGTCGCTCACGGATGACTTAATGGCAGCAGTAGAATATCTAAAACGATCGCTGCTCTGCAGTTTACATACTGTTTTCAAAAGAAAATGGTTATGCACATGCATTTGGGTTGTAAATGACATCCCTTTATGTCATGTTTAGTTTATTATATGTTATGGAACTATTCAGAAAGCACAAAGCCAAAATGAGAAAATGATCATGCTAAGTGCTCCAGAAAGCAAAAATTTTTGCTATTACTTTGAAAAAGTAGAGACAGCCTTAGAAAAATCATACACTTTCAGAGTGATAATGTCAGTGCAAACACGGTGGGCGTGTTTAGATCTTTTGCTATCTATAATAGTTTTTGATGAATGCCTGCCCTTAGGGTCCGGGAGAATACAGACAGGCGTGTTTCACATAAACAGCACAATACTGGTGTTACTTCTTGCTGTGCCAAATACAGGCAATGGTGTTTTTCAGCTTTGACGGTTTCGAGCTGTTGAGCAATGGTTAATGTAGACTTCTGTTTTGGGACATACCAGAAGAGTGACCCTAAGAGCTTCTGCTCTCCTTAAAGAGTCTTCCCATTATCACCAGAAACAGTATGTTTAAAACTTGGATGTCTTTGCAAGTGAGGCCTAAGAAATGTACTTACAGCTGCTGGTCTTTCCTTTACTTGATTAGCAGATGGGAGTTTGAGGAGAACTACACAGGCCAACAAAACAGGAAATTTTGTCCAGCTGTAGACAAGGGAAAAAAGAACCAAGTTTGAGGCTTTTTTTGATCAGAAGCAGACAGAAAATTTAAATAAAACCATAAAATATCTTAGGATACTAGGACCTAGAGCCAGACATTTTAATCTGAAGAATATGGCTTTAAAATATATCTAGAAACTGCAAGTAAAATCCTTCTGTTCATCAAGTAGCATCTTTAGAAATGGGACTGCTGACTATTACGTTTGCTTTAAATCTACTGTGTGAAATACTGGGAGCACTGCACTGGTTTTGGTAATGAATCAGCTTCCCAGGAGCAGTGCAGTGAAATGGGCCGTGCCCGGGCCAGTTGGATTTGGCCTTAGGAGACCTTTGGTTGGATGTGCTGAGCACACATCCAGCTTCGCCTGACACAAATTTATGATGATATATTCCAAATCCTGTACCAGGAAAGGTTGTTCACACCTCATCAAATGACTGTGCCTAAACTAATAAACTACAGTCTAGAGCCAGCTGTTGGTCTAACTACCTGGATTAAGGACTGAATACTGGTATTTAATCTTGCCTGAGAGAACATCAGCTTAGTTTTCAACACAGTCTGTGAGAGACTGTTTAACTGAAGTCACAACTGAGGATGGAAATGTGAAAATAGGCAAAGTTAAATTCAATCTGGATGAAGGTGCATTTGAGGACTCTGGCTTTAACCTTCATAAAACCACAGTAAAAGACCACTTAAGAAAATCTTTTGGTTAGGAAAGAAAATGAGTGTGGCGGCAAGCAGTACTTTGAACTAAGAAAGTAACTATATCTGAAAGCACCCAGATCTGTGTGGTTTAGCAAAATATAGGACCTAGCAGTGTGGTCTATTTATAATGTAGTGGCAGCTATCCAAAAAGAAAATCTGGGACAAGCTACAGCAAGAGAGTCAGAGCCCTGTTTCAAACCTGCCTCTGAAAAGGTGTAGAAGGTTGTACGAGCTGTAAGAGTTCACACGCACGAGAATTACACTTCACCTTCCCTGTTCTGCATTAACAGCTTCTTGTTCCATTATGAGGACAGCCTTGACTTGCTAAAGTGGAGTGTGGCCTTTTCTGTGCAATTGTCAGATTTAGGAAACATGAGCCCAGACAGTTTCTAACTAATCTTCCTGAAAACAGATAAGAATGTCATGTGCTGCACATAGGTGTTATGAGCCTCAACTGAGCTATTTTTAAGGGCAGACGTAAGAGTCAGGAAATAGGAGGCAGAACTACAGTAAGTCACATCTGTGCAAACATTTTCTTATAGTTTTAATCATTAACCTGCTTAACCTTTATGTTCCCAGACCTGCTCCACCCTGAGATTTCTGACAAGGCTAGCATTTTTCAGAAGCCGTGAAGGGTTTTGCAACAGGCTCTATCATGGCTGTACAGACCATTTTATAGAGTTTACGGCAGTTACCAGAAGCTTCAGTTACTAACAGAGATGCCATAAAGGTCAAGAACAGTAATAACTAGGCATGCATCTCCTCTGAAAAATTGCTTGAAAACATTAGCTCTGCATAATCTGCACAGTACAAATAAGAAGCAGAAGCCCTATTTGGCATTCATTATTTTGTTTTTCTAGCAAGTGCTAGACTCACTAGAAACTAAAATGAACAAGATGAAGGAAACCCCAGATGGGAGGGATTGAGCATTTGGAGATCTGCCATCTGACATCAGTGAGTCAGAGCTGCATTTTCTGTTCTGCTGATACATGACATGATCCCAGTCAAACTCGTGTTAGAAGTTATTCAGATTTTATATTTAATTCTGTGATTTTCAGTACCCCAACAGGGAGTCACTAAGGGGAAAAGCCATTGTTTAGAAAGGATTTTTAACATTAACTGGTAACAGCAAGGATAATTGCAAATTCCTTATTGTCAGCATTTCATTCCCCAAGCTCCTTAAAAATAATCCACAGCTTAAGTATTAAAACACTGTGCATGCCCTGAGCATTGTGTTTAATTAATTCACAGGAGTCTTTCATGATTTTTTTACTGTGGAAAAAGTGCATTTAAATTCTTTTTATTTCTGTGGAAAAGGATTCAGAGTTGTTGATCTGTAGTGGGAAGAACCCAAAAGAACCTCCCTAGAGACTACCGTTTAAAAATAATGTGTATGCATTTAATGCTAGTAGTATACTATATGTGGAAAAAACCACATGAAGAAGTACTTCTGTAAGGTATGTTAAGACAGATAAGATACTATCATTTTCCCATAGGTTTTCCAGCTAACTTTTAGCCAGACAGAGAGAAGGAAGGAAGTAGGAGAAAACAGCAAAGTCACAACAGTATGGTCACAGCACTACCCCAACCAGAGCTCACAAAGGTTGCTTTGCTGCCAACCTGGTATTTTCAGGGAGTGTAAATGCTGCAGTCCTTCTGCAGGGGGTGATGCTGTAGCAAGGCAAAGCTCTCCCGATTTTACCGTCTTGCTTGCTAATATTGAACTCTTGATTTGAGTCAGATTTTCTTGGTAAATATTTAGTCCCCAGCATTGAGAGGTTTCATGTTATTGATTTCTCTTCACTCAGTTATGATAAGCAGTTGTCTCCCTTGCAACAGGTCTTTTTTATGTTCCTAGAAAATACTGTATCAGAAAAAGAGATATGTCATTCCATCTTAAATTGACAGATTGACCTTAATCCTTAGCACTTGCCTTCACAGGGTGTGCTACACAAACTCTATAAGGGAAAAATAATGCAACAACTATTGCTTAATAGATTAGTGTTACTGTCTCTCATTATCCCCTACAAAAGAATGGAAGTTTATAATTACATATAATTCTATCTGAATTCAAAGAGACACACATTGCTTTTTAAAGGTTGTCTTTCTGTTTTCACAATATTTCAATCCAACTATCACCCCAGATGAAAAAAAAATCTTCCTTTAATATGTATGTCAGCATTTCCCCATTTTAGAGATATGAGTATATTTAGTCAGTTCCATAAATGTTTTAGGCTTTTTAAATAATTATACTTTACTCTTCACCAAATCATTCCTTGTTTTATAGATTACATTAAAACAACATTTTATATTTCTCACTATTTATTTAGCTATTCTTACTCTGAGAGGTGAAAAATAAGGGACTTTGAAGATCAGCAGAAGTCTGTGCTTAGTTTGATTTTACCATGCTAACACTTTTGGACATGCACACTGTGCTCTATCCAAGTAAGTAGTAATAAACATTTTCAGATTCAGAGACTACAGTTTGCAAAATTAAAGAAGCCTACTCCTGACTACTCTTTAAGTACATTCTCTCTGATATAATGCTCTCCTCATTCCTCCACTCAAAGTTAAATTTGTTGTAGGATCTTATGTGTGCTGCTACACACATCTGAAGAGCTTTTCACACTGCTCCAGACAACTGAATAGCACTTGCAAATATTTAAATATTATGATCATAGACTGTGAGATAAGAGATTGTTTTCTGTAGCTGAGCAACAGAGAAATGAGATATGCTGTAAGTGTTTGTCTCCTAACTGGAGGCAGCCTTGTGGAAAACCATTCCAGGAAAATACTGGGATATCACTTACCAGTTGGTACAGTCCAGACTGCAGGGACAAGTCAGCCTCTTCAGCAATATTGTTATGTACATTTGCATAACATACAGGCCTATTACTCAAAGATTCCTGCCATAAAAGAACAGTCCCATTCACAAAAGGATAGAGAAGAATAACTGGAGCCTCCATCACAAGTATATTCCCTGCAAATATGTCCCTATGCAACTTATTCTTTTACTCAGGCAAAAAAACCAAAGGGAGATGAGCCTGGAACACTGAAGGAACAGCATCACTGTTGGGACTGCCAAAATTATCCAATAGCCAGGCACCCTAATTATTTCCTGTTCCTCCAAACTACATTTTCTGGACCCATTTCGAGCAGCTCTCTCCAGCTGCAGTGCCAATGCCCTGAGACTCCTGACTATCACAAGGAGTAACACTGCTCAACACTTCTCAGTCCATCTCTTTATGGCTAAGCTAGGGGAGACGGACCTTTATTTAAGTAGCACCTGGCATAGTGGGGCCCTGCCAGAGCTCACAGAGGCTACTCTAATCTAGACAGTAAGAGAACAAAAGAACACAGATGAGCCTAATCCTTTCTCTCAGCTTCTACCCATTCCCCTCTCACCAAGGAAACAAAGCAGCTTCCATTCCTCCCTTATTATACTCTTTCTCCACCTGATCATGTGCTTGTTTCCAGCTGAATCTCTCTAATTTCTGCTCTTGTAAGGGGTGGGCTCAGTCTTGAATGAGTTGAAATCAGAGCAAGTAAAAACCAACTTCTTGTAAGTGAAGTGGCATCAGTATTTGACTTCAGGTCATAGTTATCTCTTCCCTTGGCAAAGTTACAGGGGACTATGTAAGCACAAGATATTAATAAGAGATGGGCAGAATGACTGTTACTCTTTTCCTGTGTCTTTTCCTACATCTGTGCTACTGTCAGTGTCCCCTGCCACTCCCAAGGCAAAAAGGAACAGTGCAAACCTGCAGAGACCTTTGCCAGTCATCACTCCATCGATGTAGGGGGTCTGGGGTAATTTTTCTTGTCCCTGTCCTGTGAGCACATGCCGTCTGCTGGGGGTGTAGGTCACAGGCTACGCACGGTCCGTGGGGGAGGCTCATTTGAGTATGCAACCTATAGAGGCTTTACTTTTAAGGAAAAAATAAAACCAGTTTTAAGATCACAAGACAGGCGCTTCTTACTTCTGTTGGTCCTCACTCCAGTCTCCAGGGAGGGTGCCATGTCACCTGCATGAAACAATGTGTAACAGTTCATCAAGGTCTTTCAAAGCACAAAATTAGCTCGGCTGTTCTGAGCCTCACAGTTCCAACCAGGTCAGGGCTGTTCTCCAACTCTTTTGGCGTGAGTTTGTACCTTCGGTAAATCTTCAGTTGTGGTGCATAGTTTCTGGTAATGCTTAGCAGCACAGGGGAATTAAGCAATATGAAAATGCCTGAAGGAATACACCATGAAGAAAGTGGGCCCCACCTATATGCCAAATTTTTTTTGCTCACGTCTGTAGTGCCGCTGTGTAATGTTATAATAATTTCAAGTGGAATAGTTCAGTCATTTGATTTTAAGAACACCAAACCTCCCTTTTTAAAAGGAAAATATTTTTATATATTTCATCCATCTAAATCCCAGGAATAGGTTTTTTGCCCTTTCAAACATCTGGTTAGACCTGTAGAAAACTATGAGGGGAACAAAAATTCAGCAACTCCCAGGTCTTACACTGAAAGCTAAACTTTGCATCCACTGTGGCAGCACATGAGACACTCACTAACTATAATAAAAGAAAGTCTCTCTTCCACTTTTTGTTAAGCTCTTTCTGGGAAATAAGTGAAGCAGAATTGAAGGTGAACATATACTAGTTGGAATAAACCCTCAGATACTTTGGTTCTCCAAAATAGCTCTCTAGCTAAAACCTGCAGGTCCCATGTAGCTGCAGCCAGGACAGCACTGTATGTATTTACTTACATGGGCTCAATGAATATTACAGTGTTTCCAAAGGCAGTTCTTTGGGCGCATCATATGTGCCCCACAGAAAGATCTTTTCAGGATACATTTTCCCCGTCTCAGTTTCAACTCATTATTCTGATTATAACCTCTTTTATTATGCAAATCATCTTTGTCAATGCTTCGATTTTCTGTTATTCAGTGCTTAGCTAAGATACAGCTACTTGATTCCAT
Organism: Gallinago jamesoni; assembly: GCA_025769975.1. NCBI lineage: Eukaryota > Metazoa > Chordata > Aves > Charadriiformes > Scolopacidae > Gallinago > Gallinago jamesoni. Next base: position 7,296,057 of record JAOQGH010000006.1, read on the forward strand.
TTGTCCTTGCAAATCAGTCTCTCGAGAACTATTTCCAGCCCTAAACTCCACTTTTCTATATCTTTCTGATTATGAGGGCCATTGTATTCTTTGTGTCTTCCTCTGTGCCAATTAAACACTCTTGGCTTTCCCCCTCTGACTAAAAGGAACTGAGGATACCATTCTTTTTCTCTAGGTGGTTCTATCTGCATCCTCCTTTGGAATAAGAGGAATTGTTGGGCTAAGCCTACTATATCAGCTTGGAAACAAATGACTTTGACTTAGTGACATGGCTTAAAACTGCTCTTACTGGCTGAGTGAGTAGGACACTTCCTTCCAGTTCCTGTAATTGGGAGTTGCTCTCCTGGCTGTGGAGCAGCCAGCTGATGCGGCAATTCCAGCCGACATGAATTTTCATATCAACATCCGTGTGACTAAAACGTTGATTTTAAAGGCTGATTATAACAATGACCGAGAAGTAGTGTTCTGGATGATGATGAAATCTGAAAACCTCGATGATTCTGTAAATGTTCATGGCTCCTTATGCCCACTCATTGCCTGCACATTGAAACAGGAAGTGTTACTAAGAGTGATGTAGCTCTGTCACAGTATCACAAACACACCAGAAAGAGAAAAGTCCAATGAGGTCATTTGTTAGGTTTCTCCTTCTTCCCAGAGAAATAGGGTATTCTCCACCGTGTATTTTGAAGCGCTTTGTACAGTTTAACATCTGATGTTTGAGAAATTGGGTCCACATTTTCTCTGTGGAAACTATTCCAGAGTCAGAATTAATCCCAGTCTGCACGGTGTGGGTGATGGAAAGCACTTCAGAGCCCTATAACCACATCAAGACGACCCAGGATGTCTATGCTGCATCTGGCAGCATCAATTAAGACCTCTTCCTCCCAGGCCCTACTAAATCCATGCCTGCTGCTTAATGGAACAAGAAAGACTTGTAAGAAGCATCCTTCCCTGCAAGACGATTCTCTCCAATGCACCAAAATGTGCAAGCTGGTGTTAAATATCCAGGACACTGGCTGACAGGGGGTTGCTCTGAACATCAGCTTATCTGGGATTCTTAATGTACATGGATTTTCTCAAGTTTGGAAAATTTACCACAACAGTTTCTTCAGAAACATTGAACAAAATTCCCATTGATGGGGTTCTGAAAACTTCGACCATCAAAATCTAAGTCCACTGCCCTTACCTCTTAAGGCAATGGGGTTGGCAGGACGCCCCCTGTTTTGTAGCACAGTACTGCACATAGACCTTGTGGATTTTTGAGTACTGAGAACTCCAGCAAACATGTGTGGCTGAGTAATGTGCTAGTGTGATAGAGATGCCACAGAAGAGCAACAGGATTAGCTGGCATTTGGCAAAGATAAATATGATACTGTATAATGAATTTGATCAGAGGCAGCAAAGCAAGGCAGTGGTGTCAGAGGTCCTGGGGCAAGTCATGGGATACCCCAGAGGTACAGGCAGCATCCCTGCACATGGCGTGGGGGCCCTCTTGTGGGCCCTGGTGTCTTCCATGGACCCCACTAAAAACTACCATTGTGCTGCCTGAGAAGGGATTAACATTAATGTTTAATTAGGAGAAGGGTTATTCAGACTCCAACCCCAGCTGCTGCAGAGGACACAAAGAGAGCATACAAACAACAGCCTGTGTGGCTCCAAGTTTCTCAGGTAAGACATATATTTTTCTCAATTAATTCAGAAATGATTGGAAAGACACAGCAGTTGTGATACATGGCTGACTATCTTGGGTATGGCAGTGCTGCAAAATACCGAGATCACATTTTTGCTTTTCCACACGCTCATCAGCCCATTTTTAACTTCCAGTGAAGTGTAGCCCAACTCATCTTCGTCCAGCTCACCTCTTCTTGCCATCTCCAATCCCACACACATTTGCAGTCATTGATAATTACAGTCGTTGCCCACAGACAGGAGATGAACATATCAACACCCTTTGTTTCTTTGCTTTTGAGCCAGTGAGGTTATTGGGAGCTGGTGTATATATACAGTTGTTGAACCTGATCATCTCATATTAAGCTCTTAGTGTGGACACAAATTAATGCAAGAGGACAGATTTTTACAACCTGCAAGCCTCAAGGAATAGCACAGGAACCACATACTGTTTCTCACTATATTCAGTGTGAAATAATTATGCAAACTTCAAACTAAAAAATTCCCCAAGCACTCAAAACATAGATTCTGTGAAACCATGCAAAGTATGTCTGCCAAGGTGAGCAGAACCTCCACCAAACAACCCAAGTAAAGATAATTTCTTGCAAAGCCAGGCTCCTCCTCAGGCAGTGGAGGTGTCTAGCAGCTGGAATAGAGAGGTGTTGGTCCCAGCAAAGCACAAACGTCCTGACAAGCCACCTCTCTTCCCTGGGGGTTAGTCGCAGCCCTTCAATGTGACAGTGAGTATTTGTGCTCTCTGTCTGTTCAGAATAAGTACATCCCTCACAGGCATCCTACCCAGTCTGCCGGGACAGAGACACACCTCGATTTCCAAGGGCAATGCTCTGTGCCTCGGTAGGATGAAGGGAGTAAATTATGGCAAACAGAGCCCTGGAAAAAACATTTGTGACGGTGGCTTGGAGCCACTGCCAAGCTATACCTCCCCTGCTGTGGGAAAGAAATTTCTGCTCATTGCAGTGATGATATAGCTGGAAACTCTAAGAGATTAGTAATAATTTACTCTAGAAAAGTGGGATAGTTTTGTTTGATTCCCAGAGAAAACTAAGGGATTTAAAAAATGCAACTAAAAAACCCACCAGCACCATCCTATCCCACAAATATAGGGCATTTACATTTTTAACCACAGCATTATACTGATGTATGTTTTCGCTCTGAATTATAGCATTTCAGTTTTTTATTAAGAAGTCCCCTGCAGTCTCTGTAATCTCATTGGAGCAGAAAGGGACAGGAAGGCAGAGGTTTATATTCTGTTCAGGTTACCCTGGGCAGCTGAGCAATCCTTCTGGACAGGCACTTGATGTAAATCAAGGTGGAATTTAAGCAATAGATCAGGTCTCTAGCCAGGCTTATAATTATGAGAAATAGATTCCTCACAGGGAATACAGAAATTTCATGAATGCTTTCCAGCTACATCATGATCCTGGTGTGCTTTCAAGCATAAATTTGCCCTGGCACACAAAGGCATGGAGACAATTAACTATGTTTTCTCTGGTCAGCCGCTTTCTACATTTGTTCTTAATAGTTTTAATAATAAATTATTTCACTGTCTCAGCCTGTCTTGTCTACTTAGCTCTACTTGTTTTACATATGGACTGCCTCTTGCCATGTTCAATGTGGAGCATAATGAAATCTTGAGTGGAATTTATAGAGCAGAGACTGCTACCAAGTGTTTGGAGATACACCTTTGTAATGGTATGAAACTGAACATGCCAACTTTAAACATCTTTCGTGGTTTCCCTGTCCACCAGAGACATAGTTTTTTGGGTTTAAATTCTAATTCTTTTTTAATCAATTCTTTCAAATCCTCTGGCAAGTTTCTCTGCTTATACCCTACAAATGCTTTGAAAATAAAATTACATTTGTCCTGAATAACGTTAACAAAAATTATTAGTCCTCTAGATGGTGCTACTATTTCAAATAAAGCAGCTGGATGCTTGAAGATTTTGTTGAAATATATTGCTGTAGTAGCCTATAAGAAAGAAGCACCATAAGAAAGCCTGACCCCAGTAAAAGAACTGATGTCAAACAACTAAAACTTCATCTAACAGTGTCAGCAGTGAAGGGCAGTCTGTATGTAAATATACTAATTGCTTCTCTTTAAGATTAGTGAATGTTTCAGTATCTTACGAAATGCAGAAAAATTATAGGATGTATTGATGAAAATTATCTTTCAAAGGCTGGCTCAATTTTCTATGTCTTTGATTTCCAATTTTCCCAGTAATTTGCTGCTGATGTCACCAGCATACCACTTTTCAACATCAGTGACTCCCATGAACATTCTCTGTCCACAGCCTTCAATGCATCATAGGCCAAGCACGACAGGCTTTCCCTGGCAAAGGCTGTGCATTCTGGTCTGATTTCACAGCAGCTTTAGCACAACTGTACTTCAAACAGTGCACATGCTCAGACTGAAACCCAAGGTTAAAAACTTTCTTGGCTTAAAGATATTTGTATATGCATGCTGTACTTGTGCTTTCAAGGCTGTTAAATCTAAGTGCTTTAGTGATACATAACAAGGAAAGAAGGTAAAACAATTTACCTTTTCTTGCCCAACACAGCTGCACAGCTCCAGCACTTCAAATATTGGGCCAGCTGTCTCTAAGACAAATTTTCTTACTTTAGTTCCTTTCTGTCCAGCCACTTTTCAAGAGGATGCCAAAATTCCTCCTATTCTTTCCTCTCTTTCCAGGGCTCCTAGCTGTAGTTTGGTAACATCTGCCTATTTTCTCTCCAGATATTTTTCCTGATTCTCTTTGTAAATCCAGCCAGATGGATTTGCAGCACCAGATTTCTTTTGTCCTGTTGTTGCTGTCAAAGTCAAGAACAAAAACTTTCTGATTTCCAGATTATTATTGTTATACATTATTATACATCTGACCTTTGAAATGTATATTCTCTATAACCACTATCTCTTACTTTGTGCAAAGTTCATCTGTTATCTAAATAAATGTCAAATTTGGGATCTTGTTAAGCCTTTAGCCTTGGTAACAGTAACTCTGAATTGTGGAGTTTACTCAGACAGTGTAAGAGAAACATTTATTTCATCGATTTTGACTATTCAACCTTTAAAATTTCACAGAGTATATTTGTTCTTGTGTTATGAGAAAAGAATAACAACATCTCTAGATCATTCATTATTTTCTATTCTTTCACTGCGTCCCCATTTATTTATCTCCTTTCCAAGAAACTTTCCTCATATGAACATATCTCTGGGCTCTTGGTGATTTTTAGTGCTCTTTTATGAGTCCCCCTTTAGTTTCATAATAGTTTTGTTGGTTTTTAAGGCTGTGAAGCCACAAAATCAGGGCCTGTAGCTGTTCACAAAAATATTTTTTTAAAAGAAAGAGAATCTAAAAGCAGACAGAAGGTAGGAAATATACTACGTTCAGGGTGTAGAGTGGTAACGATTTTCCTGTAGGCTCTCTTGTTATTTTCATATTATGAACAGAGTATCCACCATCACTGGCCACTTGCACCAATCTCCAAAACTTAGTGAGGCTCCTGGTAGCTACCAATGCAAATGTCAGCTCAGATCTCCAAAACGCACAAGAGAACAAAACAAGTGGATGAAGACTAGGAAAAAATATGTACTAAAAAACGGTTACCTTACAGACAGCTCTGAAGTGTGGGAAATTCTCAATGGGTTTATTTGTAACACAAAACACAAAAGAAAGAAACCCAATTATGGGAACTGTTTCTAACACTTCATGAGACAGCTGAGATGCAAATAGCTAGCCAAGTAAATATGAACTAAGTAGTATAGACAGTTTATTAAATATTTATATTAAAAATAACCATGAAAACATGAACTTAACTAGTTTATTTAGCATAATTAACGAATCCTTGCACACAGTAATTTCTTAAATCCTCTGACCTTTTTCCATAAATCCCTGTCTTTTTCAACGAAGTGCTCTAATTCTCCTGCTTGTGATGACCAACATAGGCAATTAGAACTAACCTCTTCTTAAAAATAAAATAAGATTAGACTGACTTTGGAAGTGACTCCTTCAATGTCTCAGAATTTTCTGGCTCATAATAAGGTTCCAAAATAGGTTTTAATTTTACTTCTTCTGGTAGTTTATGACACTCTTCTCTCCTGCTTCCATCTCTTAAAAGCGGAACCAACGTTTTCCAGTTTTTCCCTGAAACTAAAAAGGAAAGGAATGGTTAATTGTTTTCCCTCCACAGAAACAAAAGAAAATATACAAGTGGTTTAAATACAAAGCTGATGAAAGAAAAAGAAAAATGCAGGAAGAAAGGGTTTTGTGGTTTTTCCCCCATACTGTTCTGTAAGTTTTCCATATTTGCACTGACGAGTACAGCAGAGACTGATTGTACAGTTAAACACTTCTGTGCTGGATGCTGAGCTCCCAAACTATAGGGTTTGGGGCCTCCAAAACAACTTCTTGGCTACTTGGCTGCCACCATACACTGTTCCTTCCCCTCAGGATTTACAGATATTATCTGCCTTGTAAAATCTACAATCAGGATCTATAGGGCTTCTATTCCAGAGAGTAAAATTGCTACGTGAATAATGAGCCTACTTAATGCTTTACATTTTGTGCTGATTGAGAATACCATTAACTCGGCTACTGCCATTATCATTAAGTGCATAAAACTGACTGCCCTCTAACAATTAATCGATGCTGCTTCCATCACCAGCGTGTAGCCCATACTAGGACTTAAGTCCCTGAAACTCTCACCTCTGCCAGGCTTAATAGAGTAACTGAGATTTCGTTTGAGGTCCCCCGAGTACCCAGGGTCTTCATTGATTATGCCCAGATTAGTATTCCACGTGGACCAATTCACTTCATCAACCCTGAGGAGAGAACAACAAAACCAGTATCTAGTCTAAGGATCACCAAACAACTCCAGGATGAGTTTATTTCACAAATTCTCAACCTGAGATCTGACACAGAAAACAGATTAAACTGACTACTGCGGACAGTGTTAGTGCACTCAGAACGCTCCAAGGGTAAAGTTCTGCTTTCCTTTACCAAATACTTGAATGTTGTTTGTCTATAAGAGATTGCTCATTTGACATACAAACACCTTACCTAAAGCACCATCTGTAATCATCTTGGCCATCAGGTGTGACCCCCACCAAGACTCGCTTCCCAGACCGGAACGAGCGCCTCACACAGTTCAAGTAGCTGTTTTCAATATCCAAGGTTGTGATGGCTCTCTGCCAGGTAGAAGAAATCAGACCACTGAGAAGTTGTTTCAAAGTTATACAGATCCTGAATTCTGCCTATATTTCAAAAACCTTGAGCTTTTATCATTGTCACCATTTTAGAGAAGGTATCGGAACCATCTCTGAAACATCACCCTCTGTTAATAAGTCATTAAAAACACTTAATTACTGCCCTGTACTTAGAACTATGAAGTTCCCTTTCTTACTTCAAACGAAAAGCAATGTGCCTTTGAGATTCTGGTAAAGACTGTTTTCTCCCTTGCGTAATCCCTGTCTCCATAGTCTGACCAGGATTTTCCATCATCAAAACCCCAAGTAATTCTGTCTAATTAGAAAAGTACTTCTTTTCTTAAATTCTGAACATCTGTGAAACACTGGGAACATCTGCTCAGGCAAAACATCAAACATGCATGGAAAAAGAACTAATACACTTTTTTTAGGAACTATTCAGGGGAATCAGAAAGAAGCAATGACCTGTTATTTAGAATGTTCCTAAACATTCTCTCTGAAACGTATGATTACCCATACCCTTTTCTTGGATAGCAGCCTCACAGAACGGATATACCTGGAGTTTCCAGATGCTCTTGCTCTCCTGTGCAATTTTGCTCACAGTTTCCCCCATCAGTGCAATCAGCATGTTGAGCAGGAGGATGTAGGTAAGGATGACATAGAGAACCAGAAGGATGACGAACACAGACTTGAACCTGTAGTTCTCTGTGAACTCCAGGTCCCCCATCCCAATAGTGAACTTGAAAAGCTCCAAGCAGGTATAATACAGACTGTTGTAGGACGTGCGGCTTCGTTTCATATGGCAGCATCGGGAATATTCAGAGCTATTTATCTCTTGCCCCTCATTGTCATCTTCAATTAAAGTCACCACAGCTGTTGCAAAAGAAGAATCACATATGCAGGATGAAAATACAATCTGAGATCATAATTCCATTGCAAGCTATGAAAGTGAGCATAAAGGTAAGACATGTTGTCTGCGCAGTGCATTGTCCCCAGTGAAATTGCTCTATAAAAATATTCCTCATAACTGACACCCTCTCAGAAGGTGGTGTCTCAGTTTTATCTATATAGAACAATATGACTGTTCTTCCACTCAGCTTTGAAAAACAGTTTGAGACCCAGGGATGAAAAACTGTATGAAATCACTGTACATAATTGTTATTCTGAAAAGATATTTTTGTAATTAGGTTAATTTGTTAGGTTTTAGTTGGAAACAAAATGTTTAAGTCACTTGAAAAATTAAATTTTCTGAGATTCTTTAAGATAAGAAAAAAATCACTCGAAGTATGGTATTACCTGTAGAAAATCCCAAGAGGAATACTAGATAAACAAACATGAAGCGACATAAATCTCTAAGGATCATCTGTAACACAGAAACAGAATATTTTTGTATTGCTAATACTTGAATATGAAGCTCAACAAAAACTGGTAGAAAATACTTCTTCAGCTCAAGAAGGCATTTGCTGTGGACTGGCTGTTCAGGCATTAAACTGTTTATCCTGCTGAGATAATAAACTTTGATACAGGAAACATTTTTCTCTGTTATTCATGCAAAAGTTTACACACATATGCAAGACATATGTACGCCAAATAGTTTCATCTTGCTGAGTATAAACAATACGAAGACAGTTTCATCTTTCTTCCCCTCTTGAGCTTGCTGGCTACATCATATATAGGGGTTTATTAGCCAGCTACTACTGCCTCTCAGCTAATTGCTCTGTTTGGTAACATTTAAACTGTACCTAAAGAAATTTCCAGCTGGTAGAAAGCTGTGCCATTTCACACCAGACCAGTCTGCACTGTTCTCAGTCTACTGTTATCCATGCCTACCCAACTGTAGTTATTTTGAAACGTCAGGTAATAATAATAATAATATGAAAACTGCTATACAAAATGTATGGATGAGGAGCAGGAGGTTTTTCTACATAACTGAAATTGTATCATTTCACTCAGAAAATAATGGCTGAGGATGTTAGTGATATGAGATTTCCCAGTGGCATCATGGAGGAAAATACGTCAACTTCTCTTCTGGAAATGGGGCTGTCAGCAGCAGTGTCCTGCTGCTCCCATCTCTTACTCACTGGACTGACCTTGGCAATCATGACAGAGTAAATGCCCATCTGCTGGAAGCCACGGGTGTAGTACAGCATGTTAGCCCAGCCCAGTGCCAAGGAGAAGACCATAGAAGCCACGTACAGTTCCTGGCCACAGAAGTACAGCACCACAGAGCTCAGGAGGAGCAAGGAGTGAACAAAGCTGAAAGACAAGCACGGTCTGAATGCTGAGTGCCGAGCTGGCCACAGGTGGTGGGAACAGAGGAGCCCCATGAAGTACACAGCAGAATGAGAGATTCTCTAAAACACAAAGGAATTTTGGCAGATACTTCCTCTCTTCCCTTCATTCCTTCCCTTCTCAAATCCTACAGTTCCTCTTGCAAACTCCCCACATAGCTTCCCCACATACAAACTTCTGTAGTCTACCCCTGCTCTTCCTTGTGACCGGAGGGAAGAAAAGCCCTTGAAAACACTTGTTTCCTCAGCAGTCCCTCTCTTTCCATGGACCCATGAAATCATCCTGTTTAGCTGCGCTCCAGCTGGGAAGAGAAAGGGCCCAAATTACAGAGGCAAAGCTCCCTTCAGGAATGGGAGGATTTCTGCACATCCAGTGCATAGAATCAATTGCAAGTCCAACTTGGAGATCTATTCCTAACCCTGCTGCTTGACACTAAACTCCTAGACACTTCATTTGCTTTACCTCCAAAGGAGATTACTGATCCAGACCCAAGTGCTATGATATCCACTGGCAAGTATTTTGCCAGGATCCAGGAAATTATAGGAAAACATCTACCTACTTCAAGTGGCTTCAGCCAAAGCTACAGATCTCACACACTCATCCATTTCATGCTGAGATGCAATCAAAGATATTGGAGCTTACAAAAGAACCTCACTGTAGCTGTCAACTACCAGCGTCTTGAATGATGGGCGTCTCTGCACGAAATACTGTATCTGAAAAAAAACAGGAATGAAGACCATGTTTGCATCCAAGGATGAAGTATCCCATATGAATGCATCAATTAAGCACCTATACCCAAGGGGGCTGGTTCCTATAAAGCATCTCACAAAAACATCTCAAAAACAACACTGGCACAAGATTTAGGGAAGACTCTTCCAGTAACACTAGACTTCTCTTACACCTGGTGTCTCTTTTGAAGACAACCACCTATTCAGTCACTGGTTTGAGGACCTGTGATTCACTGTACACTCTCCATTGGCTGCCAAGAGGAAGCAGAGGGACTTTAAACTAAGACGAGTAATCTTTAATAGAGACCTGGCTATTTGTAAGACCTAATTCTTAAAATTTGGCCAGGCTAACTGCTGAGAAGCTCATTGACTTCGAAGACAGCCTTTTTTATACAATAGATAAAACTGTATCTTAGCCTATGGGCTCATTAGTAACCTGAGAGCTCCTCATCAAGCCAAGATTTGTAGCTCTTGACTAAAACATGGATTATTATAGCAGCCAATGCTAACGAATAGGAAAGGCATGTTTGAGTCTCCCTTACACCTACCCAAACAGCAAGAAGGAAAAATCAAATATCTTACCCCTCTGAAAAAAAAATAGAGACCTCCCAGTACACTCACGATCTCTCCAGTCACTCGAAAATATTCCCCAGTGCTGTGACCAAACGTGAAGGGAGGCTGTATGAGACAGGAACATAGATATGTTCAGCTGAACTGGGGATAGGAAAGACCTGGCCTTGACAGCAGCTGAAAGTTACTACATTTTTAGGGGAACGGGTTAAATTTCTGAATGTTTTGCAGCAAGGGGGCAAGACTAGGAAACAAAGAGGGTCAAAATCTCCCTCCTATCTTCAGAAAAGAAAATCCTAATGTTAGGAGGACACATTCAAATGGGAGGCAGATCTGGAATAACATGACCTGGGTGTTCCCCCTGACAAATGACTGGAGGAACATACCTTTTCCTCCTTCTCTACAGGTCTGTAGTAAGCAGCCGCAGTGAGGATGATGATATGCATGGTATAGACAAAGAAGTTGAAATAAAATAAGTGTTTGACAAACCGGTCCCACTTGTCTTGTAGCAGCCTGTTAAGGGGTTCCACCAGCAGCATCTCATGACGGTTCTGAGAAGAAGGAGAAAGAGAAGAATCTTGATGGGACCAGTATGTACTGAGCTTTGAGAACAGCAAATGATACTCATCTTCAGCAAGTGTTGCCTCTAATACCTTTAAGGTCAGGAATTAATTCTGTTTTATACAGAAGAGGCAAAAAATGCACTGCATGGAACTTGGAGCTCTTCCCCAGCAGTACCCCAGCCTGTGAATAAAATGCCAAGGAGGTGTATACTCACTGGCGTTTCACTGCTGTAGGCAATAATCTCAAGCACTGAATTTTTCTCACATGTGTCTATACAGGACAGGTCATAAAGAGATGAGTGGACAGGTCCGTATGCCCATTCAGTGAACTTCCTAGACAAGTGTCTGCACTCAGGATCTTTAATCTCTCGTCTGAGGATGTAAGCGAAAATCTAATTGCAAAAGAACAATACAACCAACATTTCAGGGCTAATGGACTTCTAATTCCTCAATGTCTCCACAAAACAGGATGGCTAATTTCTCTCTAGTTTAACTGTGCTGAAGTCAAACCACTGGCATGCTACAGAGATCAAAGTTTGAAGTAAACACAATTAATTTTTTCACTGGGAGATAAGAAATGCAGTTTACAACTTGCCATTTTCTGTTTCAAAACTGCAAGAGAAAAGCAGAGGTGTATGTTACACATCTCTGAGCATACAGTCATTTTGAATAGGGACTGCGAGAAGATGAGCTGTATCAGCCAGACAAAAGTACAAGGCTTCCAGTGGTTCAGATGATAGCAGAGACCCACTTTCTGTTCCCACGTGGGCTGCCTTGTGTACCAGTGGAATAGGAGTAATAATAATGCCAACAGACATGCACACACACTTTATAGTCTTTCAAGACTATGCAGTTTTGCATGTCAAACTGCAGCATCAGACCCTCTTAACTAAAAGGCTCCAACAATAAGCAGTGATACAATCTGTCCTGCATAAACGTTTTGCATGTACTCTGTATAACTTGATAACAGTAATGGGAGAGTTAAACACAATTGCTCACCTACCCCTATCTTCCCTGTTTTGGCTGCCAGAGTTAATGGAGTCAGCCCTTTCTTGTTGGTGAGTTCTTCCAGCTTCAGGATTGGATTAATTTTGGCACCAAGGATCAATATGTTATTGTACATCTTGGTAACAAACTTGGTATTATCCTTAGTATTATCTGCAATCTCCACCAGTGTATGCAGGACCGTATTGCCCATGGAGTCCTCAGCAGCGATGTTGGCTGGCTGGTAGGGGTTCTCCAGGAGGAATTTCACGATGCAGAGCTGGTTTGTGCAGGCAGCCAGGGACAAAGGCAGCTCCCCTATGTGCAAGCAACAGCAATGTGGTTAGAAAGCCCATTACTGTACATGCATAAACAGACAGAAGATCATGTTGTTTTCATCTTTCACCATGAGAAGTGAATTTCTCAATCTATGTCTCAATATAGCACCAATTCCTGTGATCGCTGTTAGAATCACATTTTCTTTGGTTTAACTGCATCACAGAAACATGGTTGCTTAAGAAAGCACTGAAAGGACACCTAACAGAAGGTTACAATCTTTCAAAGGATACAGTGCCCAGAAAACAAAGGGATACAAACATCAAGCTCACACTGAACACCATCGACTACCAACTGTGTTTCTTTATAATTTCAGCCTTTGGGAGTAATTATTTGGACTAAGTGGTAGAAAAGCCCATGTGGTACTTCTGAGTCTCCCATCCCACATACAAAGGATTATTTAACAGCTTGCACTTAGGATAACGCTAGGATAACTCAATCAATAAAGCCCATACTGTGCTCACCCCTACCAAAATAAAAGCCAGGTTTCCCTTTGATTTTCCTGAAGAACTCCCCACAGGCTCTTGCATGAACATCTGCTCCATTCTGGACCAAGAGCTTCACCAGGTACATGTTCCTTCTCTCAATGGCAATGTGAAGCGCAGTCTGGCCTACAGAGACACTCGCAAGACAGAAATCTTCAACATTTAATACAGACTCAGAGCTTTCAGGCACCACAACTCGCTCAGCTCCATTTAAGATGGTAGAATTGAGAGCTTTTCAGACTAAAAAGCTCTAGAATTGAACAAAAAAAAAGATAGCACAGACGGAAAGTACAAGTCCCCTCAACTGGCTATTAAAGCAAAACCAGCAGAATTTTGCACCTAACAAAGCACTGCCCTTGAATGAATGCACTGATTGTTAATCACACTCTGGAACTTTGGGGTGCTGCATCCTCAGGCATAAGGCTTCATGCACAAGACTATTTGAGAGCCTCGTCTAACCCTATCTTCAGTCTTAGCACTAAGAGTATTCAACTGTCGCAGCCATTTCTCTTACCCTTGTAGTAGTTGTCAGTATACTCTGCATTAACAAACTCTTTCAGAGTCCCAGTTTTCCTTGCAATATCCAGCAGCAAGGGAATGGCCTCATTCTTGCCATCATGTAGATTCAGCATGGCTTTCAGTAAGCAGGTTTTCCCCGTTTCTGGCTCTGTAACACAAAAAGATTGCAGCTATATGGAAGTGATCACAAAACTACCACCTACTCCCACACCTGCAGGAATTAATGAGGCTTTTTTCAAAAGACAAAAGAATGCATTCAGGGATTCACTTAAAATTTCAACTTTTCTGAATTCTTTGGTAACCTTGCAATCAATGGGTTGCCCAATCAATAAGGAAGTACTGGCTATTAGAGTACCTTCTGCAGACACTTAACATAATTACATTTTTTTATTTTCATCTCAGGAGCACTGCCAGAAGAAGACAAAGGCAACTTAAGGTATATTGACACTAAAGGGTACCTTTGAACTCATCATCTGTGAGATGTTTCAAGGTTCTATTAAGATAGAGTAGCAGATCATCCAGGTCTCTTGTGTTGCCTTGGGCTACAGCATCAAAGATCCTTCTGCGATCATAAAATTTGAAAGCTTTTTGTGAGCAGCCCGTGATGGAATCTGTAGACAGGAGCCTAACAAGGGTAAATTTCAGTTACTTAAAGTCAGATATTTAGCAGGCTTTTTATAAACTACCAGAATGCTATTTTTCATTTGCTTGTGTGAAGTAGTAACCACTACAAATTAGTATAGATGGATATGCAAAGTCTACAAGATCAAAAAAGTCTGCAAGCAACTGTCCTGATAATATCATGTGTCCGTTGCTGAAAAGTTAACAACAAGACTCAAAAGAGGCATTGAAGCATGACAGTCCAACTGCAGGCTTGGGCGCCAGTCAATCCCATGTTCTCATGATGAGTCATGTCCATTCACTGAACAGTCTCAAGCTGTTGAATTAAGAATTAAGGTCTACCACTAATTTTGGGCAAGATATCCATGGACTCAGTTTTCAGAGATGCCAAGAGACAAGAGCTATTGTCACCTTCAGATGCAACACTCTTTATTTTGGCATAGAAAATAGTGAAACTGAACAAAATGGGCACGCTCACGTGGAAAGAATACATGCTGCTCTAAGAAACACAGTCTGCAGCTGTCAAATTGTTCGTTACAACCAAATTTTACAGTGCAAACTTACTTGTGAAGTTTCCCCCTCTCCAAATTGGCATGAAATTTGATGACAGAAGGTGCCATCAGGTGATCCATCTGGTAAAAGGAGTCCATAGGAGCCATGTCCTTGTCACTATCCCCCATCACAAATCGCCCGCGTCTTGCAAAGATGTTGCTTTTGGGGGGCTGCACCTTGGTGCTGACTGTACCCTGGAGGCTGTCAGGTGTTTCCAGTGTGGAGTCCTCCCCATCTGTGTGTTCATCTGTCACTTCAGATTCCTCCATGTCAGAACTGCCAAATTTCTTCATCTTCCCAAGAATGGAAGACATGATGAGCAGGCAGTCTGTGAGGAACAACACAAACACCTCAAGTCAGCACTTTATAGAGCCAAACAACAGGGAACAGATTGGTTGCTCTCATCCCAGAAGCGAGACAGACAGAAACTCACTATCCTGGAGCTGGAACAGTTCAGTAGGTCATTACCTTCATGCTGTTCATTACTGTCCCCACTGCCCTTGACCATTTCAGAATGGAGAAAGCAAGGCAGAGCGTCCAAGAGCTTGCCAGCCATCTCACTGCAGAGCTGAGCAGTTCTGCTTAAAACTAGTGCCTTGTCCTCCTCCAGTCCTTGTCAAAGCCTGAACAATCTCAAACCCTGGTTTCTTTCTCTACTTTCTGCTTTGTGCCACAATATATTCTCAGAATTATTTCAAGCATGCAAAAAAAAGCCTGCTTGTGCCATAACCATATCTCAGTGACACTGAGCATAGAGATCTTCCTGCATATATAGGAAAAATTGCACTTAATGGCTACTCAGAGTTACAGCAGTGCTAGATGAGAACTGGAGCATGTGATTCTTGGGAGATGAGTGTCACCTCAAATGTGAGACATGGAAACAGAAAGGGGAAGGTTACCACAGATAAGAGATGACTGCAAGACCACACATCTGATCTTGTCTGATTTACAACCACAAAGAATCTGACACAAGTAAACAAATACACTGTACTGATAGTAGAGCAGGCTTTTTTTTTTTTCTTTCTTTCTTTCTTGTCAGATTTTTAAAATCAGACAAATGTTGGTCTTCATGCCATTGAATGCAAAATATTCTGGAACTACAGCAGTGGAGACGGGAATGGATCGTATTTGAACTGCTGCACAGCTGGCTTTTAGAGAGCTGAACAGCTGTAGAAACATACTTTGAAATCCTAGATTGCTTGGAAATCTTACGGCTTCGAGCACAGGAGTGTTACAAAATCTTTAAAAATTCTTCAACTATAAACCAAATTACAGGGGTCAGTAATGTTCTCTGTACATTCAGTGTGAAAACAACATTAAAAATGCTTCAAAGTTGTTTCTCTTCACAAAAACACTCTGAGGAGTTGTCTGCAAACCTACACTGTACACTAAAACTAGATTTTCTATTCTACACGACTAGTTAATATTCAAATTAAGTGTTACTTAGATTTTCCAGTGCAAGTAGGATAGAAAAGAAACTTTTGTCAGGCATTTGTAGTTTCTATAATTTTGTACAACATACATGTAAAGAAAACTTCAATTTGCAAACTTGCACATTTAGGGTTACTGGAAGCAAAACAGCAAAGTATAGATGAAATACTAATGATTGCAGTTTAACTCTCTCTGTCCTCTGAGCTCACCTCTCAAGTCCTTTGTGTCCTTAGAATCACTCTGAAAGAATAACATAATAACTTATGAACTTAATTGTTCTATAAATAAGAAACTATATATAAAAAAATATTTCCATTTGGAATATGATACTAAAAGTACTGAAAAACAATTACTTCAGTGAAAAGTTATAACAATAGCTTTATAATAAATTGAAAAAATACACTAGAAATATAGCCATGTATGATTTTATTTTTTTGTCCTATTTAAATTAATGTGGATTGAGCCAAACACGTCAAAGTAATGGCTATGGAAAATGGAATCACTCATTTTCCACAGAATAGGTGCAATATTAAAATCCACAGAATAGACTCAATCCTGTCTCTCTGGCAATTTGCTCAAACTTGATTTAGTCACTATTTGTGCTTTCGTTTCTAAACCCTGCTGATAATACCTTTGATAATGTAGACAAAGCCGTATTTCCTCATGAGTATCAATTTTCAAGGGAAATAACCTCAAAATTCTGTAGGATTCTTTAAAAAAAAACTAATATTATCTATCCTAAAAAATGCACGATCTCCTTGAACTCTTTGAATCCTATGCATATTGAAGTTTGATACATTAAATAAGGAAATATTTCTGACAGAATGTCTAACCACATCACAATTTATAATAAACCTAAAGAGAGTTTACAAATAAGTAACAACCCCACTATTCAAATATACATGCAGAACTTACAAATATTCCAAAAAAACACTTCTTCCGCAAAACAGTCCACTGTCAGTAAACACCTTCTGATCTATAGGAATTTGGTGCCAGATATTCCTCCTCCAAGGTGCCTGGACTGAAAAGCACTCAGAGTTTGCTTCTCCACTTCATTTGTCTGTAAAAGCGTTCTATGTGTCTGATGATTTTTAGAATCAAGGGAAGTTCACTAGAAGAACAGGGAATAGAATAAGATCATTAAGAACCATTCTGGAACCAGAAGCATCAGTAGCTTCTATTCCCAGGAGTTCAGCAAAGCTCTTTACAATAATTGCAGTAGTTGCCGTTGTTTTTCCTGTCGCCTTTAATTGCATTTAGTAATGGATACTCTCCTCCAAATTTCCTCTTCACGAATACACTCAAGCCTGAAAAAAAAATGCAAACCACCAGACAACAATTGTTTCTGTGTGTCACAGTTTCATGTAAATTTTCAAAATTTTGTAAAATATGCCACAGCTCTGAGATCAGTTATCTTTCTGGACATCTTTCTTGGGTGACTGCTGTAAAGTCCCACCAAGTATTTTAAAGATAAGCTGATTCTGAACAGAGTTGAGGGAGAACCAATTCAGAAAGTCCTAAGACATTCCATGTGCCTGTTATGTTTTATTTTATGTTAATATTTAAAATTTGACATTACATATATATATAAATGTCATTAGAAAAAAAAAACTAGTCTAGAGAAACAGCTTTTCCAGCTGGCTGAGCATACAGGCTGTGACTGTTAGGCTAGAAGCAAACTCCAAACCTCTAGCTCCTCAGGTTTCAAGTTAGATCATTAAACTATTCAATGAAATTATCCAGTTTATTTTGCAAAAGGTAACTATATTTCTAGTCTTGCCTAGATCTATCTATCTGTATATAAGAGAATAATATATTTGCCTATTTAATAGCAAACTAATTATACTACTTAAAACACACAATGGCATTGTACTCAGATAAAATGCCTATTTATTAATGCATAAGTATAGATTACCAATGATCCAGGTCCTTGACTGGTGCTCCTGGAGCTTTACTGAGCAGAGCATCTCCTTCAACATCAACTCCTTCACCATTTCCAAAGCAGACAGGCAGTAAGAAAACTACATGGATCAGTGGAGCGTCTTCCTTATCTCTACCTTCTTGTTGATCCCTTTGGCTAAATTCTCCTTCTCCCATGGCAGACATCAGCTCCTTTCAGTCTTACTGTGCTCCATTGTACACATTTCAGTAGCTTTCTGCTGTTTTCTGAGTTTTGATGACACCTTGACCTGTATTTCTTGTGAAGACGTTATTTCCTTCTTACCAGCAGCAATCCATGGCTTTTTGCAACACTTGTTGGACGTATCATATTCCATCTCAGCAGGGACCTGGTTTAAAGGTGTAAGCATGCAAGGAGATGTGAATACTTATTAAAATAGGCCAGTAATAAACAAGGAGGAATTTATTCCTTTTTCTTGGGCCTGCATCCAACATGCTGCATAGGCTTTGTGCAACTTCTGTGCTTGAGAGTGATTTTAGCGACTAAAAGCTCTCTCCATCACTGGAAATGGAAATAACATCAGCAGAAGTGCTAGAGATCTTAAAGATGTATCCAAAGGTGCAGGTCAGAGATAGTCTTACCTTTGCCAATGGAACCTAAAACCAGGCCACAATTTTACCAGCTTCTGGAAACAAACACCACTTGATTTCACAGTTAACAGCATGCTGGAATACTACCATCAGCTCTTCCCAGTTATTCAATAAAAATGAAAGCAGACCTGCTGATACAAAAATATTTTATAACAACATAAAAGGAAAAATAACATATAACAAATTCAGACTTTTTCAAAACCTTTACTGTAATCTACACTTTCTCTGTAATTCCTATATACACCCCTATAGTTCCCTAAACACAGTATGGAATAGATACGTGAAGTGAGGGTGGAAGTAGATGGAAATTAATCTGCCTCCGTAATTAAAATCTCAGAACAGCTTTCTCACTACAAAAATGAGTCAGCCCTGACATTGCTGATGTGCAAGATAAGAATACACTTCTGTATTTCAGTCGAAATACTTGGTTCTAAGTAACAAAGTTGTATCTAGATAACATGAAATTATCTTACTTCCCAATCACATTTGAGCAAAAAAGGTGTAGTTCCATTTTGGCTTAGAAAGATAAAACATTTTGTAAATGTTTTCACCTTAAAATAGAGTAGGGGGAGAGATAAATTTTAAGAGCATAACACAGGGGACAAGAACTTGGAAATTTTAAGGAAATTTGCATGAACAATACTTAAAATTAAAAATGGATTAGAGTCTAGTCTGGCAGCTGCTGTATTAAAACTTAATTTCACACAATACATGAAGGGCAGAATCAGAAACACCTGTGGATCAAATGCAGTAAAATAGCTACGCTCTATGTTACAAGAACAAATTATTTTTGTGGACCATCTCTCAAAATGCTAACTGTGTGAGTTTGCCAGCTCCTTCAGTTTATCACAAATTCTGACCATTTCACAGGCCCTGATCCACTCTACCACCCAAAACCCAAACATAAAACACTTCTGCATGGCAAATAAGGAAAACAGTTACCTCCCACCCTACGAATGTATTTTCCACTTGGATATAAGCCCTGCACTCCAGACATCTCTAGTCATGGCACTGGCTTAGCCATGCCTTTGACCACAGTCCATGGCATCCGACCTGGGTAGCCACAGAAAGAATTCTCCATGTTTTATTTTGATTGTTTTGTTAACATTCAAGCCAAGGTTGTATTCCACCTTTTACAGAGACAGCACACAACATGTGAAAACTGGCATTCATTCTGTGCAAGAGCCACTGAATTCCCCAAACAAGGTTGAGATCCTGGTCTGATGCCTATATGTATGTATATTGTGAGACAGCCTAAGGCCAAGTGGCCTTTAAGGAAATCATAAGACTAAGTTACAGACAGCTCCTCATCTCTCCTAGTGCTTCTGAATATATCTCCTAGCAGGAAAATGAGCATGAAGTATCATTTTATGCAGAAAGTTAATGGATCTTTCCTAGTCACTCAGTCAAATTTAATGTAATAATTACTTCTCATTTCACAAATGGAAATGACAGACCAATGAAATGTGTACACCCAGAAGCAGAAGCAGACATTAAATGCAAGCTTTTATTTTCCAATGTAACGAGTGAGTCGGCATGTTGCATACAACTCCAGAAAAAGTTAAGAAAGTGAAAGGAAAAAACTTACAGCCAGGAAAAAAAAAAAAAAAAAAAAAAAAGGAAAAAAGGAGCTCCATCTCAGGCCATTCCAAACAATGACTTTATTTTCTGTGGAACATCACCATGGCAGCCCCCACAGCAGCATCAACATCCTTCCCGTAAACCACAGGGAATGGAAAAATCCTTTCCACTTCCTGCTGCAGTACCTCGTTCCTGGCAAGGGCACTCCCGCTCCCCAGAACCCTCCTCACTCCCGTCTCCATCAGGCGCTGCACAGGCAACATGGAACAGAGGTTTTCGATGATGCCACGGCACAGAGCCCTGGTTACGTGACCCAGGGAGAGGTCAGAGACAGCAATATTCGTCACTGATGCCAACTGCTCAGGAAGGTGTCTCTCTCCAAATATGGTTGGGTGGATTGAGAGTTTGCTGTCGTTTTGGGCCAAGGCTGCTTTGATTATCTTTGTATAGATGGCAGGCTCCTGAACCTGAAGTCCTGCAGGTGGGAAATACCATGCACGTTACTAATCTGAAGGGCTCTAGCGTATTTCATGTGCAATCCATCTGTTCAGCAAAATATTATGAATCTTTTTTCCTGTCCCAAAGATAATTGTTTCTCCAGGATCAGGAAACATAATCCTCCTATCCAATTGTATCTAGTATCTGTGACACAGATACTAGATACAACTTTCTGGTTACAGAAACTGGCTTTTCTGATAATACAGCTATTCCTCTTTGCTTACACTGTCCTAAGTTACATCAATCAACATCTTTAAAGGCACTAATGGCAGACTTCAGCTTCAGTGGCTGGACTGCATGTGAATTCAGAATTCACTCCAAGTACTCACTGAAAGAAAAATTTCAGAGCTTATTTCTGTATTGCAAGACCCAAGAGATCATTAAAAAAAACCTGTGAAGACCATGCTTAAAGCACTTAGAAGATATTACATGAGTTTGGGTCTTAAAATCCATTAGAGTGCTGCAAAATATGCAGCAAAAGGCAACTGATCTAATCAAGAGATTCTTTTGGACTGGAGTCATACAAAATTAGAGGTTGTCCTCAAAGTCGCTGACTTTTCCTTTTGAAAACAACTTACAAAAAATACTTCTCTTGTGTTCTTGAAAAAAAAAGAAAACCCAAAACACAGAGGCAATGTGAATGCAGAGTCCAGGCATGATTGTCCCAGCATGTTCATAAGCTTCAGCAGGAAATTCCAGAGATCTAGAAAGCATGACCTAAGAGCTACATCCTCGTTCCTTATATGGCATGACAAAACAGCTCTAGGCTTGCTCCTCTGCCTTAACTTCCTTTTATTTTGCTGATCAACCTCAATTTTAAGCTTTAACTACTCTTGAAACACAGCTCTTCTGTCCTTACCTAGCTCTTCTGTCCACCGAGTCACCATGTCCACAAATGTTGCTAGCACGTTGCCTCCGTTAAGTGACGCTGCCACTGCCAAGTAGTCACCATTGAAGTAAGGAAAATAAGTAACAGCTGAAGAAGGATCTGGTGTCTCTGGAGGCTGGAAACCCAGGGGCATTGAGATAGTCAGCTGAGCAGAAGTACTGATATTCAGAACTAGAACACAAAAGAAAGGAAAAAAAAAAGATTAATAAATAAATAAATAAACCAGGGTTTTCCTAGGCTACCCTGAAGTAGGACAATGAGAAAACCAAATAAGGTACTAAAATGATCATACCTGCATCAGTCCTGTCAGTCAGACAGGAATAAACAGAGCATTGGAAATCTCCCAGAGCAATTCCTACTTTTGCTCCTTTGGGTATTCCATGCCATGCACAGATTGTGTTCCCTGCAATACTGCCAGGGTCTCCCACCTCTGGAAGCAGGTGAATAGGAAAGCCGGATTTTTTCAATCTGCAATCAGAGCAATATTATTGCAGGAAAGCAGTATGGGAACATGCAGTATCACTACAAAGACCTCTCTCAAGTCACAGATGAGCCTAGCCACATTCATGGCTGCTGGATTTATGGATGCTTTCACCTATTTAGAAAGCTTTGTCTTGGACTGGGGCAGCATTCCAGTTCAACAGGTTGGGTAACCTAGAATAGTCTAGAAGAATAAATAGCTTTCCCTTATACATGAGCTGACTACCTGAGATTATATAGCAGTACACAACCTGCTGATGTCATATGGACAAGCTGTAATGGGACAAAAACAGCCAAAAAATACAACTTCAAAGTGTCAAAGAAGTTTAAGCTAGCTATCATGCAGTTAGTGGTTCAAAACCAAATCACAAAGAGTTAAGCCAAACAAACTCCTTACACAGTCCAAATGTAAGATACACTACATTCCTACAGCAACAACACAAGTTTAGTCAAAGTTCAGTAGGCCAAATGCAAGTTTCTGTCACTCTTTCATACCTTGATGAGCAGTTCTTTTCACCTTGGAGTCCTGGCCTAATCTAAGCCCTGAAATATGTAAGGCCTTAGCACTCAGCCCTGAAAGAGCAAATCATTAAAATAAATAAGTAAATAAACAAACAAACTGATTCCCTATAAGACTTCCTGTAGCCTAAGAACTCTTAGGTATTATCACAAGTAAAACTTAATAGTTATGAAGGAGCTCAGCTTAAAGAACTGGAGAGTAATAACTGTCTTTTACCATCACAGTGGTAACACCTCGGCTGTAGCATGCACTTGTCCATCCCATCCCACCACAGAAAGGGAGAGAACCCTTTGATATAAAAGGCCCCACTGATGAGTCACTCAGCTCTGCTGTCTTAGATATTTCTAAAAGATTTTATATAATTTAAACATATATATCTTACAAACCAGAGCAAAGTATCAGTAGCTTTTCAGCTACTACTACACAAGCAATGCACAAAACCCACTGAATGACCTCAGCACTTACATGTCAGTATTCCAGCTTTTGTTTCTGGAATTAAAATATCCCCAGCTGGCAGCGTTCTGGACAGACATGACTGGCTTCTTCAGGTCACACAACATGGCAACCACATAGTCATGGATAGTGCCAGCTGCATCATAAGGCTTCAGAAAATCTGGACTTTTTAACAAAACATATTGCAAACAAAAAGAAGAAACCAAAATCTAGTAAGTTTTTCCCCATTTATTGAACCTGAACTCATTGCAGAGGAAGACATCAGCTCTTTGACAAACATAGCATACTGCAGGCGAAACTGAAGAGCAAACCCTTGCTGATGCCAAGTCATAAGTGAAAAATTATATCCTCTGCAAACATGCCACAACAAAGCAGATTATTCTTTGTTAACACCTCATAAGCATCTCAGTGTCTAAGAAAGGAAGGAACTGAAATTAATTTAGGGACTATTTGTTTTAGCATCTGGCAGCAACCAGATAAAACAACTCTGTTACTGTTTTAGGCATGTTTGTACTTTTCACAATCTGCACAAGGCAAATATAGTGTTCAAATTGCATTAGCAGAGCTCCTCTGAGTGACAGGATGGAGTAGACTTATTTTATGATACTTTAAGGCTTCTGTTACTATATGGTCAAAAGCTTTTCTTTTCATTAAAGAGATCTGTAGTACCTTTATGAGGTCAGAGGCTCTTGTGTGCTCAGTTGCATACAGTTTATATTGAATACTGCCATTTTAAATATTTTTGACTACCTAATTAACATTATGATTACAGAGAAACACAGCCCATCAGCCTGTAGAGGCATTAACATGCTACAGGAATACTAATTGTCCCATAAATTCAAGATGAGAAACTGCCAGTGAAACAGCCTGATATAGAAACCCTTTTGAGAAACAATGTACCTCTTTTTTAAATACCAGTAGACTGTGGCACAGCCAAACCCTGTAGCCAAGCTGATATGTGACTGTGGCAGAGGAAGAGAAGAGAGGAAGGTGGGACTGCAGCGGCCGTCTTGCCAAGTAATCAGATGACTGACCTCCTCTGGCTCAAAGGCAGGGCCTGCACCACACTCCATCCACTTGCAACCTAAAACACAGTATCCGAGAAGTCCAGTGATTCCCTGCAGGGCAGTCTGCCTGGCATTCTTCATTTCTGGACAATCTTGATAATTTGTCAAATATATTGGAAAAAGAGCAGAAACAGAATCAGTAGTGATTGCAATCGAATTAATTAGTCATAGTTTTCAGCACCAGATAACGTCATAATGGCAGTCATCCTTTGCTAAAACAGAGAACGGAATCAAAGGCCTTCCTTCTCTATGAGCACTCCTTAAGGAACAAGCAACTTGCACCTTGAGATATTAATGATACAACTTAAGGAACAGGTGACCCACAAAAAAAAAAGAAGCAAACCACAGTTCTGCTACGGGAGGTAATGAGCTGATATGACAGCTCTCACAACAAACCTTTACTGGGATCTACCACAGCATGACCTAGAGAATGGTGTATTAGTAATGAACTGCCTATGATGGGTAGCCCCTAGTTTCATCACCTTTTGAGCCAAAACAAAAAGAAACTTGGATCTATATGTGTCAAGCAACGGACTGCAAAGTACTAAAGAGCATCCCTCCCCTGTCCTATGTAACAAAATTTCACCAAATGTAGAAAGGGGTTTAAATCAGTTTTCAGTTTTACCAACCAAGCATGTTCCTTTTGAACACAGAGCACTACATCTTTGATGGCACCTTCACATTCTTTCCTGTGAAGGCCTCAGCTAAATTATGGCGACTTCTCAGAGCTGCAGGGATCCCCCTCGGCAATGTCTGCTATTGCTCCAGTCCAGCGCGTTGCTGCCTGCCCTGACACGCAGTAAAAAGCAGCCGTGAAAGCTGGGAAGTACTATGTGAAACATGCAAAGCAAATGCATATTTTTTCTTGTTCCCTTAGTTCCCTGTTCTGTCAAGTCTGCTTGAGCTGAATTTCCAATTGGTTTGCTTTTCTAGTTTTCAAATGGATTCTAAGAAATATTATTAACCATAAATCTAACCCTAAAGGATGCTATTAAAAATGCAATTTATGTCCCAAAGTGCACAGATTCACTTAGTCTACTCAAAACAAATGAGAGCAAACACCCTCTTTCACTTGATAGAAATGAAACAGAAGTGGCATGTGGCTTTAGAAAATAAAATATTAACCAATATGACATAAGAATCTATGTCTACCATGAACTTCTGAGGCTTTGTTATGCAGCCCTTGGGACATCTGCAAAGCAAGCAACAGCTCCTTCAGTCCATCAGCCTTTGGATTTATTTCTTTCTAATCATTTTAGTATTTAATGTAAAATTACAGACAGTTATGAATAGCATAGTGTCTCTTAAAGCAATTAAGACCCTGACAACTTTTGACAGGCCATGACCAGCACTTTTGGGAAATCTGTTCTGTGGTTTACAATAAATCTTTGCCTAATTTGCATAACTCCTATTATTATAAGATTTGTATAATTGCTCAGATATGCACATCATATGGTAAAGAGAAAGGTGACATGGAACCATATTCTGAAATCTGACCCTTGGACTTCAGCAGGTTTACAGGAAATTAACCAAGAAGATAATCCATCCCTGTCTTGCAGGGCTGGCAATCCAAGGCCTGAATTTTTCAAATATGGTCATTGTCACAAAGATTATTTGAGTATTTGCACAATCAAGCCCCATGTGATGACCTCACTGTGGCTGATTTTGTTTCTGAAGTCTTGGCCCTTGACTCTACAAGCAGATGAGTATTCAGAATCGTGACCATAACTCTTTTTCAGCTCCTACTAACAGAAGCATGAGCAGCAAGATGAACGCAACATGACAGTCTATGACTTGCTGGGAAAAACATCTCGAGGTTTTTGGGGGGAGAAAAAAACCAAGAAGACTGAAAATATAATTTACTGAACTTCAATTTTTCTTCTACTGTACTTTCAAACAGCATTTCAAAATAGCATCGTGATATTCACATCGCTACTGCTATGCACATTCTAACATAAAGACCAAGCATAGCTTATTTTTCAAGGCACACAGAACTCCTAATACTGCTACTGTAGAATCAGTAGAAGGTATTGAGATACTGGCCAACAGCTAGTTAAGTGTTTTATGAGGCGAATAATATTCTCCCCTCCTCCCAAAAAAGTCATTCACATGATGTAGAAGTTCTTTCAACTGGCAGCAGATAGCATATGATGGACCAACAATTAACAAGCCACAAATGTTACTCCTCCTTCATATTAATAATTGTGCTGACTCTGCAGGGATCTCATAAGACTAAATCCTTTGACTAATCTGTATAAACAACATGGTTAAATATAGTCAGCGGCTGAAAACCCAGTAATAAAAGCAAAATTCCCACAGAAAATCTTCTGTTTATTCTGTTTTACAGAAGACCAAAGCAAACATGTAGCAGTTCAGATCACTTTAGTGTTAAAAATTTGTTTTCTGCATCATAATACTCTGAACAGAAAAGCCAAATAATTGACATTACCGTTATCTTTTTTCCAAAATACAATCCCGTGCATTTGTCCTGAAATGCCAATGTGAGTGACTTTTTGAAGCTGCTTCTGAGGTAGAGCAGAAAGACATTCATTCAATGCTCTTATTATTCTTCGGACATTCTGCTCCATTCCCTGAAATCACAAAGCATTATTCTGAGCATGAAACCATTAGGATTCACTCAGTTTATTTATTAAACAATGCTCCTCTAGTCAAAAGTGAAGAACAGAATTCATTTAGTTTAATAGCACGTATTAAAATAACATTCGGCACCAAATTGGAAAAAAAAATGCAAAAAAAACCCCACAAACCACAAGAACTAAAAAACAATGCTAGCAGGTTGAGAATAAGATAACAGTCTCTTAAACTGAAGGCCAAAGAATTTTTAATTTCCTAAGTTACCACACTTAAATATACCTTTAAAAAAAATTAATCCATTAACACTGCATGCTTTCATTAGTTCACCTTATATTCACCTTTTTCCTGACAAAGCGGATTATCTACATATTCTGACTGGCCTGCAATATCTCTTTACACCTTCCTAAAGGCCCTCTGTGTCAATGATCAACAAAATCATTATTGATTTTAATGACGCTGATACCTCATTTGTGGATATCGTATTCCTAGAAGTACCCAGCAAAGTGATCTGCTCAGCAAACTGATCAAACCATGTTGTAAAAGAACCTGCATTCCAGTTTTCAAACTTCTGAAGATTGAAAATACTTTGTGACAGACCAGTATGAAGATTACAAGCAAAAGTATTCAAATATAGTCTACATATAGATGTGAACTATTCTGCACATACATACTTTTGGCTGCATAAACATGACTGTAGGGAGGAGGGGTGGTTCATTTGGTACCTTTGCTCAAAAATTAGGCCCTGGACTCACTACAATACTAGGCCAAAGGAATGTTGATAAATATTTTTTTATGATTCTGATTCTTCCTTTCTTAGTCTGACCAACACAATGAAGGTAAAGATCTTTAACAGGAATACACGTTCCTGGTTATTTCCACAGGGAATTTCCAGTGATGATTCATATTAAAGTGCAAATTACCCTTCCAGTTGGCAAGTGGCTGCTGTTTCCTGACTGGAAGCTTCAATAAGAATACGATGGCTTATGAGTGAATAGTTTCTTTCTGAATACAACTTTCTGAAACCTGGATCTTTCTTAACTAAAAGACCTTTACTTGAACAGTAAACAGAGACCATTTTAACTCTACTTTCCAGAACGCATCTATACACATGCAGCAACCATCCCCATCATTCTAGCCATGACAACAACCCGGGAATGCCACTGAAGTCTGCATAATGTACCAACACAACCCAGAAGCAACAAAGAAAGGCCGGTATTCTCAAAATGACAGCAGTGCTACCTGCCACCCCTTACCTGTGGTCCAGCTTCCAGGCTACTGGTGTGTGCCTGTGTCTCCCTGGAGCAGCTCTCTGCCACCACCTGCCCTTGCTCTGCCCCTACCAACAGGGCTGCCTTAACCGACGTCGTGCCCAGGTCTATGCCCAGCACACAGGTGGGAGCAGGCCTACCCTCCATGGCCACAGGGAGAAGGGGTTGCTTTTACCTTCCCCACCACACACGGGCCCCTCTACGCAGTGACTGGACCCACACCAGAGGGTGGGCTGAGCCCCACACTGCTCCTTGATGCCTCTGAGGGGTACCTGCCCCAAGAACCAAGGGTGCTGAGGGCACAAGCCGTGTGGGCTTCCACCTCAGCAGCACCCAGGGACTGGGCCGGGACAGTGGCCTGAACTTTGCCCTCTGACTGAAAACGTCTCCCCTCAGCAGTACCTGGCCACTATCCCTCCATCTTGAGGGTGTCAAACCCTCCCTTCCCCCAGCCAAGCGCAGCTTCAGACGGAATTTCGACAAACAATCAAAAGCGAGGAGCCCTCCCGCCGCTCGCAGCTCTCCCTCCTCACAGACTGGCCGGCACCAGCCCAGCGCCCAACCCGCTCCGCCGCACCCAAAATGGCAGCCGAGGGCGGCCGCACCGCCACCGGCGCTGGGCGGGGAGGCGACCGCCTCACGTGAGGAGCTGAAAAGGGAAGAGCCGGGGCCGTGCGGGACGGAGCGGCGGCGCTGAAAGGAGGTAGGTATCCTCTCCTCAGCATCGCGTCCTCGGTATTAATGCGTCCTAAAGCGTGGCATGGCCCCGCTCCGCCGCGCCGCCTGAGGGAAGGGCGAAGGGGACTACAATTCCCAGCGTGCACCGCGGAGCGCGGCCGGGGGCAGAGGGTTGGTGCAGGCGCGGAAGTTGCAGAGATTTGTAGTCCCGGGACGGGGAGGGGATATCCCTTGGGGGCAGTAGCTCTGTGTGGCGGGATCGGGCTAAATTATGAGGTAAAGATGTCCTCGGGGAGTCTGGGCAGACAGAGGGGCCCAAAGATGCTCTCTCGGGGGTACTGAGTGTGCCTCGGCCGGGCTAGGGGTCGTGGTGCTGGGGAGGAAGCCGTTTGCCCGGGGCTCCCAGCTGAGGGGATGGGCTGGTGCCCCCTCAAAACTTTGTGGGTCCTGAGCAAAGCCTTCTCCCTACTTTCCCTGCAGTTTTTTCACCATGAGGATGCCATACCTGCTCCCCACTCTGCTGTACCTCTTGCTTGTGCTGCTGGGGCCTGGTGGTGAGTGTTTGGTCATCTCAGCTTGGACCCACTGGGCCTCTTGGGCAGGGTCCAGGTCTGAACTGGTAAGAGGTGGAAGAGGGCTGCTCTGAAGCATCCATGTTGCGCCTCTCTGGGGAGACCTGTGCCATGGTTGCTATCAGCTCTTCTTTCACATCTTACCTTTGGTTTGGTGTGTTCCTCTACAGACAGTGCTACACTGAGGCACTGACATGGCGGAGCATTCACCTTGTGCTCCAAACTCAGCCTCTACAGAAACAGATTAAATATTCTCTGTGGTGAAGTCAGTGATGAACTGGGGAGCTCTCCTGCACTTAAGTAACTTCTTAAGAACAATGTATAACATGTGGCAACAAGGAAAAAAAGTGTCCAGGACAACCTATTTATCTCTCCATTTCTGGTCTTATTTTTGTATAGTTCTTCATTCTTTTGTCTCTTGTGTCCTTTAAACATACACTGAATAAAATAGACTTGGATTCCAAACGTCAAAATTGTTGACACACGACCAGCTTATGGTTTTGATATCAGTTGTATTGGCACTTGGAGTCTCAGCCTCTCTTAAAGCATGATGTAGTACAACATTGCTGGATTGTTGTAAAGTATACCCCTTAATAGCAATATTTCAGAGCACTATAGTAAGGTGCTTGTGACTCCTGAAATGTTAGGGTAGTAAATGTACATTCTCTTGAACATCTGGGTACCCGGTTTGACTTTGTCACCCAATAAGTAATTTTGAACTGAATTTTGGGCACTTACAACTTCTAAATTACCTGGATCATATCAAGAAACAGTTACTGTGGGTTTGAAGTATCCTAGAGCCTTCTCTTAGCATGAACTTTTGTTGCACTTCAAACATTTAAATTGCTTCCTTGTAATATGCTCAAGTAATAGTTGTTTACTTCTCCTTTGAAGTCGTGTAGTTGCCTTGAAATAAACTGTACTCTTTTTGCTGTTTATTATGTGTACTAATATAATTAATCTGACAGTGCAGGTACTAATGGGCAAAATGTTTGTATCACAGAAGAAAGTGGGTAGTTCTTCTGAAGGAGCTATTAGTCATTGATAGTAACTGAAATTTGTGGGGGTTTTTTTTGGTTGTTTTTTTCCTCCCAGATGGAGTCATTGTACTGTCTGCCCCTGAAGTGGTTTCATTAGAAAGTGGAAGTTCAGCAAACGTCACTATCTCTCTGAGGTAAAATCATGATCATGTCTTTACTTTCTTTTTGGAATAGGGTATGAGAAAGTGGTTAGGAGTCAGCTGTGTGCTTCAGACTTTCCTGCAGCCTCAGTTAACTGTTCATACAGAGCAAATATCATTGGTGTGACTGGCCACTTCTAGACTATTACATCTCTTAGTCCCAGAATGGACCAAGTTAGTGAAGCATTCTCACAAACAGCCTCGTATGGTTGGCTTCTGACAATATCCTATGCCATTTGTATAGGTAGTTGAGCAGAAAAAGATGTTTTATACTGTCTGCCCTATACTAGCTTACTGAACTGTTTTCCATGAGTGAACTTACAGTTCCTCCATTTCTAAAAATTGTTGCCTAAGAGAAACTTGCATTTCCTGGAGGGACCACCAAAATGAAACTTTACCAAACAAACAGAACTTGCCATTTATAGCAAAGAAATGCAGCTACTCCAGAGAGGAGGGTCGTGCACCTTAGTCTCATTGTTTAATACAGGGAACTAGGGCACCAGTCTAACTTGCTTTTTCTGCATTCACAGGGCTCCATTAAATGAGACACTGGTGATAACTTTTAATATTACACACTCATCAAAACGCAGCACTATTGTTGAACTGCCTGATGAAGTAAGTGACAGAACAGACTTCTGACCTTATGCAAAAGCCTGCTGTGAGCATGGTGCGACTCTCCTCTTTCTTCCCTCCACTTTGCCTTGCAGGTACAATTGCCTGCAGGTCATACTAGAGCAGACTTCCAAGTGAAAGCAGATGATGTTGGACAAGTAACAGTTTACCTTTATACCATTAATTCCAACTTAACTGGGTGAGAAAATGGTTTTAGTTCTACTTACTATCCTATAGCTTCTTAAACTTTGGGGTAACTATTCCCTTCTTACAGTTAAATAGTTAATGGGAGAAGGGTTGTATGTCATTGAGAAGATGTGACCCTCCAGCAACCCCCAAGGGATTCAGATAAATACAGGGCATGGAAGCAGAGTGGTAGTCTTAGTATTTTAGATTTCATTACTAGGTGACTGAGTTCTCATGGCTCCTTAGCCTGGTTTTAATAACCCCTCCCAAAAGTATCAAAACTACATCAGTATTTCTGATCCAGGAAACATTTAGTTTTAAATATGCAGTGGGATATCATTCTTACTGTGCAGAACTTGTTTTGGAGTGCTAATAGCCTGATGCAGCTGTATGCTCATGTCAGTACCATGAGATACAGGTGCTTTGCTTTCTATTTAGGGGAAAGTCTAGTTTTCAGAGACACCAATCCTCCCTAATAGGAAAACAGTTGAGCAAGATAGAGAAAACTGGGTTGTATTTGCTTGTTGCCCAGATGCTGCTGAGCAACAGGATATTCCTGATTTACTTCCTTGTTTTACTTCTGCTTTTAAGACTTGAAGCAAATGCAGAGGTAAGCAGCACATGAAATATCAACAGGACAGGCGTGATCATGAGGCTTTGCTGGCACAGTGTGAAAAGTGAAACTCTGCTCTTGCATAACAAAACTCGTGCTAAGAGTGGAAGCTGTAGCCATAAGATGACTTTTTTTAAGATTTCTATGGCAAAAGAATGGAAAGGAAAGGGTAGGTTGAGCTTAGGAGTGGGATACATCCTAAACATAACAAGGACACTAAAGAAAAGGAGAGTAACTTAGCTGAAACGAACTCTGAATATTGTCTTGTCTCAACACCTGGACTCTGCTTTTTCTCTCAAAGCAGAACAAGGCAAAATCTGCTGGGAAAAAAAAAAGAAGTGTGAACAGATAAATTAACTAATTCTTTTTGCATTAACCATCAGACCTAGGATTCAATTTCAAGTGATTCATAGCATCATAGTGAGATATGCTGATGAAGTGATTGGCTGGATCTATTTCCTCGCCTGGTCTATCTCCTTTTATCCTCAACTCTTTGAGAACTGGCGACGAAAAAGGTAAAGAGACTTAAGGTGTATTTGCAAGTCACTTAAGCACTTCTGCAAATCATGTTCCTGGCTTCAGTTACATCCATCTTGGTTATTGCGAATTACGCATGGAAAGATTGGGGGGAAAAAAGCAAGGCAAGGATAGAGCATGAATTAATGCAGCCCCGTTGAGCTTTTATGCATGCAGGTCAGGGGAAATTAAGCGCATCCTAAGGACACCTAATCCTATGGCTTGTCATCCAATACTTGCTTGTGTTAGAGGAGACTTCCCCATTCCCTTTGGTGTCATGTTATAAATAATCTGGATGAACCAATTGTGATGACCACCTTCAAAGATTACCTACCTTTGTGGTGCTGTCATTAGGCCCGCTCCCTTTAACCTAAGTGACTGTAAGTAGAAACATTAGTATATATGAAAAATAAAGAATTTGTTTCGGCAAAGATGCACTACTGCTTCTGTGGATTCAGGCTGGAATGGTTTTATCAGACTGGCTGAGCTCATGGGGTGGTGAAGTTAAACATCAGGGACACAGCCTTGTCAGTGAGAGCTGCTGTGAGTACCTGTGCATGGCATATGAGGGGTATTTCACCTTGCTTCCTGAAGAACTCACAACAGCATGTTGTCACAATACCTGCAGCTTTGGCTTACATCAAAAATTGCATATAGATTGGGTACATTCTAGGGTCAAGTTGTCTCTGGAACTGCCTGTAATGCTCTGATACATATTTCTCAGGCCCTCTTTTTTTTTTTTTATTTCCCCCCTTCTCTAGTGTTGTTGGACTGAGTTTTGACTTTATAGCATTAAACCTTACTGGCTTTATAGCATACAGTGTGTTTAATGTTGGACTCTTCTGGATTCCCTTGATTAAGGTAAACATAATTATGTCTTAATACTTACCAGGGGGTGGGTATCTGCAGAAGGGAGTTAAGGCATTTGGCTGGTTTTGGTTTCTCTTGCATCTAGGAGGAATTCCTAGTCAGTTATCCCAGTGGGGTGAACCCTGTGGCTATCAATGATGTTTTCTTCAGTCTCCATGCAGTAGCTCTAACTCTCCTCACCGTAATTCAGTGCTGCATCTACGAGGTAAGTCTCGATGCTGGGCTGCCCTGTCAGCTCAGACAGAGCTCCCTCTGCCGGGCACCTCACCGCTCCTTTTGGGCTCCAAGGTCCTCTTCATGCTGCTTCCATTGGACTTTGTAGAAGCGAGGCTTCACAATCCAGCCACCTTTTATCTTTCCTGAGCTTGTAGTAACTCCAGTAAGCTTAGCTACTTCAGCCTCATGGATGTCCTGAGCTTTTAGGTAAACTCCTTAGGGACTCAAAATAACTAAGGCAAACAGCCAAGTCCATGAAGTTCCCAAACGAATCTCTAGACAGCACATAGATTACAGCTCTGCACAGTGCAAATACTGGTATGTGCTTTGCTGTTTCCTCCCTACTTGGGAGTATTCCTCAAGCTAGGACTGGTCCTCGAGGATTCCCTGCAATTAAAGCCAAGGTTTTTTCAACCTCTTCTGAAACACCTGCAAAGGCCCTTTTATTATTCCCACTCCCTTTTCAGGTGAGACTGATTGTAACAATCAGGCAGTTCTTTATTTAATTCCCATTGTAAAAGCCTCTGATCTAAACAGCCAATTTTCTCTAGATGGTAACTGTTTCTCTCTTGGAGGGCTTCCTTTGGTGATGCTGAACTTCAAGCTGCAACAGCCTATTTTTTTTTTCCACTGCCAGGAGCAATAGTCTTTTCTAAGTGAAGACTAAGAAGGCAACTATGTATCTTTTACCATAACGGTATTAGCAGCCTTTCGCATATATAGAAACGCTTGAGATCATCAGACTGAACTCAGATTTGTTACAATGTGGCGCTGATAATAGGCATCGCACTCAAAAATCTTGCTACAATATTGTTTCCCACTTGCTCATGACAATAGTGTTCCCAATGATTGATGTTGAATATAGCTCATCAGCTCTTGCAAACCTACAGCTGGTTGCTGTAGCACTCATTTAATATTAAAATTCCGCTGTGGTATGAGACTAACTGGTACAATGACAGGTTTGGACTGTAACCTGGCATGGTCCTGAGCATATTCTGTATCTCACAGTGTCTGGGGATGTATCACCTCCGTCAGTCTAAGCCTATCTGCCTTTCCATTTCAGAGAGCTGGTCAGAAAGTATCCAAAGTTGTTGTTGGACTGCTGGCACTTGCCTGGATCTTCACATTTACAACACTGTTTCTTGCTGCAGCTGAGGAAATGACATGGCTACAGTTCTTATTCTGCTTCTCTTACATTAAATTAGCAGTCACACTGATAAAATATTTTCCACAGGTAAATCTGAACTTTTCTGAACTCTATTCCTGTCACTCTGAGCCTGTAGTGTACGCTCTTGAAAGTCTGACTAGGCTAAACCAGCAATGATTATTTATTAAAACTATTAGTGACAAAACCAGTATAGTTATACAGAAGGCTTCTTAAATGTTAATCATCTCAGAAATAGTTGTACATGACACGCTGACCAACTTGTTACACTCTCAGGCATACATGAATTTCCGTCGGAAGAGCACTGAGGGATGGAGTATTGGAAATGTATTACTGGACTTCACTGGTGGAAGCTTCAGCCTTCTCCAGATGTTTTTGCAGTCATACAACAACGGTGAGGCTGGAACTGAGGTGGTGGGGCCTTTCTTAACGGGGTGGGAGAATCCTGCTACAAAGCAGATATGACATGGCAGGTTATCTTGGGAGGATGATTTGTGCTATAGTACGAGTAGCTGTTCTTATCCTAAGAATAAAGAATCTGTTCATATTCCTTCAAGATGGAAAATGAAATACCTGTTCCTGGGGCTTCTTCAGAATAGTTATTAATTAGCTTTGCATAAAATGCACACTAGCGTCAGACTTCAGGTGTGTCTAAGCTGTCCAGGTAATAACCATGAACTTCTCCAACATGTACGGCACAACCTTATAGCCTTGAGACAAGATCACACTTGAGAAGTTAAGATTAACTCTCCAATTCTGTGTTTGACAGATCAGTGGAAGCTAATCTTCGGAGATCCAACCAAGTTTGGCCTGGGTGTCTTCTCTGTCATCTTTGATATTGTTTTTATGGTCCAGCACTACTGCCTTTATAGGAGGAGACAAGGGTATGAACCTTGTGAATAACATCACTTTATGAAGACAAAAAAACTTTAAATTTAACTTTCTCTATCTTGGCTGAGGGCTTTCAAGACACCTACTGCCACTTACCAGAAATACCGATTCTGATCCTCTCTGGTACGGAACACAAGCTATGGTCTCACCAAATCCTGATCACCAGATGCCTTAAAGGAGAGCAAGTTCTCTTGCCACCACTTGCAAATGGAAGACTCATGCCTGTTGAAGCTGCAAAAACAGCTTAGTGTGAGCTGTCCAAGCAATGTGTGGCTCTTTTTCCACTAATAACCGGAAAGAGAAAGACCAGAGTGGTGTCTTTCTGATGTGAAGCACAAAAAGCAGAGTTCTGCCTTCCAAAGGTCTGAGATCATATTTAAGGAACCACTTAATATCTTAATGTAATGACTGAAGACTGACTGTGGATCTAAGTGCTGCTGCTGACTTCTCACAGACAGGCCACAGTAGACCATCACCCAGGTTGGTTGTTAACAGAAATAGTGGTACATACAAGAATAATGGGGTTGGTAGCAAATACACAGGTATTGGAACCTGAGTTCTTTACTTAAAAAAAAAATGAGAAGCAGAAACTGTACTCTTATTTCACTGAAAGCTCTTTCAAAGGTGCTAAGACAAGTGCTCAGATTTATCTGAATACTTCTAGTGCACCAACTTCACTTTGCTCAGTTCTACTGACATGCCTTGAATACTAAACTGTGGATGGTAAAGATTAAAGATTTATCAAAGAGATTATTTCTAAGTGGATTGTGTTAACAGCTTCATGATTACAGTTTAAACATGTGCGTTTGTTCCTGGGCTACCTGTGGTATGCTCTAGGTAGAGATCAAGGTCTTGAGTTACTTAAGGTAAACATTATAATATGCTTTAAAAGAACGAGAAGGAAATCCATGCATTTGTACTTGAATGCTCAGAAGCTACTGTCTTACTAGGTGTTAGCCTAAGGAAAAGTAGAGCCCCTTCTCCCACTGCTAGAGAGCAGGTGAGGTTTGACAGCTCATTGACGCTGCACCTCCCCACCCCTGGGATCAGGCCTCACTAACCTCAGACCACACTGTGTCAATGTGGTCCACAGTCCACATCGAGCCAGTCAAGATGTGTCAGCTGGAGGCACTCAGGTGATATGGCACTCTTAAACGTAAGGAGAAACAGCTCAGGAAATCCAACTTTGTTTTATTGTGTGTAAAATCAAGTGAAATAGCAGTACAAATAGAAGTGTATCTTTATAGTAACAAAAATAACTTCAACTTGAAAGCCTTAAAATTTACCACTGAATTCTTAAGTTACAAAAGTCAAAAGCAGGATTGTAGTAATTCCATAGATATAAAAATGGTAAATAGGCATCTGCTGGTGCGTACAGAACAGTCTGAGATGCATCAATCACAACATACGTACATGGCACAGCAGTAACGTACTGAATAATTTAGTCTGCCACCTCCTCATGTTCTATTTACAACAGCTTACCTGAAGACTGTTTAAGGAAAATATAGAAATGTATAAATCAACTGAAGGGGACTAAGAACTCCAGTTTTTGGATAACTGTAAAGCCAACTGGTTAACAAACCACCAGGATGCTAGATAATTAACTTACTGTTGCAGCAAAAATCTTAAATCCTGTGGCATGTTGATTTAAACAACTTAGTATCTCAGCAGAAGTTTCAGTTTAGTCAAGAGGCACTTTTGGAAATTATTGGCATATTCATCCATCCAATAAACCAGTGATTTAAGCGAGGTCTTCTAGGAGACAGACCAAAATCCACCCCTCCCATTTCAAGTCTGATAGAGTGGAATGAAAAACTGAAGACTCTACAGCTACAAGCACCTCTTTTGGTAAGTTCAGCAACAATGGTCTCTTTCCTGCTCCATATCCCTTACATTTAAACATGATTCATTTGATGTTATAAATTACTTGGGAACAAGGAGAATTAAGGTTTTACGGATAGTGAAATTGAGCTGTAGTGTCTATGAACTTTTAAAGTACTTTGCAGGTATCGATCTAAAACTTCTGTGTTACTTAGTTGTTTCTTGTTTTGCCTCTTGTCTGAAGAGGCTGCTTTGTAGAGGGAATCTTTGCAGTAAACCATAATGCCCCAAAGCCTCCAGCATGCTCTGTGTAGCTAGCACACAGTGTGGGATTAGTACAGTGCTCCTCCCCGCAGCAGTGAGCCACTCTTAATTCTGGCACTTTGACAGCATGGGAGGACAGGACAGCTTGCTTCTAAAAGCTTAGGCACAGCAAACCCTCTTCTTTTCCATAGCAGGAACCACATTTCCTCTTAAAATAGGAAACTTTTGTGCTGCAAAAGAATCCTGTCAAAGCTAAGGCTTCTCCAGCTGCTTCCTTAAATAACTTGGGGTTTGTCCTGTCCTCCTGAAAACTGTGACTACAAAAAAAAGTCTTACCATGTACCTGCAGGGAAGACTTTAGAGAAGCTCTCTGCTGAGGGGATGAGAGTTTTACTACTGCCAGTTACACCAGAGTAAAGAAAAAAAAAAAAAAAAAAAAAAGGTGTTTACCACAGTTAGGAACATGCATTTCCTTCCAAACAACCTGCTCAGGTCTAGGGTTTGCTTCCTTGCTTGGTATCAGTCTATGTATCTCCCTCCCCAACCCTTCCCCAACTTGATAATGGATTAGGACATCATGGACTGTTGCACAGCCTTCTGCAGAGACTGCCTGGTCACCAGCAGCCGTACTACTTCTTCGTTCCTTTTTGTCAGCCTCTTCCTAGCTTGGTCATGGGTCACCATTGTCATATCCCAACCATTTACCTAGGGGGAGAAAAAAAGCCACCAACCAGCCATAAAATGAGGCAGATGAATGGACTCACAGCTGTCCTTTAACTGTCCTATCAGAACTATGCAGTAGATATGCTTATGCCACAGCTCAGTTTTTGTTTATAAGCTCCACAAACTGTCCTGCAAAGTACCCAGAAGACAGTATTTTCCCCAGGGGAAACTTCTCTGTAGTGTGCATGTCATACTTGTCTTATCGTGGTGTTTACCTGCATGATTTTATCTCCAATCTGAAGCCCTGCAACTTCTGCTGGGCCTCCTTCTGTCACTCTCGTTACATAGATACCCTGGGGAAGAAAAAAAAATAAGGTTCATTTACTAAATACGGGAGCATTAAATACTCAAGGGCCTTTCACTCTTTTTGCATGACAGTGCAAAAATATAGCATATTACAGGATTCTAGTGAAAAACAGAGTCATGCAGCGTTGGACAATAGAAAAGGGGGAGAGCTAACTTAAAGGAAGCTTAGTCTGCAAATGATAACGTGGACATGGAGTAACTTTAGCGGTCAGCCCTGGGAGGGGACAGGATGCAGATACGGGAGAGCAGAGCTTGCCCTGGGAGCTGGATATGCTCAGCCTCTCACAGGGACTTGCTACAGAAAACAGAGAGTGCCTGACCTTGTCGGTCTTGTCTTCAGAGAAAGGATTCTGAGTAGGATCCTGGTCAATGCCACCTCCAATGCTGAACCCCAGAATCAAATTGTCACCTTGGCGAAGCTTGTGTATTTCAATTCTTTGCTGAGAAGAGAAAGAGA
Organism: Gallinago jamesoni; assembly: GCA_025769975.1. NCBI lineage: Eukaryota > Metazoa > Chordata > Aves > Charadriiformes > Scolopacidae > Gallinago > Gallinago jamesoni. The sequence goes on from JAOQGH010000006.1 coordinate 7,335,001, forward strand.
TAAAATAGCTGACCAGTGGGATCACTGGAAGAAATCTCAAGTGTGTCCCAGGTAGACTGTCTCTCGGAGATACTGTAAGCCTCAGGAGGACCTGCCTGGGAGGGTAAGAGCCCTCTGTCACACCTGCACAGACTGTAGGCAGAGCTCTACACACCCTAGCAGCACACCCCTATCACGCGGCGCTGGCTGGTGGTGACACCAGTTGTGGTGTTAACAATTGGCTCTGAACTGTTCTAGCTCTGCCACAGGACAGGAAACCATCTGCAAGATCATCTGTGGTACAGCCAAGATCCTTAATTACTCGGCACTTTAGCGTTGCCCCGAGATACAAGGGGAAACCATCACAACCAGAGCAGATCTCTTTAAATATGAGTCATGTCTTGATAACGAGCAGTCACTCAGTGACTCATCTGGCTGTGTAGCCACATGCCCTGTGTGCCAGCCTAGCCCCGGCCGTGGTAATAACAGCCTATTATTAGGACGGTTCTTTAAGATAAGTTATCAACGCACTCTTGTAATCCAGAGGCAGGTTCCTCGCTGTCTGCTGAGCACAAGCATCTGACAAGCCCTGCCTGTTATTTAAGTACGGTACGAATGCCAGCTCGGGCGAGTCCTGAGCCCAGAGAAAAAGCCCTGGCCTTAACTGAGACGGTAGCCACTCAAAAGGTTCCTCAGCCTGGTCTAGGAGAAGATGCCTGGGCTCGATGGCCTTTAGAGGTCCCTTCCACCCAACCCGTTCTGTGATTCTTCTCGTACACCCTTGTCAGCCCCTGAGCTCCCCCAGGGAGCCGGGACACCGCCCGGTCCCGGCCGGGTTAGTGCTCACAGCTCCCAAACCGCCCTTAAAGTCAGTGCTGTTACTGGCGGCACGAACAACAGCGACCCTTGCGTGCCCTCTCCGACGATTAAAGCCATTGAAATGCCCGCTAAGCAGGTGCTTACCCTACCCGTCTGCTCCCTCAGACCGGCGGAGCTTTCTCCTCCCCAGGGGGAGGCAGAACCCGCCGCGGGCACTGACAGCCTCCATGACAGAGCCCCCCCGCCCGCCGCGGCCCTGGCCCCAGCCGCCCCCGACCTTGTCTGTCTTGGCGGCCCCCGTCCCGTCCCCATCTTACCACTACGGCGGTAACCGGCTGCCCCGGCACGTACGCCATGACCCCGCCGTCGCTGCCGCCGCCCGAACAAAAGCGCCTCGCCCGGCTCCGCCCCCCGACCGCCGCCAGCCAATCGGGAGCCGCCCCACCCGTGGCGGAGGCGCGGGCGCCGGAAGCCCGAGCCGCTCTCCCGGCGGCCCCCGCGCCAAGATGCCTGACAGGAGCTTCCGGTGGGGTGGTGAGAAACCCCGCGGTGGCGGTAGGTTGGGCCCAGTGGGGCGGCGTGGTGGGCTCCGGTTCCGGCGAGCGGCTGGTGGTGACGGACGGTGTGTGGTGTCCCTTGGCAGGGTGCGAGGCGTAACGGTCGGGCCCGGCCGGAGGTGCCGCGGAGCAGCGCGCCGCTGTGGATGAGAGGTAGGGACCGGGGGAAGGCGGGAGGGCCCCGTGGTGCTGGGGAGGGATCTCCGCGGCGCCTCTAAGGACTGTTGAGCTCCTACCGCGCTCCGGAACGGAGCATCTAAGGGCGGCCTCGTAGTAGCGACCGCCCTAGAGCCGAGCGGGCTCGGCGGGTCGGTGCGACGGGCCCAGCTCCTAGCGGGAGGCGCCGTCTCGGCCTGGACTGAGGCCGCGCCGGGCCAATCCGCCTCCCGGCCCGTACAGCCTGTGTCTCCTTTATCCCAGTCTCGTTGAGAGAGAAGAGGTCCCCGAGCCCGGCTGGGAGCCATGGCTGCCGTGGTGGCCAAGCGCGAGGGGCCGCAGTTCATCAGCGAAGCGGCGGTGCGGGGGAACGCCGCCATCCTGGACTATTGCCGGACGTCGGTCTCGGCCCTGTCGGGCGCCACGGCAGGGATCCTCGGCCTGACCGGTCTGCACGGCTTCATCTTCTACTTCCTGGCTTCCGTCCTCCTCTCTGTGCTCTTGGTGTTAAAAGCCGGACGGCGATGGAACAAGTACTTTAAATCCCGGAGGCCGCTTTTCACAGGGGGGCTTATAGGAGGGCTCTTCACATATGTCCTGTTTTGGACTTTCCTGTACGGCATGGTTCATGTCTACTAAACCAACTAGGAGACACAGTAGCTGCAGTGGTTTTTAATGAAGCAGGAGGACTGTTGCCAAAAATCATCTACACAACTAGGCCAGCTTACCTTTTAAACCGTTGTTCATCGCTTGTATTGTTAATACCGTAAGTAAATTATGTCCAAGTACAAATGAATCAGTACTACTGTTCAAATTAAACTGAATGTGAAACACCACTTGGATGCCTCCCATGAATATTTGTTTGGTGGTTAAGGAATAATTTCAGTCCCTAATTGCAGGCACAACCGTGGGTTTTGTTAATATAGTTAATGTAATCCCTTGTATCATTTGTGTTTTAGATAATACACACTAGTTATAATCCCTTATAGATTTGCTGCCTGTCCCTACGCACAGATACTGATAAAAGCAGCACTTGAAAAAAAAAAATCCACTGACACAAGGATATATTGCACAGTAGCATGTAATTAAGTATCTGTAAAGGTTTGTAATTCAGTTGCTAGTACAAACATTGCTTCCACAATTGCTTCATGTACATACGGTCAATAAATGGCATTGTCATGGGAGCTCTTCACTGGCATACACAAAATAATAAATTATTATATTTAATAATGCTTTCACACGTGACACATTGTGTGCCTTTTTAGTACCATTGCGTCCAGGGAACACAGACAACCAGTAAATGTAGCATCTTACCACCTGCAGTCAGTCTGTGCTGAACACAGCCGTATGCCCACTGGTGTTTTCTGTAATTGAGGAGTGTGTTGTGGTTCTGTGTGTCTCTGGCAGCAACAGAAAGGAAAATGATCACCTGCTGTCCCAGATGTGTCTGTGCTACAGCCCTGCTTGTGAAAACGTAGCGCTTGGAGACTTTCATTTGAATGTAGCGATTGAATTCTTGTGTAACAACAGGGGCTTGTCATGTATTTTTCTCCTACAAATACGTACTGCTCCATCTGGTTCATTCTGTTCTTTGAATTAGCCATTGTTTCACTAGAACACTGTAAGATATTCCATTCTTCTGTTACACAAAGGTTTTACAACAAAACATTCTGTATTTAAAAGTATTTTATGGGAAAAAAATCAACTTCTGGTGAAATGCAGTGTTACACAGAAGGTAGAATTGATACTACAAACGTAGTAGTGAAAAGTGATGTTTCCTTTTGGGTGAAAAAGACAATCAAGGTTTGAATTCCCACAGTAGCACGTGCTTTGGTGGATTCACACCATCAGAAAACAAACAGGTATGTTTTATACACCTATGATGTTTAATTACTTTCTAAACACTTAATTGAATTGTTTAGCATAAGTATATATCACAGAGAGAAAGTGTGTGCAACCTAAAGAACACGTTTTAGAGAAGCTCAGAGAGTATTGCCCTAAAGTGACAAATTTTATTGCTGTACATTAAATAGAAGGGGAAAAAAAGTCAAACTCAAAAGAAACAAGCAACCTGATTATATCTGATTAACAGCATGGTTGTGGGAATTGTGTTAAACAGAGAGTATAAAGAAGGGAAATATTCTAGGGATTTTAGGCGCCTGAAGACTTAAATTCAGGAAATCAATTTGGTCATCTCCCAAGGGGATGTTTTGTCAAGTGGAAACACTGGTGATAGTAGGGCACAGGCAGCTTTATGTGCTCCAGGGGCTGTGCCTTGGCCTGATGTCACCTGTGGGGTTCACCACGTTTCTCCATCTAGAAATTACTCAAATTAAGAATTAAGCTCTGGTGGTCAAAAGCCTGAGCTGTGTTATTGGTGTGTTGTTTGCCAAGAGGAAAGACTTCTGGCATGAAAAGAGGCAGCTCTTGATGCCATTAGAGCATCAGAGCTGCACAGCTTACCCTAAATTAACCTCACTGTTTAATTCTATTTTTTAACTTTGAGTCAATAATTACTTGCCTCTGACCATACGCAGAGGGAGTGGACGGGACTGGGTGGGGTTTGCTTTCAGTAACTGGATTCAGAGTTTGCCACCACCCACAAAGGTAAGCGATAACTTAGAATCAACCACCTTAGAGGAGTTAGAGCAGAGGTTAAGCACAGCTTGCCTTGTCTGTGTGTGACACTCCAGCACAGCAGCTCTGTCACACACCCTCCCTGCAACCATCCTGCCAGTACCTAAGGACTCTGCAGCAGGAATCCTTTAAATTTTGATATTCAGAAAGTGCAAAGAAACACTTAATCTTTGTCATGATGGCTTCTGATCGATAGCGACCTGGCGGCATGTGCAGAACGCTCTAATCTGTTTGTACCAAGAGTCAAAGCCTTAAACGAAAGGACTAATATTTCAAAAATATTCACATATTGATTCCTGTTAGATCAAGCAAATGCAAACCTTAAAAGTAAACAATGATATTCTAGAAGCACTTTTCTCTTTTGGCATTAGCTATATCCCCACATGAGCATGAATTTGCAAAATGGGCAGCAATGAGACTATTTCTCTGTGGGGAAACAAAGAAGCACTCATAGTTCATGGAAGTTACCAGAGTATTGAAATAGCGGACATCTGTCTTCTCAATTTTCCTCCTGTTGGTGTAGTTAGAAAAACCTGGTAAAGTCTGTTTTACCTGCTTGAGGTCCCCTTTTTAGTCTCACTCAGAGTACTACAAAAACCAGCAGAGGTGTTAAGCCCCCCTCTCCATAAAGTCCCTGTCCAGATCTCCCCACCATGAGGAATTGGTGAGTGACACAGAGAGGACAATCCCAGGCAAACAAAAGCAGGCACTGAACAAAGGAGGGAGAACCAAGACCCATCCCCTGGGCAGCTTCTCCCAGTGCCACCTTGCTTTCCAGACCCCTTTTCCCAACCTCAACCTCTCCCCGTCTTCCTTCAAGAGACCCCCCCGCCTGCCGTGACCCAGCCTGTGCCCTGCAGTGCTGGTTCTCCGGCCACCTACGCACAGAGATGGGGCACAGCGGGTGAGGTAGCAGGACCCAGCCCAGAGAAGTGATTCTCCATTCAGAGCTGCAGCAGGACCTTCTCCCGCCGTTCCTGAGACGAGCAGAGCACCTTGTTGTAGCTGCTGTGAAGGCTTTTCCTGGAGGAGCAGCGTTTCTAGCCCTAATGGTTACACACACCGCAAGGGAGCAGTCCTGCTGCTTTACAGCTGATCTTGCAGGAAACACAAGCGGGAGCTGGACGAGGTGGCCACAAGCCAGCGGAGCAGGAGAGAGTGGAGCCTCAACCTCAGCCCTCCTCAAGGGGACGGAGCCAGCGCGGCTCTTCTGCACGTGGAAGCGAAGCACAGCCACAGGATAACGCTGGCTATTGACATAGGTACGGGTATGTATCTATCAATAGATATAAAAACATACATTTGGTGCCTTTGTTTTCCTTTTATGAAATCCTTTTATAAATCCACAGTGCTGACACACTGTTGCAAGCTCAGGATACCGGAGAACATCTCAGGGAAAGAAGGGCGGTCTTTAAAGGACTTTTTTTTTTCCCTCTGGGAATCCTTATAATGGCCAGTAGATTTGATCTGGGGTATCTCCACCTCCCAGTCCTGGTGTGACTCCACAACTGTGTGGTTTTCCTGGCCCACAAGTCCAGCTGGAGACCCATCACCATGCCTAGAGGCCCCCGAGCTGGTCAGGGCTCTGATTCCCATTCAGCGTGGGGCTGGATAACGATTTCCTGGAACAGGACCTGAAGAAACAAGCAAAGGTGACAGAGGAGGCTATTTCTCTTGCAGGAGCAATGTGGACAAGAGGTTCGCAGCAGGCCTGTCACAAAGGCCATCACCCTGTTTAAGGCTAAAGCCCCAGTTCCCACTTTCTGGGGGCTCCAGAGCTGCCCCAATTCTATCTGTGGTGATTATGGACCAACAGTGCAAGGCCACTTAGACCCCCCCTCCATGGCCCAGCTGGTCCCTGTGTTCCCCAGCTCTGCAGCAGTGAATTATGGAGGGAGGGAGGAACTTGGCTAAACTCATTCGGAGAAATACAATTTCCTGGAATTGGCCTTTGCCACTAATGTTTACTCTGTTCCCGCACCTCCCTCTATCAGTCACAGCAATAAAGCCATTAACTTTAAACACAAGAGCCAAACCCACTTACTTTACTTCCTCATACTTTTTGCCTCTGTAAAAGTTACTCTTTTTAATCAGATACAGCAGCACCAGGTCACAAAAGAAAGCTCCCTGCAAACAGAAAGAACTTGTGGTTGATCTTTAGAAGAAAAGAGGAAGTTTTCCGCTCCAATTAGCAGTGAGCATTAATTAAAGAAGGATAACTTGTAGAAACTGTATTTCCCTTCATCCTGCATGTAGCCTTAGGGATATTTAGACTACAAGGTACATTAACAAACGCCTTCAAGACAGGAGACAGGCACATACCTGAGGAGCAGTCAGAGCTGCAGAAACTCAGATCTAAACCAACCATCCCATTTAACCCTCGCAACAGCCAAACCAGGGATCTGGCCCCAATATGTCCCTTTAAGAAAAGATATTCACTTACCGCCCCCATGAGAGCGAGCCCCGAACCGATATTGATGATGGTGGGAATGATGTTAAATTTCCCTGCCTAGAAGAGAAAAGGTCCATGAAGAACTTGGTGAAAGGACAACCCGGGAAACAGACTGAAGGGTGTTGTTTACAGCAGGGAAAGCTGCTGGTGCCCGTGGGTGCATTGTGTTGGCAACGAGCCGGAGCAACCACAGAATTGCAATGAACGATCTTGGAGGCTAAAGGTCTGTGTGTCCCAGATACGACTCTCTGGGGCTGCATTTCTGAGCCTGCGTCACCCCTGGCTTAGGTTTCTTTTTTTCTGCATTGCATACGCGTGGAAAACAAGGCTGTGGGGAATATTTATTTCTGTCGGACTCTACATGAGCCTGGTTTTAGGTTCTCTGGTTTTAGAGTTCTCTGCACTCCAGGTCATCTCCTTTCTTATGTCAGGTTAGCTCCACCTGGATGAATAGCAGGAGCTATTGACAAGCCAGAGAGGCCATTCTTGTCCCAGAGCTGCCATCCCACTGAGAAATGTCCCCCACCTCTTTTCTCTCCAGGCTCTGAAATACTCTGACCTGGGACCTCACCTTGCCATTCACCATCACATCAAAGCGGATCCCATATGCTTTAATGAGCGTCCGGTAGTCGACCCCCTCAGCATCCCGGTAATATTTGGCAAACCTGGAACACAACAATGCTGACTTTAACTCCATCATCTGCCACACACACAGGAACCATCTGAATTCACCTCTCTCTTCAGACAGACCCATTCCTCTACCACAAACTGCTTTAGTTAGCCATGAGCGTGGCCCCCTCCCTCCACTGAAGCATTTCACCCCCCCCCAGCCTCCAACGCCTGCGAGTCAAACCAGCTCAGCCCAGCTCCGGTACCGCATCGTATTCTCCTCTTCACCCACCTGAAGTTGTACCCAGAAGAGATGGACTTTTCTGCAAACTTGTTATCCAGCCGGCTAAAAGAATAGTGAGGATTACATTCAGAAGGGGCTTTATCAAGATCACAGTTCCATTCAATCTGAATTCCTATCACACCACCCTTAACGAAAGAGAGAGACAGTGTGAGTCGGTTTTAAGCTTAGTTCAATTAACGTGTCTTCAAATTTGTCAGATCCTTGGGCAAGTTTTCCCCAGAGACAAGACCAGCTGCATTTCTGGTCACAGACACGTGGCCAGAACTCATGTCTGGCATGGAGTTCATGCTTATGACATCAGTCACATTATACTCCACACAACCCTGGCTTTCCCTGTGCTGAGGAGAAGGTTTCTCATCGCAGGACACTGACTGCATTCATTTAGGTGGCTGTAACATACTTCAGTGGAGAAGATGCTTTTTTATGCAGGCATGAGGTTCACAGGTACAGAAGCCAGCACAAAGCCTGCTCTCTTCTCACCCCACGCTTCCCGGGATGCCTCAGACTGGCTCCATCTTTCCCCCTGGGCAACACCTATAGGGTCACAGCCTGTCTGGGCTCAGCCCCAGGTCTCCAGGCAGGAACGTGCCTGTTGCCCACAGGGGAAGCCTCCCGGGATGTTCTCTGAGCAGGGGAGCCCCACTGGCCTTCCAGAGTTCTGGGGTTTTATCAATGGTGTAGTGATGTGGAAATTAAACAAAGAAACCCTTCTGACAGAGCAGCAGTTTGGGCAGCTCTGAATAACAGATAACTGAGCCAACCACCTCTTCCAGAGGACCTGTATCACCCTGCCTCCCGTTCCCTGGGGACAGGATAAATGGGACCAGTGTGTCTTTAAGCACCAGTATCTCTCCACCGCTCCCCGGCCAGCAGGCAGATCCACAGGCAGTTCCCAGTGGCTCTCCTCATGGCCACCCAGTGAGCAACGTGGCCAGCTAGGAAGCTACATGAGCCCAAGGGGCTCCTACCTCCAAAGCCATTTCCTGGAAGTCGTGCCCAGCCCACTGGACGATGTTCCCCAGGAGGAAGATGGGGCAGTAGGGATGCTCTGTGCTGTAGCGGCAGCTCTTCAGGTAGGACCCATTGTTAGTTGTCAGCACGTTCGTCCTGCACATAGGGAAGAGGGAAATCCACCTTGTCTCCCTCTCCGCTTGCCTGCCCAGCCTACGCCACCAAGGCTGCAGAGACAAGAGCCTTCTCCAACACCCTCTACACAACAAAACAGCACCTTGCCTTGTCACCCTGTGAGCCTCTCTGCTGCTGGCCCAGGAAAAGGAGTCTGCCCACAAAAAAAAGACCTCCAGGCCAGGCGGGGACTAGGCCAGCTGAGTCCGAGCTCAAGAAAGGACTCCCATGGAGCGGGTTGCCACAGTGCTCCAGGGCCACCTGGTTTTCTCATGGAAAACCAATAAAGATGCCAGAAATATCTAGCTGAGGCTGGACAATAGCAAGAGCATGCTCCTTTCTACACTTATTTATTTTGTTCATATTGTAGCACCAAATGCAAACAAATAGTTTTATCCCAGTTGCTCTCTGAGAAGCTCCAAGACTTCATCATCTCCTTGATTCCACACAGCCGGGAGCCAAAGGCCTCTCCATGCATCATAGAAGAGGGAATATCCACCTCCCCACCCCAACCCTTGGGCAGGAGAAGGACAGTGGAGCAAATGGAGGTTATTGGCTCTGTGATGGAGAGGATAGAGGGATCTCCGAGCACCTGCACTTACTTGGAGAACTTAAACTTGGGGAAGCGGATTGAGTTCTTGATGTAAACAGTGAAGTTTTCTGCGCTGGCGAGAAGTGGCTTCCTGGAAGAGAAGGGTTTGTTATCTGGTTTATGTTCATAACTCGCCCACAGGTTTAAACTGGAATTGCCATTTTAGAAACAGCTAGGTTTCATCCCATGGTGCTAGGCCAGCCATGCCACCCCCGCCACGCTGCCAGCAAGGAGCTGGTGGGAAGCGTGCAGGCTGGTGGGAAGCGTGAAGCCCTGGGAGCTGGAAACAGCCCTGTGACAGCCAGTGAGCCAAGCAGGGGGGCAGAAGGTCAGTCCTGCTGGGGGGCCGAACAGAGCTCCCTCCTGCACTGGAACAGCCAACATTCAAGCGAGGGTGCAAGCAGAGGGAACCCAGAAGCCGCCCCAAGTGACGCACAAGCCAAGTAACCCAAGGTTGGAAACAGCATGGCACGGCCACGTACTTGGGCTTGGATCTTTTCTCCACTGGGCACCAGGCCAGTATCTCACAAGTCCCTCTGACGCTCTCCCTGTCTTTCAAACAACGGCCAGTCTTAACCCCTGTGGCACAGACAGAAAAGGTCACACAGAGCAGCCACCTCCTCTCCTTGCCCACAGGGCACATGGAAATAAAATGCTTTTCCATCCTAAAGCCTCCTCCCTGCCGTGAAAGAGCCTCCCAGCTGGAACAACCTCTCCCTTGTTGCTCCTCTGAGCAGCCCGGGGTGCTCTGGCCCAGCCACCACAGAGCTGTAAGCAAAGTGACAACCTTAATAAAAGATGGTAAAGAAAAGAAAGTCCTTGTCACTCTCTGTAATCAGAGATCCCTGGGGTTGTAGCCAGGCTGATGCCTCTGAAGAAACCTGCCTCTACCAGACACAGAGCTGGAGGGACCCTTCCCTTACCATTGCCAGCCACCACTGCTTCTCCTGCCGGACAGTCCTCGTCCTTGCCACACCAGGCATCAGGAATGCTGACACTCTGCAAAGTGGAAGAGGACAGAAGTGAGACCTGTGATGGGACACAAGACTTAACAGGGTAAGGAAGTGTCACTGATGTTGGTGAGCCCTCTACAGGATGGTGAGCACTGAAAAGGTGCAGCTGAAGTGGTAACCGCAGGTCACGTGCAAACAGCTCAACAATATCACACCACCAGCAACACCACGGTTCAGCTACAATGTCCTGCTTTTGGGCTCTGCTCAGCCTGGAGAGGGACAGGCTGTGGAAAAACCCAGACATCACCTACCACTCACCAGAGCCAAGCAGGAGGCCACACTACATCACCTTGAGCGATAACCCTACCTTTGATTTAAGCTACAAGCTCTCTGAGCTCAAATTTACCCTTCCCTTGGCTGCACGCTGGGCTCTTGCAGCCACTAGAGGACCGCCATGTCCTGAACAAGCAAGCTGTGCTCTTGGCCTGGGCTACTCCTGTGCTTGAGATACGGAAGATCAATCACTACTACATGCTGACAACACTCCCTGGATGGCCAGTGTCCTCCTCCCCCGGGCTCCAGCCCATTCTGAACCACGTCGCCACAGAAGACATTTCAATGTGACATGGAAAGACCTCATGCCTTCAGCCCATAAGGCACATTCTGGGAGGCAGTAGGCACCCTCCCATGTCCTGAAGGTAAGGAAAGCCTGAATGTTCAACCCTTCCCAGGATGGTGCTCTTAGAAAGTCTCCTCTACCCATAACTAGATTGAGTCACCCTAAAGATGATTTCCATAGTCTTTTCTGACCCTGAGCAATCACTGTTCTGGTCTCATCTCCAGCTGGGCAGATGTCCAACAACTTCAACTAAAGTCAGCAAGACTCTACATGATTAGGGCCTCTGGTAATTAAGACAGCTGAACCTCTCAGGTCTGCAGTAATCAGTCCCATTTTCCCAACTGAGCTATTACACTACAGAGAAAAACCGTTCGCCTTCGATCCTTCCTGTGTTCGTTGGTCCCCAGGTGTCCTCTGTCAGTTCTTACCCCTGGTTTTGTAGGGGTCGGGGGGCCAAGGGGCTCAGTTCTTCCTACCTCAGGACACGTGGCTTGCCTCTGGTTTGGGGTCACAATCAGATTCGTCATGACAAAGAAGACATTTTCACCCTAGAATAAACAAAGTAAGGCAGGAAGAGTTAGAAAACCAGTCTGACTCTGTCCTACCCTGTTAGGAGGAGGATACAGTTCTCTGCAGGGCAGTAACACCTCCCTCTGTCCTGATGCTTTTCAGGCTGAGATACCACAGTGCCCTTTGGCTGGATGTTTGTTTGGATGAGGCTTTAGGAGTTCTGCTGCAGAGACTGCATTAATTTGGTGAGCAGGACCGCTGAGCCTTTCCTCGCTGGCTGCTCAGCAAGCACTTGTCCTCCTTTTCCATAAGGACACGGTACCTGGTCAAACAGCCAGGGTCAGGCTGTTACAAGCCCGAGCTCAGGGAGCAAGGCAGCAGGACACAGCGCGGGAGCAGATTTAGTGCAACACCACGGACGGGCGATAAAACAACACAGAGCACTTCTAGCGTGGCTGTAAGAGAGGGAACACAGATCCCTTTATTGAGCCATTGGGATGACTGTCTCAGACATGCAAAGAGAGAGCTGACTGCACCTTCTTCCCTAAAATCCTTTTTTCTGGCAATGTAGTGTTCCTTCTGTATTTAGGCAAAGCCCCAATGTGCATGGCTACTCCTCCTCTGGAGCCTTCCCTCCTTTGCACGCTTACAGCTTCTATTTTGTCCCTTCCCCACATTCAGCAAAAAGTTAAAATAATAGCTACCTTTTCTCCTAAATGGTTTCCCTTTAACAACCACCCACCAGGAGTCTAATATCAGGGCGGTTGCTTGGAGGCTGATGCACGCCAGGGCAGGCTGCAGCAGGGCTGGATTCAATATCACAGCCTGATGACCTGGCCACATTTGGCTCCATGATGCCATAGTCCAGAGGCAGAGCCACCATCTTCACTCAGCACACCCCCCTACAAGCCCTCCCAATAAGCCACCAGGCAGTAACACCACTGAGTCACAGGAGAAACGTCTGACAAGTTAAAATACCGGTCAGCATCACCATTTCACTGCTGGGTGTGGGCACCAGCCACCTGCTAAGTGTCCCCAGGCCTCCACACAGCTTGAACAAGAGGCGTTGCAGAGCACACGGCGGTCTGAGACCCACAGCTCCCACCGAGGCTTTGCACTGAACTGGTGGAGACACCGAGCGCAGATCCGCAGGTCTGAGCAAACACGGGCTGCAGCAGGAGGAAAGTGAACCCTTATTCTTACGTACAGACAAGTGAATTGTTCAATTTACCACTTTCTGCCCCCTGTCAGCACAAGACCCTGGTTTTCCCCTCCTGTCTTTCCATGTACGTGTGGTAGACACCAGCTGGGCAAGCACAAACAGCCCTGGGCAAGCACAGCTGGGCAATTCCAACCTGGTGCTGGGCTACGTCTGCTGCTGTCTTCTCCCCTTCAGCACCAGCTACGCACCTCGCTTTGTCCGAGTCGAGGAAGCAGCAAGGCAGGTTCAGCCAGACACATTTCCAGCAACCCTCATCACTCAAATTGCACCCCATTTCCTTTCCATCTCCCACCCCCTCCAGGCTGCCCCATGCACGCCTGCTCTAGCCCAGGGATGGAGGCCAGCAGACACTTTGAAAAGTCCTACTGAAAATCCACAGGACTTTCTCCTGCAAGGCTCTGCTCGCCAAGTGGCGTGGGCCTTTGTGAGAGAGACAAAGCTGCTTTCAAGTTTGCTGGAAAGACCTAAGAGAAGGCACAGCATCACTTTCTTGTAGCCCACCTCCTGCTTATTCCTAGGAAAGACCTGGATACATCACATCAGCCTTTCCAGCACCAGCCACGCTGGAAAATGGCAGAGACAGTAGCAGTGGGGTGATGCCAACCTGCGGAGGGATGACGTAGTCTGCGACATCCCACAGCCTTTCCCCCAGCTCCGAGGTGTTGGTGAAGGCCACCCCTTTCAGCTTGGTGATGACAGAGCTCTGGAGGGACGTGTCTGTGTCCTGATAGCCCTTCTTGACAACAAACACCCACCTGCAAAGACACAGCAGGCAGCAGCGTTAGCCAGTGGGGTCAGGGAACACTTGCCCCAGTTAGCCAGAGATTTACACCAAAGCCAAACACTGAAGTTCAAGGGTGAATCAAATCATGCCAACACCACCAAACCCTCTGCAACTACTACTACAAATTTAGAATAAACTCTTTGACCGAAGCTGGAGGTATCCACAGGATTGGAGAAAGAGTCAGGACTAAGGCTCTCCATGGAGAGAAGAGTGCAAGAACTGGTCACAAGGTAAAAAAACAAAACCTTCTGCCTCCCTGTCCTGTGCTAGGCTTGGAAACCTGGATGGAAAGAGGGGAGGGCAGGGCTCTGTGCTCCTTATGACGAAAAATAATACAAGCTTTTGCAAGCTGCAGCGAAGAGTGTAGTTTGTTTTGCAAATACTTGAGTCCCATTTCAGCAGCCTGCCATTAGGCTCCCAGTCCAGTCACGGACTGGGGAGATGCAGGTGAATTGAGTATCACTAACAGATCTGTAGGGAATATTCTCAGCTGGATGCAGGGTCTGTTGTAAGCCAGCATGATGGTAACAACCTGACGTCACCCTGGCCTCTGTGCTGAGCTTCAGGCTTCTCGCCAGCACCCCTGGAAGAGCTGCTCCCCTCCTGAGCAGCCCAGGGAAAGGCTTTGCTTCCTTCTCCCCGCTGGGAGCAGCAAGAGCTCTGTATCACTGGGTGAAAACCTCTCTGGGTTAAATGAAACACCTCCATCTTCTCCACAATACTGCCAAATTCAGGTGCCAAATCTCCCTTGGAGACGCTGAGGGTGGCTGGGCAGGTTTTGGGGGAGGGATGCAGGCTGACGTGCTGGCACAGCCACCCTGCGCCGGGGAGAGCAGCCACCTCGGGCTGAGCAGCACTGACAGACACTGCCCTTCACCTCCCACTTGGGACAAACCTGATTTATAACATTCCCCACCCCTGTGAAGTTTCCTATTTCCCCATTTTCCCCAAGAACACTCTTTTTCTCTCCCAGGAGGGCTCAAAAGCCGACCCTTACCTTTTCTGCAGTGAATCGAGGAGGAAATGGTAGCTACATGCAAGAAATCTGGAGGGGTCTGACGCTCAGAACCCCAAGCCAGCCTCTCAACAGGAGTGGGTATGTATGAGACACCAGACTAACACTAACGACCTCTGCGATACGCTGTAAGCCCCCAGCCACAAAGGAGTCACTGCAGGACCGTCGGTGACAGTGACAAAGGGCTGCAGAAGGCAACAGATGCCAAGGGAGGAAAATAGCCCGAATGTTCCCACCAGTCTCCGAATACTCACAGTCACTGGTCGTGCTGTATCCCTTTTGGACGAGGATGTGTCCTCAGCAATGTTATCTACAGGATTCCTCCTTTAGCAGCTAATACATGCCAGGCTGCTGAGACTTCAGCTCTGCCCTGCTAACTCCAGCAGGCTCTGGGGCTGTACACCTCTCTATAAATAAACCCAGCGTGTAGAAACGACTCTGCTATATTTAATCGGTGAACACATGAGGTGGGAGAAAGGTGAAGGGACTCAGAAGCACAGGCAGTGAGGGTGAAGGCTTACAAATCACATTCTGCAAAGCCTCAGAAACTCAGGAAGCAACGGCACAGGCATCTCATAGGCTGGATAATTCCAGGTCTGAGCCTGCGAGGAGGATTGCTGTGTTCGTTACGTGTCAGCACAACCAGTTTCTTGCAGAACTGGGCCTTTTCTGAGGGGTGCTCCAGCTATCTCCATGCCAGCTCCCCCTGCTCTGAAATAAATACAAGACTTTCACGCTGCCTCAGCCTCCACAACCCCGGCTGCTGCAGCCCACTCCAGCAAAGAAATCTGTCACTTTGTGCTCGGTTCCCTCCCGTTTAGGCTCGAGCGTGTCATGCAGACGTGCAGACAAGGCAGGTTTGTCCCAGGGCTCAGCAACCGTGGCCATAAAGGCTATTGTTTCTCATGTGTTCCCCTAAGGTGTTAAGGGCTGGCACCTTTCCCACCGAATACAGACATAAAGGAGTAAATAATGCAGCACAAAGCCATAGTGCCATTTGATCTATTTTTAACCCTACGCTAATCTGGAAGGTAGAGCTGAATCTAGCAACCCCTAGCAGGTAAAAAAAAAAAAAAAAAAAAAAATCAGATAGAAGTCTATTAACCATTACAAAACCCAGCTGTATAAGCAAACAGAATTATCTGCATTAAAAAATCCTAAGGCACGGGGAGCTGCCGCTCCGTGTGGAGTATCCCACATTAAATCTTCCTCACGACACAGCACGCAAACGCACCGCAGCGGCATGTGAAACGCAGGGCGACTCTTACCCCACCAGGTAAGCCAGGATGGAGAGCTGCACCACTCGATAGAGAATCCCCACCTTCTTGTTCTTCGCAATGACGTATTTCTCGGTCTTATAATCGAAAAGCGACAGAAATAAAGCCTTCCAAGCCACCTGCCCCATGCTCCCGGCTCGCTCCGTGCCGGCGGTTGGAGGAGGCAGCGGCGCCCGCAGCTCGCATTATCCACACGTGCCCCGCATGGAAACCTGACACACCAGAGCCCGATCTCCTCCTCCCGGCAGCAGCTCTCGGGACACAAACCAGCAGCTGCACTAACACCGGATCCTTCCGTCGCTGCTTCCCAGCTGATCCATCCTCCAGGGAAGCCCCCGCCTCGGTTTTGCTCCCGAGCTTCCTTCTCTCCTCCGCAGTCACAAAACGTTTATAGTGAAGCACATAGCAGTGTGAAGCCGTGGTACAGCATCCCAGGTGGCAGAGCTATATTTCTTATAATAATGTTTTTCTTCAGCCTTGACACGATGACAAAGCACCTGGCTAAATTTTTAAACTTCTTAAGCGTTTGCATGAGCAGTGAGAACTCGGGTCCTTGCCAGTCATCCAAAAATGCCTCTCTGGTTACTACAATTTCTCACCAGAAAACCCCAACAACTTAAACTAAAAAAAAAAAAAAAAAAAAAAGAAGTTCTGCCTATGGTTAAGGGACCAGCCACCATCACGTCCCACTAAAATGCCCAGCGAGTGCTGAGGGAGGCACACAGAGAGACACAACACAGTGGCTGATGAAATACCAAAGGGAGAGGAGCAGTTTAACCCCAAGCGAGGGAAGAGCTGTTTACCAGGCAGTGGTGCAAGAGGTGACACCAGTCTCACGGAGGCATCTGCACGTGCAAGGACATGGAATGATTGTTACTTAAACCAAGAAGGGTGGACACTGTCTCCTGGCTGAGGAACAGAATGAGCTCCGAGGTGGAAAATGAAGTAATCCAGGACCTTTCAGCAGCCTGGCTAAAGGAGTTAACTACCTCAGCAAGGTATCAAGATGGGGTTTGAACTGGAGTGTGCCCAGTTCTGGAGGGATCCTGTACTGTGCACTGAAGGAGATGTCTTCCAGGGGGTTCTTCTGGGATGGGAACGCTCACAGGCTGAATCTATTCGAGTCCATCAGAGACACAAGGTGGTATATCAGGCACAAAGCACAAGGTTTACCCCACACAGGCATGAACACCTCATTAGCTCACACCTGGGCACCTAATTAGCTCAAGGGGTTTCATCAGGACCGGGAAGGCTCTAGAGGTTACAGAGTGTGGAACTGTGACACAGGCTCAAACACAGGCCAGGAGAGCGGGTCACCCCACGGAGGCAGCAGGCGGTGCAGGGAGGGGATCTGCTCCAGCACACACCTCTGCCCTGCACAACACAGACGATCATTCCCAACGCCTCTGGGTTTTATGAACATGTTACCCTTCATCCTCCTTAAATTCCGTATCAAATTTACGCTGATGGATCAGATTTTTAATGAATATGTAACAAGGTTGCTCCAAATCACAAGGGAATTGCAAACAGTGTAATAACAAACAAAACACTATCCTCAAAATACCTCGCTTTGTCCCTCATCCCACAGCCATCCCCAGAGTTTCCTTCTGCAAAGCGAAGCAGACTTTTCTCCAGCAACTGCAAAACTGGAACAGAAATGTGCCCGTGGCCTCCTTTTAACCCGGCGGCTGCTGCGCTCCCCAGCTCCAGCTCCAGCTCCAGCTCCACGCGGGCGACGGCTCCAGCCTGTGGCTCTTTCACCAGGGACTCCTGGGGTGACAGAGCTGCCCCCCACCCCTACGCACCCCCCAGGGTCACTCCTCTGGCTCAGGGTTAGCCCCCATCCCTGCTCACAAACTTTGCAGCCGCCCTTCAGCCTCAGCACAAGCCAAGGGCTGGTCTTGCTCACCTCTCCCACTCCCCATGTCCCCCCCGTTCCCTGTCTGCACACCCCACATGGACAACCCCACTTTATCTCACAAAACGCACTGGCTGCTCCCTGAGCCCCTCCAGAAGCCCTCTTTCTCACTCAAGCAGCCACTACTCATGGCTTCCCCCTTTTCCTCAAACACTATTTGGCCATTGGACCCACTCCTCCTCAGCAGATGCCTACAGACCACACTGTCACTAGTTCCAGTCTTAAAGGTCCTCTGTGCGAAAGCCTGAAGGACAAATGAAAAGTCCATAATACCAAAGGAAACAAACCCCTCCAAGCAAACACACTTCTGCAGTGAGAAAGGAGACCACAGTGGTCCATGAGGCCAGAAACAAGTAAGAAAGGCAGCTCAGCCCATCTTCCCTTGCTCTCATCCCTCTAAATGTCCCTTCTAACTTTGTTCTTTAGACATCATCTCCACTGCTTGGATCCCAGAGCCAAGCTGGGGCTGGGCACAGGGAGACTGACCCAGCTCCAGGAACCAGAGCTGTATGGAGACAGGAGCAGCCTAAAGAAGCCACCACCTGATCTTCTGCCCATTCTGCTCCTAGATGAGACACACTTTGTAAGCACAAGCTGCTGGCTGATGGCCAAGCATCATTTCTGACCGCGGGTCTGGTCCTGCAAGAACATCATCTGCTTGCCCTGGTCCTGCTGAATCTGCTCCAGGGACAGGAGTAAACAGCAAGTAGATCCCACGTCTCAGGACCACCTCCACCATCACTCCTGCTGCACTAAGAACACCCAAGTTCACGGACAAAGTATCACTGGAAACTGGTCAGCCCTTGGTGGTGTCTAGAGACCCCCCCCCCCCATCCCCATCTGCCGTATCTGTCTGGGTGACTGCACAGGATAAAATCAAACCAAAAAACCTGCCAACAGTTAAGCAGGTGTTGCCTCCTGGCCTGGTTTTACTTAGTGGCACAGACACAGGTCTGCTAGGAGCTTTTGTAATTATTTTCCAGGTCAATTAATGTGAGAAACGATTTACACAGGTTAGAAGAAATGTTCCTTAGAGTGAGAGGTGTTTCTGCGATAGGTGTGACCTGAGGAAGTCAAACGAGTTTGATGACTAAAAAAGAAAAGGATGTAACACTGATACTTCTCCTGGTTTTTAGAGCCATCGAGTAGAAGCCCAGTTGTAATAGTTGTTTTTGAAGAAAAAGTTCCAATTTGCATCAAAGGTACCTCAGAATACTCTGAATACTGCTCAGCACAGGCTAAATTTGTGCTGACAACGTTGTTGCTGACATGCTCTTACAGATACTGCTATATCTGTAAGATATAACATATATAGAATATATATAACATATATAGAAGGTTATCACCTTCTAGGTTTCACAACCTTATTTTTTTTCCTTGCCTGGAAATTAAGATTTCTGGTGTGTTTGTCCAAGTATCTGTGGGTTGTTCAGACACAGGCAGTTTCATTCCCCAGGGCAGGGAAGGGGGGAAATAACCAAACAAAATCTAATGACCATCTGCTAAAGACAAAACCCAATTGTTTCTCTTAGTCCTTCTCAAGGGACAGAGGCTGGATCTCTTCTGCAAGATACCTCCCTTCTTGAGTCCAACATTTTGAATTTCCCATGGAAAAAACCATGGGAAAAAACCCTCTTTTCCCGTGAGGGCTGTTTGCTCAGCCTGGGAATTCTGCCAGGGAAGATTTCTCCTCCGGTACCGAAACTCTCCTGTGCCCTCTTTTTTTTTTTTTTTTTTTTTTTAATCCCTGACATGTTACACCTATGAATAACTCCTCACACTGCTCGGGGTATTTGCTTTCTCATTATTCACACGTAGTCACAGGACACACGTCCCTCTCTGCCCAGGCTGCTCCTCGTCTACGTTTCCCTCCACCTGTCAGTAGCTCCTTCTTGCTCCGCTGCCCCGGAGCTGAACTCAGCCCAGTCACAAACCCGAAAATGCCACGCAAAGGGACTGTGGAAACTAAACTTTTGACCCCTGCCCTGACACAGTGGCATTTGAAACCTCGGGAGGTGACATCTGTCTCTCTATGGTACTGTGGCATAGAAACAGCTCAAGATCAGCCCAACAGACTCTTTAAATCACACACAAAAGAGACGGGGGGGATTTCCAGGTACTGGCAGCCAGCCCTGGCCAGTACAGTCGTGATCCATGAGCCACTGCTGGAGGTGCCCGTTTTAGGCACTTGTCGTGTTCGCTTCCAGTTCCAAACCATCACCCCCAAGGCATTAATTCTCCCCATGATCCCCACTGAGCTATCGGCTCCCCCAGGCACGCCGGCTGACTCATCAGATGCTGAGACATTTCTGAAGCACTGGAAATGCTCCTGCAGCAAATGCCCGAGTGATGCAGATGCATCAATCTTTAGAAACAGGCGCCAGACCAGCTACTGAAATAGAAAGGAGACAAGGATCAGAGGATGTAAATAGGAGATAAACTATTTTGGCAAGGAAATGAACAGTGGAAAAGGCAGAGCTCGGCTCTCTCCATTAGTGGTTTTTTCCTCATAGTATCATGCTTGGAGGTCAACATCTTAAAAGAAAGCAAGGGGAATAGTTGAACAGGTTGAAAGAGGAAGTTGCTTTTAAACCACTGCTCACGCACCCGGAAACACATGGAAATCAGCAACATCCAGCATAAGCTGCTTCCTGAAGAGGATGGGTTTGGAATGAACAAAGCAACGTGCATGCAGCCTGCAGTGAAAACTGCTCCCTTCACCTTCTCTTTTATTCGTCGTTGTGACTTTGTGGTGTAAGAAAGAAGTACGTTGCCGCTGGCCAATGAAAGATTGACAAAAATCAGCCTTTTGTCCTCCTAACTGGCACCGCTGCACACCCAGCCACAATGGAAAAGGAAATCTTCCTTTCAGGAGCTATCAGAAAAACATTCAGATTGCTTCTTGCCTAGAAGGGGAACCTGTGAAAAGCGTGTTTCCAAACCTGGCTGTAGGAGTGAGAAATGGAAGCGTGCTGAAGTTCCTGGATATATTCTCTCTTTTGATTCAGCTCATTGTTTCCAGGAGAGCCGTTTTCAGCCTTTGAATGCATTCCAGGTTGCTTCCCCAAGTCTTGAACCTCCTATTCAGCGTGCAGGAGGTCTTCTTACCATCAGCTGGAATGTTTATCCACACCTCTCTCCTAACCCAAGGAGGCCCAAAAGGCCAAAGAGAGGGAAGCAAAATACTGCACATCTAATGAAACTAATACATCATGCCCTGTTCTGTGAGAAGGCTGGCACTGAACCAGATATCAGAAATGAAATGAAAATGCATATAAACCATGATTAGATTAAGTGCAGCGATGGCTGGAAGAGCAGCATCGCGCAGCGCTGTACTGCAGTGTCCCCACCTTCTAAAGTCAGCCAATAAAAGCATCATTGGGGAATAAGAGGAGAATGTTAAATCAAAGGCGTCAAAGCTGAATGGTTTTAATAAAGTGTGTATTCACATTAACCACTGAGTTGCAGGTGAAACCCTGCTCTTGAATATATGAGACAGATCAGTTTTTTACTTCTTTGCCAACACACATCAATCCTGACCTGGGAAGATATGGAATTGGTCCTGGCTTGACCTTGCCTTGCTGCAAGTGCTGAGGAAACACCTTCATCCCTCTCCTTCATGTTCAGCACGTAAACATCTAGGATGTCTACGCTGACATCTCAGCCCTTTCCTCCCCGGAATTACCAACAGGGAACTCTTTCCAGCCACAGAAAACCACACTTGACCCCCAGAGGAAAAGGTTCCAGGAGCACCACCCTCATCCCTCCACCAAACAATGTGGAGGCTGCTGGTGCTGGAAGCCAGTTGTGTGTTGGTGTGTCCCAGCTCTGCTGCACAGACATTCTGGAGCCAGTTTAGCCAAGCTGGTGGAGAAAGAAACCTGCTTGCAGCATTCCAGCTCCATTCGAGCTCATTCACCCTCTTATTATAAGAGACAGGAAATTTCTCTTTTGAGCTGCAATCCAATTAGCCTCCAAATAAAGCTGCCCCAACAGGCTCTCAAGCCCAGCAAAGCACTTCATGGCTCCTATCTGATGCTCTTGCGTCAGCACCCTGCACTTAATAACGAAGAACTATTTATGCCCTTTTTCCAGATAAGCTTTCCTAAGCAGCAGACTTCTGCTTCACCTTCTTCTGCTCACCACCAGGCCACCACACTCCTACGGTTCTGAACACACTGAGGGAATTAAAACCCAAGGCTTGTGAATCTTCCTGGCATATGAGAGAGACATAAGCAGCTGGTATCACCCCTGATTAAAATAGCATCGCAAAACGCATCCTGTCCTCCCCTTCAAGGATACAATTAAAAAGCTATCTCAGATGCATCAGCCCTTGTCAGTCACTGCCCACCTTCACACCTCCTACTCCTTGGTCAGATCACCGCAAAACCAGCCAAAAATCTATCAGGTCAATACAAGGAGATAATATCCAAACCTGGAATGATCCAGAGCCAAGCCAGGACCTGGAGCTAAGACAGTGGATGGGGATGAGTGACCAGCACCAGTGGAGAACAAGCATCTCTCTTGCTCTCCTGGACCACCAGCAGCATTGAGAGTCGCCTCTCCCCAACAGAGCAAGTCAAAGGTAGAATAACAAGCCCTTCCAGCCTAATGAGCAGTGTTAAGAGAATAGACCTGAATGGCAAAGGATTTAGGACCTGATCCATACTAGTCTGTATTTCCTAGTCAAGAGCAGAGAGACCCTCCCTTCTGCATGACATCTACGGATCAGAGACCTCTAGGATATCTGCAGCAGCTTCCCTGCCTGTGACACCTGGACCTGGACCTGACAACCCATTATCCTGGCTGGAGTCAGATATTTAATGACTCCGAAGGAGTCACTTGCAGATCTTCTGTCATCCAGGGAAACAGCATAACTGCACCAGTGCCAGTGTGCACTGGAGTCAGGGCCACACAGCAGGGCCACAAACAAGGCTTTGCACGGGGGATATTATTGAAAATGCAGATTGCAAGCAAATTTAGAAGCAGACCCAGCAAGGCTCCCATGGAAACAGCACAAAACCCCAGCTGTGGTTTGGACAACTGTGAGTCTTGGCAGTCTTGGCTAATCCCCTAAGTGCCATCCAATTACTGCAAATGTGTTTGGCATCTACTAGAGCAATTGCAAAGAATTAAATGGTCGGATGGCACTCATCGGAAATTACAAGTCACAGAACCCCGTAATGCATTTAAGAAAAAACATCGAAAAAGGAAAATAGCATTACCCACTGCAAGAACTGACCTCCTTGAGAGCCATAAGGGACAACGAAAGGGATCGAAGTAATGAGAAAAACTTAATTCAGAGAAGAAACTAGAAAAAAAAAGGAGAGAGAGAGAATAACAAGATCGGGTGAAGGAGCTGGGTTTGTTTAGCCTTGAGAAAACTCTCCTTGCACTCCTTACTCTTAGCACAGCTTCTACAAATAACCCTCCTTCCCTTAGGAAAGTAATCAAAAAACTACAAAGATGTTTTCTGTGCCAGACTTACTGAGTATGACCTCACTGAAGAGATCTCCAGGTGCTTCGGAATAAGCAGGACTTTGCTGTGACATGGAGAAGGTCTGGGAGGGAAGATGGGCTGCAAGACCACAACTGCTGATATACTGTAGTCCTTTCACTGACAGTTGTCCACAGCACATGTCACTCAGTGGAAGAAGTAGACAACGCATTTTCCTCTCCTAAAAAAAAGCCAGCATGCCCTGAAACTTGAAAATAAATAAATGAATAAAACACGAACGTTCAAAAAAGTGTCTTCCTTATAATGGCACCACCTCAGTCAATACTGTGCCCAACAGCTCCAGAGCAGCAGCTGGAGCTCTTCAAAGGGATTCTCTCTCTCAGCCCAGCATATTCTGCTTTCCATGTACTTAATTCCTCATAAATGTCCTGGGTCACAGGGACATGCAAAGAAGAACATCTTTGTACCAGCTCTGCCAAAATCTGGACTGAGCGATGGGGAGCAGCCCCAGAGACGTGCAAAATGCTCAAACCACCTTCTGCCAGCAAGGGTGAGACACAGCCAGGCTTCTCTTGCAAGAATTGACTTTCAAAGAAAATGTAATTAAAAACAGTACCAAAAAAGGGAACTTACACAAAATGGGGTGTCAGTCCAGTTGTTCACACCACGCAAAACACTCTCCTTTCCAAAGAGCCCAGAGCTGTTACGACAAAACCCCTGACACGGTTCCTCAGGTCAGGCAAAAATTTCCTTCCTGAGCTCTCTCCTGGGAAGTCTCATTTCCTCAATCCCTGGCACCTGCGAGCAGACCTGGAGTGACTCACTCTCTGTGCAGCTCCAAGGAACTCTACCACCAGCCAGGGAGGAGAGAGGAAGAAATTCAAGCCAGAAGAATGGCTGCAGCTGCTGATTGAGCTGGATGCCAGCGTGAGACCTCTGCACCTCTCTCCCTCTTAGTGTTGGAAGTCACGCGAGGGTCCTGTATTATTCAAACAATGTCTTGCTGTGGTACCTCTAACTTCTGTCCTAAGTGGGCAGGCTGGTCTGCTCAGCACCTTTTGCCAAATTTAGAGGTAGGACATAGCCAGGCTTGTGCTGCCTGCAGGGAGCTCATCCCACCGGGAAGATGAGCCCTGTATTAGCCCTAAAGAGATGTATTAATAGCACTACCTGGGCACCAGGCAGGAATTCTACAAGGAAACTTCACCGAAGGCCACAGTTTGCTTGTTAACTTCAGTTTTCCATCAGGCAACACTGATTAAGCCAAAGCAGACAGGAGCTGTTGTGCCTTCTGAAGGTCTGAATTAAAAAAAAAAAAAAATCTATGTGTTTAATCTACCGCTATGGGTAAACACACATTAGATTTGCGGGGTTTATGGTTGGCCAAACACGACAGAAGTAAAACTATTACACAATTAGCGACAGAGAAAGCCACAGAGAGGAATAGTACCAGAGGGCTGTGCTTGTCCTTCTTTGGAAACAGTAAACACCTGAGGGGGCCCAAGATCATTTCCTTGCTCAGGCAAGAAAATGCCTGGTAGTGGCTAAAGCCAGCCACCGGCTCCTGCCAGGGGCCTTCTTTCCCCAAACCCTGTAAATTGCAATTACTGATAGTCTGCATAATAGCAATAAACTGAGATTGTTTGGGATTCACCCTACCTTCAGTCACACGTGCAGCAGGGTGGGTGGCAACACTGCAGCTCACTGCTGGGCTCTGCCCCTGATTCAGGGGTGGTGGACGTGCTCATTTGGGGAATTTTTAAGAGCTATGGAGAAAGAAATAAAAGGAATGAGTCACCAGCTGCTTTTCAGTAATACGTGTTCAGTAATACAACAACAAATCCGTACTCAGACTGTAAGAACCGCCCTGTCCAGTGCTGCCACCAAGCTGTGTCTGGTGAATATAGCCTTATGTGTAACGAGCGCTGATGAGAAATTGTCTGGAATGATGAAAGCTTGCGGTGCTGTAAGAGTCACTTCACAAAGGAGAGTTTCTGAAGGAAGCAAGAGGACCACGGCATCTCTTCTAAGTGCTGGGTGCCTCCTGGGAGATGCTGCCATGAATCCATCATCGCTCTCGCTCTGCAGTGTCAGAAAAAAGCATCAAGTGTGGAAGAGCAATGTCTCTGCTGTGATGCAGAAGGAACCTCATGCTCGGCCTCTGGCAGGTCACAGGTTCTAGCGAAGGCAGCAGAGTCACAGATCATGGAATTGTTGGAGTTGGAAGGGACCTTCTAGAGATCTTCTAGTCCAACTCCCCTGCCAAAGCAGGGTTGCCCAGAGCACATCACTCAGGGTTGCATCCAGGAAGATCTCCAGAGAAGGGGACTCCACACTCTCCCTGGGCAGCCTCTGCCAGGGCTCTGGCACCCTCACCAGAAAGAAGTTCTTCCGCAGATTTGAGTGGAACATCCCATGTTCCAGCTTGTGCCCCTCATCCTGTCACTGGGAACCACTGAAAAAAGTCCAGCTCCATCATCCTTCAACCCACCCTGTAGATACTTATAAGCATTGATAAGGTCTCCCCTCAGCCTTCTCTTCTCCAGGCTAAAGAGTCCCAGCTCTCTCAGCC
>JAOQGH010000006.1:7362074-7555745 GCA_025769975.1 Gallinago jamesoni
GATTCCAGTTGTGGCCTCCCCAGTGCAGAGCAGAGAGGGAGAATGACCTCCCTCTACCTACTGGCCACACTCTTCCCAATGCAGCCCAGGATCCCATTGGCCTCTTGGTGTCCATGCTGGCTCATGGGCAATTTACTACCCGCCAGGTCCCCCAGATCCTTCTCCTCAGAAGTGCTTTCTGGGACGTCCACCCCTAACCTCTGTTGGTGCCTGGGGCTCTTCCTCCCCAGGTGCAGGACCCTACACTTGCCTTTATTGAACCTCATGAGGTTCTTCCTTTCCGTGTGCACCCGGGGACAGACGTTTATGGGCAGTTCCGCTGTCACGGCGGCTCTGTCCCGGTCAGTGATGGTGGAGCAGCGCACACGCTGATAACGCACATCCCTCCCCCGGCTGCCGCGGGTGTCCGTGGGTTCGTCCCCACAGCAGCACGGCCCAGCTCGGGGACCCGCCGGGGAACAGAAGCCCCGCAGCGCCGGGCAGCAGAACGCGCGGGGAGTGGGAGGGGCGGGGCCCGGTCGCTCGAGGGGCGGGGCCCTGTCGAGGGACCCGCCCCCTCCCCGTGCGGGGCGTGGCCGCGCCGTCCTCTCGCCCCGCTCTCGCGAGAGTCCGTTTGAACGGGCGGCGGGCGCGCGCGCTGTCAGGCCGGGCCGCCATGGCGCCACCGGCGCGCCTGCTCCGCACCTACTCCCGCCGCGGCGGGCAGCTCCGCTGCCTGCCCCCGCCCGACCGATGGATATCCCCGCCGCAGGACCGCAAGCGGTTCTTCAGCTCGACTTCAGCCAGCTCCAGCGCCCTCTCCAGCGCCCTCTCCGCCGCCTCGGACGACCCCGACTTCTCGCCGCCCGGCAAGCGCAGCCGGCTGCCCCGGGGTAAGGGTCCCGACCGCCCCTGGAGCCTGCGGAGCCGCGCGGGGAAGGAGAACCGCCCGCCGGCGACCCTCGTCGCTTCCTCCCCGTCCCCGTCTCCCCCCCGCCGCCGTTGTCCCCTGCTGTGCAGCACCCCGCAATGGCCGCCCCCCGGCAGCACCCGCCGCCTCCAGCCCCGCCGCCGCCTCCGCCAGGCCCCGCCGGCCGAGCTCAGCTCCCTCATGCTGTACAGCCCCAGCGCGGAGGGCGGCTCGGGGCCGGGCCGCAGCCTGGAGCTCTACTCCCCGCCGGCCGCCGACTCCTCCCGCAGCGCCCTGCGCCCGTCCCACTCACCTGCGGGAGGCCCGGAGCGGCGGCCGGGGGCTGAGAGGGCCGTCGGGGATAGGGAGCCCTGTCCCCAAGGCGCGGGGTCGGAGAAGTCCGGCAGGGTCCTGAGGGCATCGGTGCGGCCATCCTGGCGGGGACAGGCTCCTCCGTCGCTGCGGGAGGACACGTCCTTTCCTCAGGCCGCGCTGCCTCCCGGTAACAGCGAGCCGCTGCACTCTACGCCGCACGACGGGGCCGCTTCTGACGAGCCCTGCGAGGATCTAGGGAGAGATTCACCCAAAGGAAGCTCGGGTTGTCAGAGCGGCGAAGCCAAGAAGTACCAGCTTACACCGGTGGTGGTCCTGGACCCTCAAGAGGTGTCGATGTGGCTGACGAGCGCAGAACGCAACAAAAAGGCAGCTCTTCAGCCTGCCTGCCAGCGGCCAGTGTCTCCTCTGGGCCTTCAAGGAATCTTGGAGAATCAACATAGAAGTACCAAGGTGGTGCCCGGAGGGGGAAGTAGCTGCAGAAAAGCTTGCATCAGTGGCATCAGTGCCAGCCGGTGGCAGAAGGGAATAAGACTCCGTCCAAAAAGGCACAAAAATAAGAGGCAGCAGCAGCCTAATAACTCATTTTTCAGACCACAGACGAGGCAAAAAGGAATGAAGAAGGCTGTTCAGGAGACATCTGTAGATTCAAGAGACAATGGCTGTTCATTCCTCAATAGCTTCCAGGACTGGGGTAGAGTTCGAGCATCTTTGTCCGTCCATAAGAAGAAGAAAGTTACCACAGAAGAGAGTTTCTGCAACAGCATCTATTGTACCCCTTCTACAAAATTCCAGCTTTCAGGGCACCAATTGATCCAATCTGCTGGTATGGCTCAGTGTGGCACTTGGTCTGCTTCCTCCATGATCCTGCTGGCTCCCAGCAATTCCTTTTCTGTCCTGGAGCCAACGCTCACGGATGCAGAGAAGGTGTTTGGTGAATGCCACCAAGAGGGGCCTATCGCTTTTGAGGAATGCATCCCTTTAGATAAGATGAAAGATTGCAAGAAAATTGGAGAGGGGGTGTTTGGAGAGGTCTTCCAGATAGACAGTGAGAGAGGACCTGTGGCCTTAAAAATAATTCCCATTGAGGGCACTGAAAAAGTAAATGGTGAAGCTCAAAAGAGCTTTCGAGAGATTCTGCCTGAAACCATAATTTCAAAAGAACTCAGTCTTCTGTCTGAGGAGTCTGTGAATAGGACTGTTGGGTTCATCAGCTTGTACTCTGTGCACTGTGTTCAAGGGGCCTATCCTAAGTATCTCCTGGAAGCCTGGGACAAGTACCACGAAGTAACGGGATCGAATAACGATCGGCCAGATTTTTTTGGAGACGAACAGCTCTTCATGGTTCTGGAGTTTGAATTTGGAGGCAGTGACTTGGAGAATATGAGAAACAGGTTCAGTTCTGTGGCATTGGCAAAAAGTGTTTTGCACCAGGTGACTGCTTCCCTGGCTGTGGCAGAACAGGAACTGTGCTTCGAGCACAGAGACTTGCACTGGGGGAACGTCCTGGTCAAGAAAACAGATGTCAAGGAGCTCACTTACGTGCTGAACGGGACAACACACACCATCCCCACAGCAGGGATTCACGTCAACATCATAGATTATACCTTGTCACGGCTGGAGAAGGACAATTTAACTGTGTTTTGTGACCTTTCCACTGATGAAGAACTCTTCCAAGGCACGGGGGACTACCAGTTTGATATCTACAGGCGAATGAAAGAGGAGAACGCCAACAACTGGGCAGACTATCATCCGCACAGCAACGTCCTCTGGCTCCACTACTTGTCAGATAAATTTTTGAAATGCATGGGCTATAAGAAAAAGGCATCAACTCCTTCCCTGAGGAAAATAAAGCAGCAGCTCGCTAAGTTCCACAGAGAAGTTCTGAGCTTTGAGTCCGCCAGTGACGTTTTACAAAACAGCAGCTTTTTCCAGTGAGCACGGGAGCGTGATGCTGCCAAGAACTAACTCAGTGGTGCTGCCTTTCTCTTTTGCTCTTTTTTCACATATGACATTTTTAAATGTCGACACAATGAAGAAATGTTACGATCAGTTACCAGTGTGTATAACACACTATCAAAAATGTATAAAAAAACTGCCCCAAAAATCTTGTGCTTTTAAGAAATTTCCATTGTACTTTTTTTTCAGTGTACTTTTTTGAGGGGTGACAGCAGGAGAGGGTACAGGCTTGATGTTTGAGAAGGGCGAGAAAAGGGCACCTTTGTGCTCAAGTAATGTTTTAAGTTCCACAGTTTTTTTACCTTTTTAACATTACATTATTAAAAGTTCTTTCCTTACTATATTGTCTTTAAAGAAAAAAAGAAAAAAATTCCAGGCAGTGAGGAAAACGGTAACTATTCTTAGCCTAGTCGGGGACAGAGGTGGTGGGAACTCCACCTTTTCACCTTTTGACTTACTTTTAAAAATGAACTCCTGTTCAGTTTGGCAAAATTTGTACCTGGAATGATGCTACAAAATGTGAATATGTAAAGTTTCTGCAGTTTAGGCTTTAAAAACACTCTAATCTGCAACAATATGCTGCTGCTTTTTTTTTCCCCCCCCTGTAAGGACCAGTGAAGAGGTACTGGATTAGGAAAAAAATAAGAAAAAGTACCTGTGTTCCTGATGCATTTTTGACTGTTATTCTGTTGTGACCTTGTATACAGACAGGAACCCAAATCTGTAACTTGATGGTAGTGTTAAAGTGATTTTCTCCATTTATCTAGAGAAGAAAATGCACATGGTCATAAGCGTTCTTTAGTCCTGACTGCAGATTGATCAGGTGACCTGAATCTGAAGCTACACTTACATTTGGTTTTAATTCTTTGCTTTAGAGAAGTTCTTTGCTAACATTCAGTACGTTAAAGAAACTGGTCTAAAGAGAATGATAAATCAAATTAAGTTAAAAGCCAATTAGATTATTATTAAAACTTAGCACACCCAATGACCCAGGTACATTAATTAAGAGGTAGCGTCATCAGATTTGTTATAGCTGGAATAGTGTCTATGCCAACTGTCTATATGTGTGTGTCTATATGCAGTCTATCAATTAGATGCATCTTTGAACCTGTCTCGAAGTCCACTTTTTACAAGCCCCTGCAATATGTTTTTATTGCTCTGTCTTCCAGACCCTTGCTGTTTAGTACCACAGAAAATGACTTGACAATCTGCAGTGCTTGAAATTATTAAGATGGAAATTGTATTGGAATCTTACCAGCCATCCTCTCAATCCTTTTTTCCCCCCTCTAATTGACAATATAATTTAATATTCTTAAAACTGACTTGGTAAGGACTGCAGTGAATGCATATCTGACATCAAGGGCATGTTCTTCAGCCAGAATAGTGCTATTTTCATTTTATGCTTTTTAAAAAAAAAAAAAAAAAAGCAACAAAACAGGCAGGATGGATGAAACAAGGTTATTATCTGCAGTTTGAGAACTGCCAATATTGGCTGTAGAAGAGGGATGGGAACAGAGTGGCAGTAATTAAGGAAAGGAGAGGTGCCAGCCTGCTTGGTGACATGGGACAGACAGCAGTGCTGGAGTAGCCTTTTATTACCACACATTTTGAAAGCTGCTGTTGCCTCGAAATGTTTCCCCACAAACCAACACTAGTTTGTAAATATGTCATATTGCTTTCATTAATCAAAGCTTAAAGCTTCTGCCCCTCACAGCACTGGATGTTAAAATAATATAGAAACCTTTGCCTGGAGCTGTGATTGCAATGAAGAGTGGCTGCCAGAGAGAGGTCTCATGTCCCTTTTAAAGATGCTCTCTGTTTAAAAATGCTGTGTACTAGTCTGTCCCCTGTAAATTTTAGTAGGTGGAACGTGACAAGAACAGCAACCACCTGGGAACTTCCCCACTGGAGAAAGCCCCTAAACAGGAAAAATCCCCTGAAAGTATGGTCTCATCCCAATTATTTGGAAGGAAAGCTTTACTTGGAACAGAGCTGGATGAGGTATTTTACTCATCTGTCCTCTCTGCTAAGGAAGAAGGATGTCAGAACCCTGTTTGCTGTTTCAGAAACACAAGCTTTGAAATACACTTAAATTAGGACCTCCAAGGGTGCTCTACCTTTTACTGAAATAATGAAGTATAAGCAAAGCTAAAATTATCACAAGGGAAGGCAAGATTATTCACATGGACCCAAATACTTTAGAAGGTTGAACAGCACAAGTGTAGCTGCACCCAGTGACAGTTCTGTGTCCAGTTTGGACACGCAGTAGGGATTCTGGTATTTCCTCCTAGCTCACAGTATATTTTGTGGTGACAATGGCTATACTCACTTGGTGATATTAACAGTGATTACAGACTTATTTTGGAATGTGCTTTCATCTAATTGCTGAATCACTGAAAATTTTGCCTATTTTGAGGGAAGAAAAAGACACAATAAAATACCAATTACCCTGTAAATACTCTAACTGACCAGGATACCGTTGGCTCGTGTATTTTCTGCTCATTATTCCATTCTGAAAAAATTAGACATTAAGTGCAGGAACATAAAAATTATCTCTCACCTTGAGAAAATTCATACCAGCCATAAGCTAAATTTGAAGGAATAGAGGCTCTGGCCTAATTATAGAGGGAGAGGATGCAAAAGCAGCTGCTCAAAGTATCATTTAGAGGTGGGGGGGGGGGAAGTGAAAATAACGATTTCTACATCGTCTTGAACAGCAGGTGCCAAATTCTGCAGTTAGAGGATAAGACTCAGAAGTTAATGGTATTGGTTGGCCAACAGTGAACAGCCGGAGAGGATGGCTGCCAAGAGAATAGGAATGCTCTTTAATGTTGAATAAAAACAGACTGGGAAATTAAACTCAGTCTGTGTCTGCTCTCATAAAACGAATTAGGTACAAATAGCCCCATAAAAGCTTGAGAATCTTAAATCAGATAAATTCAGCACTCGGGTTCTAGTCCCAACTGAAATGCTCCTTCCCTTCCCTGGACCTTACTTCAAGATTTATTTTGCTAGTAAATGAATAGCAGACTGCAATGGTTTTTGTTTCAGCAGTCTGCTGCCAGCTGAAGAGTTGTTCTATGATCTTACCTCAGCAGTCACCTTCTTAAAAAGTAGGTTTTCAGGATAGTTAACTTGTACATGACAACTGTGGTCTTGATCCCCAGTGTTCGTTAGTGAAACATTCACAGTCACTTTTGTAGCGTGCCCACCATTAGTTCCTCTCTAGAAACAGAAAGAAAAATTAGGTGGGTGACCTGTAATTTCTAAGGTTTATTATTCAGTAAGAGGCCCAAAGTGTTCTGGTTCTGGTAATACTCTCTCCAAATGATTTCACACACAGGATAACATAATCGCCCAATTAATTATTCAATATTCTTCAGGGTGCATTGGAAAATGCTTCCTTCTTAATATTGAAGGCAGTCATCTCCAAACTTTAACATTTTATCATTTCTGTTTTACATCAAGATAAACTTTAACATTGTTCGTTTGATTGCATTTTCACTGAATCTCCAGGGTCAATTTTACACTGACGTGATGGCTACCGTTTCGTCAAAGGTGGTGGAAACCGGGCGGCTCTTTGCTCGGCACCAGCCTAAACCAAAATCACATGTTCACAATTAAATGCCAGAATTGTGACTTTAGGATGACTATGGTTGTTTAAACCTTTGTGTTTCCTCTCAGATTGCCCAGCCCAGGAACGCCCACAGCAGCACAGTTACAGCTTTGTGTGGATGTCCTGTTATGGAAGGATGAACTGGATGGAAAGTAATGTCAGCAAAGGGACAGCAAATCAATCTTGTCTGAGAATTTGAAGAGAACATCTTATGCACAAAGATGACATTTTATATGGTTGCTAAATGCAAAATCAGGATAATAAAACTACTGTGACTCACTGAGTCTGACTTGTCAAAGTTAAATGAGCAGCACAGATGGCCTTCTTCTTGTCCTTCCTGTAAGGCCACTGAAAGCAAACACAGGTCAAGTCAGATTTTAATAGTCCTAATTTTCCTAAGGTAGCAGATTCAGAGTATCTTTACATATACACACACATTCTCTGGAAACCAAAATTCCCATGACTTCAATTAAGGAGCAGTTGGAAATAAAAGACCCTCTAGTGATAAGCCAGTCCTAAATTGATGATGTTTTGTAATTCAGCTCCCAGGAGAAGGTCTATTAGCAATAACATGAAAACTCTTCACTGGGGACAAGGTTTTGTTAAAGAAATGCCAGTTCTTTACCTCTGGATTGCCACGGGGCAATAACATTAATTTCTTTTCCAGAGATGATATGGTTTTTTTGAATAGAGAAGTTTAAATGCTGTGCCAACTTATCGGCACGCTGTTTTGTAGAGATGAGATTACTTCCTTTAGCAGTAGTTTTATTCACCAATAAAAATATACTGTCTGGCTGCTGTTTCTGGAGAAGTTCAATGATAATTAGTAATTAGATGTTTGGTGCAATAAGTACTAATCAATGCTGACCAACACTCAAGAATCTCATGAATTATTCTCAGGAAATAAATGTACCATTAACATCATAATCCCTAAGAGTACTGCAAATATAGTAATTAGTGTTCATTACTGCTCAGTGCTAAATGTTGTCCATTTTCACATCTAAATCTACCATGTGGAGAACGTACAACTGCGAAAACACTGCAAGATTTTCAAACTCCATCGTTAGATGCACCAGAAATTGTCCTCAGTGCCAAGTTTCCGAGGACAGCATAGGACTGTAGATTTCCATTTGATCACAATTCCCCTTTTATTACCTTGTTGAGACACTGGTAAGGCTGAGATTGTATCGAGATGTAGTTTTGCTGTAACAATGCTGTTATTTTGGAAAATAGGGATTCTCTCTGGGTTGCTGGTGAGAACGTGGACAGCTGGCCTCAAGTTAGTCACTGAAGAACAAATAAGGACAGAATCAAATATAAATTTTTGAAGTGAAACATTACAGGGGAAATGTTTTTAAAAAGCCTGGCAGCAAGAATAAGAACAGCTCAGTATTTCCATGGTATTTCACCTGGAGTAGGCTGCCCTATTTACAGAAGTTCCCATTTCTGCTTGGGAACATTCAGCACACACAAAATCCCAAGAGTCTAAAGGAACAGGGAGCCAAAATACACCAATATGGCAAGAGTTTCAGAATTAAACATGGTGTTTATATTTCCATTAGATAAGCACATTATTTAGCGGTTCAAATTCTCTCTTTATCTACATTTTTTTTCTCCAAATACAAAAATGCAAGAACAAAATGAAATGTTTGCCATGTCCCAGCCTTTTCAAACTGCACGGGTCTCTCAGCCGCCACATGTCTGATTGAAAATGAGGCACAGTATGTATATAAATTATTTTTTTTTGTCTAAATGACCTACATTATTCCATTCTGAATTGCAGACATCAAGGTCATCTTAAGCCCAGATCTATGCTAATCAGTTTGTGTTCACCATCTCACACTTGTTCAAAGCTTTAGACAGGCAAAGGCTTTTGCAACTTGAACTAAAAGCTTTCCATTTTAAATAATTTTTAGCACTAGGAAAGATTATTTTTTTTTATGTCCCTCTGATGCTGAATTAAAAATAGAATCATTACACAGTGCTTGGAACACAGATTCTATATTTGTCTGAAGCATTTCCTCAGTACACTAAAAAATAGCATTTATTACCTACGGAAGCACAATCCCATTCTCCAGTGATCCTACTGTAATATCTTGGAGACCATCATTAGTGAAATCAAAGCCACCACCAATGGATTGTCCAAAATACTGGAGAAATTTCAGAAGCTTTCGCTTTCTAAAAGTGGGGAAAACATCAACAAATACAAGTCAGGATCTCTCTCCCGTCCTTGGGAAAATATACTTCCTTTCACAAGGCTGGTGTCAGGATGACTTTTTAACACTCCTGAGATACAAAATATTGACTTTTAACTTCCTGTAATGGACGGGCACTTGCAAAAGGATATACAATTCTAGAGGCAGCACCTAAGTCCAACTCCTTGCCCTGAGCAGACAGGTAAATAATTACAGTTAAGGAGCAGCTCTGCTGCAAACCTGTGGAGGCACATAAACCATCTGGCATCTGCAAATTTCTCACCCATCAATGCAAATGAAGTGTGGAAGTCCTTCCTCCCAGCCTCTGCCACAAAAACCACAAGCTTTTTCCTCTCAAGGTGTACTGGAGGAAATTCCCAACAAGACACATCCTTGAGAAGAACAGCTCCTGATCTTGTCTTTATCCCCGTTGAAGACGTAAATGCTGCCAAACAGGAACTGTTTGAAAGCTCATCTTCAAGGAGGCCTCCAACTGCAGTACCCTCATATCCATCCCCATTGATGTCTCCAATCAGCTGGCCGCTGTAAGCCCAAACCTCGCCAAGGGAGAGGACACCTGCACATTTAAATGTCTTTTCAGGGTGAATGAAGCAATCTGAAAAATATCCAAGAAAGAAATCCATTTGCAGCATGAATAGAGCTTACATTAAAATAAATAAATAAATAAATCGTACTGCACACTTATAATGCTTAAACACGAGCAGTAAAACTCTAAACAATATAAGAAGAAGTTTAAAATACCATTTGACTCTCGGAACAGAAGTGTGACCCACGTTGAGAGCACGCAACTTCTCCCACAGCATCAGTGTCTCCAGACAGCCCCACGCAACGCACACACTGAAGCACTGTCTTTTCCTAAATCCATAGCAGATTGAGTTGATCCCCAGAACAGGATCCATCCCTTCTTCTCCACCCTGTTACGGAGAGAAGCCACAAGAGGGTGCACGTTATTTGAATTCTAACGTGCCCGGGCTGTGCTCTGCTTCCAGCCATCAGCAGCGCACCAAAGAGGGCTTCTCCTGGGCTGCTGCTAAAGTTCATTTCTCATTCAAACGCAATTAACTCATATCCTACATATTGTGTAACAGATCCTGTAGCTAGGCCCACAAAACATTTTGTTTTCTCCAAGTCCCAGGAAGAAAAGTGTCAGCAGCTACCCACGCCCAGGGTTACTGCAGCCCTGCAAAGAGCACTGCTTGGCAGAGGGAGGTTTGCACCAACAAATTGCCCATGTAGAAGCAAAAGCCATGATTTTATCATACTGCGATAAGAGTATACCTTAGGTACAGTATGGTTTTATTTCTTTACTTCTTTCTCTTTTATATTTATATATATTTTTATATATATGTAGTCCAATGACTAAGAGAGGACTGCTGGCTTCAGCCCGCGGTCCTCTACCATACAGGGAGAGCACATTCAGTGAGAGCACAAAGGAGGAATGTTTTATTTGTCACTACTTAGGCATGGTTGGAAAATCCCCAACATGGAGTGTTTACGCTACCAGTGTTTTTACCTCTGTCTCCAGGCGATAGACGTAAACCCTTCCCTTTTTCCCCTCGAATGTGATAAAATGGAGCTCCAACAACAAGGAGAAGGTCTGTCACCCCATCAAGGTTCACATCCAGTGGGCAGAGCTCAGATCCAAAATAAGATCCAACCTGTGCTCCAGAAGAAGACAAGCAGCTCTTTCACTGGAATTCTCTATATATAGCTTTGTAGAATTAGTGTCCTTTGCAGCAGTAAGGCAATTTTTAGAACAAAACATCACATATCTACTTATATGTGGATCGTTTCCTATTATTTATTTTATTACAGCCATCCTCAGGGACAGATCCTGTAACTAGTTTAGCAGCAACAAAATCATTATTCAACAATTTGACAGAGGAAAAAGAATACCATAGTTGATGACCTCTTTCCCCATGAACCATGAGAACAGAACATAAATATAATATGCCCCACTTAGCTAAGTTTTTCCCCAGTCTTTTTCCAAATTTCCTTATTTCTTCTGATATTCCCAAAGCATTATGGAGCACACAAAGACTATGGAATCCATATCTGGCTAAATTGGATGCATGTGTAAAGGTGTAAGTGTGTCTGGAGGAGAAAATGCAGCCCTCCTGATCCCTACTGGCCTGACCGCCCCTGGGTGAGTGAAGGACAGTACCTCTTCTCGCAGGGCTGGGTGTAAGGAACCATCCTGAACCACCAACACCTTCACTCTCACGCTGTGCTGTGAAGCTCCAGCCACATACGAGGGTCCATATTCTGTGTGTACCACCACAAAAGAGATTTGACTACACGGGCTTCACACTTTTGTAATCACCATAATTTCTTGTGGGAGGTCTCCTGCATCCTCACAAGTACCAAAGAAGAGCGTACAGCCCTTTGGTGGAGTTAAATGCAGGACCATGTACCTTATCTGAGATCTGACGCTAAAACCAGCTTGGGCGAGCTCATTCTGCAGAGCATCACCCTGAGAACCTGAGGATGCAACAGAAACCGGGTAAGGCACTTTCTCCTCATTTCTCAAAAGGTACTAATGAAATAGAAAGTTTGCTATTAACCTTCTATGCTGATAATACTCTGCTGCAGGGTCAAACCTTTACAAAACCTCTTCACGCAACTGGCTAGTGCTGTGTTTGGTGCATATACCTTTGTTGTACCCAAGAATTAATTTTGGAAATCAACAAGTTACAAGACATCATAAAATCCAACATTTTCCTGTCCTGAAAGAATGAAAAGAGACAGCAGGAAGATTATCTGAGGAGACATACAGTGTGTCTGAAACCAAACTCCAGACTTCAAGACAAAGCCTTGTTGACAAACATACACACAGAGGCCAATTTTCTGGCCAAGTTAAGAATGTATCAGAAGTTTTGTTCTGAAAAATTTACATTTTTAAGCATGCACTTCATCTAGAAGGTAGCTTTAAATTCTTGGCCTAGTTCTGAGTCAGAAGGACTGTGACTAAAAACAAGCGATGAACAACAACCCATTGGTTCTGCTATTTTGTCCTTGGGTGGGTAGGTGAGCAAACCTTTTCTTTTTTATTTATCACTTTCACATTTTCCAGAATAAGGAAACAACAATCACACTTTGCGGAGCTAGGCTTGACTAAGGTTAAGTACTTCACAAGATTTAAGAAATTCTAGAAAGATTTCTCTAAACTTTATACAAGGAAGTACGTGATGGTCTGATCTACTGAGAGCACAACTCTGTGCTGGAAAGTCTGAGAGTAAGTGGCTCCAGGGCATGGACCGTAGATGATGTAGGAAGGAACAAACATGGGCATATAATTGACACTGCGTGGATCATAGTATCAGTTCATACTGTAACTTTATCTTTCACCTTCCTATTTTATAGATACATCTTCCCTTTTTACTGGAACCAGGCACGGATTGGTTTCTCCTTTTCTCACCCTCCCCTCGGTGCCACCAAGCAATGGAAAGAAGATACGATCCGAGAACATTCCCCACTTACCCCAATGGCACAGCGCTCGATTCCTGCCATTTTGGGAGGAATCTGTAGGCGGGGTGAGGGGGACTGTACTAGTCTAACAGAAATCACTTTTATTTGTTTTGCTGTTGCTGGGCAAGTGACTACGAGAACAGACTAAGATCTGGAGATGTATTTACATTCCTTGAGCAGCAGAACTACCCACCACCACAGATCCACCCTGTAAGTTACGGGGGAGATAGAAGAGTCGGGAGGGGGATTACTTCTACCTGAATCACTTGGAGTCTCTCTCTCCAGTCTGTTCAGTTTGGATCTGTGCTCCATAGTGCACCACAGCAAACCTGAGCTGGAGAAAGCAGATGGCAAAGCCAGAGCTGGTTAGACAAGATCTAGAGCAGGATCCCCAAGTCCCTCAGAGAGCCAAGTTTAGTCCCAAACTTTCTTGCACAAACACAGAAAGCATATATTGCAAGTAATAGGTGTATCAGCTGTCTTTATCCCTCTGTCTCCACCACACATCTGTATTCTGGTGATCCCTTTTGGATCAGCTCCCAGCACTGACTTCATTTTCCTTGGCTCAAGACAACGATTTCTCTGTCTGAAGTCCCTGTATTTATCTATCCGGCTAGACCTTTTGTGACCACACAGCTCAGCCGCACTTTGTCCCCAAATTTATTTAAATCATTTAAAGTAACAGCTTATAAGCCCCATTCCTTATTTTTGCGTGTACTGCTTCAAGGTGCCCTGTGAGTTTTGCCTGGTGAAATATCTGAGCGTGCTTCTGGCGTGAAAACCCACCCCTAGCTCTTCCACTTCCCTTTTCAGCTCCTCCTCCTCCTCAGCTCACTGATGTTTAATTCCAGCATTAGAATACGTAGAATCATTACCAGCATTACTGTGAAGTTTAAAAAGGCATAATTATGTGAACCATGAGACTTTCTATTCTTCGTTAGAGCTCTGATCCATCCTGCCTACCGGGTTACGAGACTCTGAGGAGTTCACACGCCTTTGAGCATTTCTGCCACTTTGACTTGATTGAATTGAGGACAGAGATCCTGGCTTGGTGTTCTCTGATCCACCCAGAAAGACAGCAATCTCTGCTCCCGGTTCTGTCAATGCAGTTAAATATAAAAGGACATTCCAAGGGACACCTCAACAGCCTAGAGTTTAGCAAGGGGTTCAAGAACATCGACATATTATTAAAGAATCAAAAATTTGACTTCAGCAGCACCCAACCAAAGCTGGTCTAACTGGCGGTGTGGTCTACGCTGTAGCGAGAGGTTTTATTGTTTAGAAATCTCTGTGACTGATTGAAATTTTCCATTATAAATAACCTTCAAAACCTCAACCTTTCCCTCCCCGGCCCTCTCCCAGCGCAGGAATACAAGCTGCTTCACACTCAGCTAATTTAAAAGGAAGCAATGCTCGTTCCTGCCCAGTTCCCAGCTTTGCAGACGTGGTTGTTCGCTCACCCCAAGCTGCTGGTGGTGTCTGTGCTGACAGAGCTGCTGGCATCAGTAGCCTTGCCTCTGCCGGTTTTACTCTGAATGCTGTTTGACTTGGTCTCAACTAAAGAATTTAAAAAGCAAGAAAAGAAATACACTCTGCCTTTTGAAAATATTCTTCTCATTAACACAACTTAAACTCAGAATCTGTTTCTACCCAGGTTCCCAAATTTGCAGAAGACCCGAGGACGGGACTGTTGATAGCAGTTTAGACAACTGTAGGTGGAACGAGACCATCTGGGTGTCTCATTTAAACTTCTCAGCTTCTTTGCAGTGACTGCAAGAAGCAGAGCAACGCTAGGCAGTCACAGTCAGACCACCCCTGCTCCCTCGATTAAATGCCCCAAAGCCCAGCAACGTTGGAAGGAACAGCCTCAAATGGCCAGGAACTTTTAAAAATCCCAGTGGATTTTGTCACATCCATCCACTAAGAGTGTCGATGCTTTTCTAAGCCCTGGCTTAAGGGCTGGATCTTTTGGGTGCGTGTGACACCACAAGAGAAGACCCCTGCTGCTGTGTGCTAGAGCTACAGGCTGAACTTTGAGGTTGGAATCATACACAGAACCGCAGATGCAAAGACCTACTAAAAGGTAAACTTATGTTACTGAAAGGTCATTTTTAGCCATGTCTCCACTTTTGTGCCTTGACACCTTCAGTATACCTTGGTTTGTCTGGAAAAGGGTCTATGTTTGTACACTCCACCTTATCCTCTGGTGCTTGCTGTGTGGACATGGCACGTCCCACTGAAACAGGCAGACTGACTCCAGTGAGCCCACAGCAAGGATTTAAAGAGAGATGTCAGCTCCCAGATGCCCCTCACAGCAATTTTTTAACACAAAAGGTTTTTCCCCTGGCCCTCTTACACACGCACACAGAGCACTTGGTGTTCCCCTTGTATTTTGTCTATTATCGTTGTCAGAAAGAGCAACATTTTATGGCAGAATGCCCAGGGCACGTTAAGGGATTCTGCACTTCTTCCCTCACCACCAATTCCTTGGTTTCTCTTGATCCCTTGTTTCTCTGTACTGTCGGCACTAGTCTAGACTGGGCTAGCACAGAATTACTCCCAATTAGTTCATACTATCAGAGTACTCTGTAGCAGGTGTTATTTGGATCCAGTGTGGTGTTATTACAAGTGCTAAACGAGCTGAAACAGCAAACGCTGAGCACTCAGAAGAGTTAACCGCATAGCAAATCCTGGAAGGTGGTAGGAGGGGAAAAAGGAGAAAACCTTTCAGAAAGTGTAGATCTCCCAAGCTTTCTCAGAAAAGAGTGCAACAAATCACACAGAGGCTTTCTAGCTACTCTCCAACTCTTCTCCTCTAAGGACTCCCCTCCCTGTGTTTGACATTTGACAACCCTCCTCGCAGTCCAGAAATGCTGCAGCACTCCACGTGTCACAAATCCCAACTGGAAGAAGCTACATCAATAGAGGAACTGAAGAAGACACTCTTTGTGCTCAGATTTCAGTAACAGTCGTGTGCCAGCCACGAGACAGCCACAGTCACACCTTTCCCAGGCTTTGCCTGGTCCTGGCTGGTCCCCACTTTTATCCGTGCTGCTGGAACAGATGGGAGGTTGCAAAGTAGAACAGCTTTCTTTTAAAAAGTCTTTTTTTTTTTTTTCTTCCAACTTTATTTTCATTTTAGTCCCACAGCAACAATGATATTTCTTAAATACAGCAAAGAAGAACAAAATTGACAGCCAGCCACAGGAACAGCCCGGCTGAGAAACCTCCGGCTGTATCGCTTCAGAAACAGCTCTTTGCAGCTTATGTAGCTTTACATAAAGCATCTGTTCTTTGTCTGAGCCCTTTTGCTTGTCACATTTCAAAGACTCCTTTTTGCTGGCTACAGAGGCAACGGAAAGTATGCTCGGTTGCGAGTGGGGTCACAGAGAGATGAAGAGGGAGGGAATCAACCATGACAGATACACCTCCCCACACTGACTTCAGCTCCAGAGCACGCTTTGAAAAAAATAGGGGGAAAAAAACCCAAACAACAATAAAACAAAACATGCAAAGCATTTGAGGAACAAGAAAGCCTTGCTTCCATCTATACCCTTGAGGAAAATGGCCTTGTGGGGAATTGGGAACCATACAAACCAGACATGAAGTTTCTTTTAAGAAAATTACTGAGATAAGCAGTGAGATAGAGAGATCACGGCGCCATGGGGAGCATTTGGAGCTGAGCAGAGAGGCCATGGGGAGCAATGACCAAAGCGTGCTCCAGTAGAGGAGGAGGAGGAGTATGGAAACAACAAGGCCTGCTTTCATCTCCCAGGCCTGCCAGGAGCCAGGCAACTTCACCCAAATGACAGAGGGGAGAGTTTGAGCATCCATAACCCTGCATGGAAAGGAATGAGAGCTGCTGCTGTCTTTTCTTCATGGCACGGCTGGTCCTTTGGAGTCTCCGTGGC
The DNA here is from genome assembly GCA_025769975.1 of Gallinago jamesoni. Lineage (NCBI taxonomy): Eukaryota > Metazoa > Chordata > Aves > Charadriiformes > Scolopacidae > Gallinago > Gallinago jamesoni. The sequence continues at coordinate 7,378,467 of JAOQGH010000006.1, forward strand.
TCATACAGAGTAGAGAGAGGAGAGAAACTGCAGCTCTTCTTTCACTGACGTTCGCAAAAGGAAACTTCGTCTGTTGATAATTTCTTGTGAAAATGACTGTAGTGTTTTCTGACAAAACATTATGACCTATTAAGAGTAAATCCCAAAATCCTGTCGGGCCTTCAAAGCTACGAACCAGCTTCTAAGTCCTTCCTCTTGCAAGGAACCACAGACTTCCCTCCAAATAAACCCCAGACGGCCCTCCTGTTTGCAACGTGACCAAAATGGGAAGTGGTTCAGATGCTGAAACCAAAGAGGAGCCTTGTGCATTAAGAATATGGAAAACTGGGAGGTTACTCACATTAATCTCAAGAGTGCTGACTCGCCTCTCGCTGCAGAGGTTGTAACTCCTCAAAAATCTCCTTTTTTCCATAGCACATCAAAGAACCGTACAACAGCCTGGGCACTGCTACATCTTGTGACTGAGCTGACATCTCTGTTTGCTGGGTGACCCTGTCCCTGTCTCTCGTCCTTCATTCAGGAGCTTGAGAGGGCTGGGATGGCAGTCTCTGGTGTGACTGTGAAGCACAAGGATGGCCAGGGCCCTCTTTCACAGCAGATGTTTAAGAACATTTTTGATGCAGATCAAAAGATAAACGAATACCGCAAGCTTAAGAAAGGGATTTAAAGAGAAGCAGGTTCAAGGAATGGCTGAAGAGGCAGGTTATCTTGAAAGCAAGCTGTTACAGCCCACAGCTATCAAAAATACTACCAGTAAGAAAGATTTCTCTTTTGTTGTTTATTAAGACTCCAGGCAGGGATGGCATATCTGATTCTGCATCTCTTGAGAATCTCAAAGTGTCCCTACCAGAGCAAAGCACCAAGCACAGCAATAGATTACTATATGCCAGATGATCCTTTTGTGCAATATGAGCACCTTGCCAAATCTTGGGAACACTTAGGACAGAGCCATAGATGGAAAAAGCAGCCGAAGGCTTCACAAAGCAAGAAAACAGCAGAAGCTGGAGTGAGAAAAGTTAGTAACAATTCAGAGACCCAATGTAGTGACGCTGCAGGGGGAATTGCCCAGCACAGGGAAAAAACCCAAGTGAAATGACAGGGAATTAGTTTTAAAAGCAATGCTTTTGCTGCCAGCCTCGTGCATGCAGTAAGCTGCAGCATTAAGATGATTGCCTCCAACAGACAGAACTCCCAGCTTCACTTGCTCAGAGCAGAAATGGGAGACGGGAGACCTTGAGCTGCATAGTTTATCTTACTGAAGGAAATGTTGCCAACATTTACAGCCTGCAGCTTTTTCAGGGTTATCACTAGCCATTCCCTGTATGAAAGGTGCATCTAATGCAACATCAGCTGTTATGTTTTCAGATGCAGCTGCATAAACTGACATGAGGTCATGAAAAACAAGAGTTGACTGGCATGGCAGGGAGGTCAGCACAGTGCTGGGTGAAATGTAATCACAAATTTGATAAGGCCTTATAGTTCACACTGATCACATCCTCTCTTCCTTTTTGAAAGAGGATGAAGCTCTGAAAATATATCTAATGATGAACATTTTCCATTAAGTAAACTTGCTATATTGACAGTTTACAGAAATACTACAAGTTATTATTTTTAAATATAGGCTGAAAAGTGAGACAGCTCATTTTTATCTCTTTTCCACAGAGTTTAAAGTATGCTTCCCATCCTGCCTGAGGCAGTGTGAGCTTTACAAGAAGCAACGAGGTCCTTGTAATCATTGACAGCAAGACAGGATGCCCACTAAGACTGGCAGGAAACATTAACCGCACGATGCATTTTGGCCCATCTGTCTCTGGGAAGCCACGTGCAGGATTCTGCTGCTGCTTTTTACAGAGATAAAGCAACCCGTGAAAGACAGACGTTTCAGAAATTCACCATGTGAAGTTACAGGTCCAGGAAACCCACATCACTTTTGTGCTCTTAAGCGAACGTGCACATCGTGCAAATGATTTCATTATAATACTGTAAACTGGGGATTCTGACGTGGGCTAAACATCGAACGCTGCAGGTACTGACACACAGACTCAGTGTGGCTCTTGGTGACTGAAGTCGGCACATGTCTCACACCAACAGTGTTTTTACACAGAAGCCAATTTCACCCTTAGCAACTTTTTTGTGCCTCTACAACACTCTTTAATCCAAAGCACTTCAGTGCAGTCTCTTGTGGCAAAAGAATAACAGTCAACCTGTTCTTAGACAGGTCACTCCATCCTTTGCTTCTCTCTGGCAAACAGCGTTGTTTCTACACAGCACAGAAAGCACTGCCTTCCCAAAGACCACTCCCCGCTGCCCCTATGGTGTTGTACCTTTATACATAGTAATATGAAAGTGTCAGGCAGAGAAAGTTGAGTAAAAAAAGTTTCTTCAGAAGAAATTAATGCTTAAAGTGCATGAAAATACTTCAAGCCACAGGCTGAACCACAGTCTTCAATGAAATGCACTTTAATACTGATAATGCCTTCAATTTTTCCAGCCACTATAGGAAGAACTACTCCTTTGAAGATGGAAACAAGGTTGGAATCCAGAAAACCTGCTAAAGATTTCTGGTTTGTCCCTCTAAGGGCGTCATCTCAGTGGCTGACAGCTGTGGCTGCAATAGTGACTGCTCCTCTGAAACAGCCGATCTCAGTTGTTTCTGTGGCATCCGCTTCCATGATCTCGTCTCTGTAGCAGGAGACAAAAACAGCAGCCCTTTGTCAGCAGGAAGCTGGCAAAGGGACACAGTTTTTAGAAAGGGGCAAGTTTAGGGAAAACCCAAGATACACCAGAGAGCGTTTCATGTGTTGCAACCTCCTCAGTCCTAGAAAACTGTCATCTAAGAAGAACCTACACTGGGAGAGCAGGAGGTTGTGTTTAAATCCAGTGGAGCTCTGCCCAAGCTCTGCCAGGCTGAACAAAATATTTCTAGAGAAAGTAACAAACAGCTCTCCATTTCCCACACAGATTCCTTCCCAGGTGTTACAAGGGAAACAAACACAATTATCTTACAGACAATTTGACAAAGTCACCAGTGTTAATGCCCTGATCTGTGCTATAAAAGCCCTGGGATTTTAACACTTGCAGTATGTGGACCTAAATTTCACTTTTCCTAGAAAAAGCACCAGGCATTTGGGCTACTAACTCAAAGAGAACAACAGCCCTTGCTTTTTTCAGCAGCATCTTCTGCCCATTTCTACCTGGACACAATTTGATGAGTAAGCTGGCCTGCCTACAGTTTCTGTCACCAAAGACATAACAATATGCCAAGAGTAGTTGCTGAGCAGGAAGCTAAAAGGATACTGAAGACATTTCTTCGTGATTTAATTTACCTTCTGGATTTACTTCTGAATCACTGGTGTTTCCAGGGTCTTCCTTAAGAACTCCCATGTCCTTTGCCCAGTCTGTCCATTTAATTTCTTCTACTCTGGAGAGACAAAATGCAACAGACACTGATGCACAGAGCACACCATTCGGTCCATATCTCATTGTCCTGCAGCATCCCAAGCCAGCTCATCCTGCCAACACAATCCTAATGGTTTGGCTGCAGCCAAGTATACTACAGAGCTTTTTTTTTATTGAGTAAAGATCTTCTTTCCCTGCATATTGTGTGCTGGTCTATACTGTTTATTTTAAAATACTCTAGTTCCTCCCAGGGAATATATTTAATACAAAGGAGAAGATTCTACTTTCTATACATGCTCCATAGCCTGTAACACCCTGGGGTTACAGAACTGCTGCTTGCAGGTTGGTTTACTGGGTGGGGAAAGGTTCCCCAGCTCTCCCAGGCCCTGTACGTGAGGAATAGTGCTGCCCGCTCGTGTTGCACCCAAGTTGCATGTTCCTGAGTGAAGGGGCCACCAGTCTGCATCCCTCCCACCCTCCACAGCCTGCCCTGGGCACAGCTATCCCCACAGCAGCAAAGAAAGCATCCTCGCAGACACTGCCACCACAAGCACTTGCACAGATGTGGGTTAAACAGGACACCTTCTGGTGACAGCATGTCTTGGTGACAATGCTGGTGGCTCAACTAGCTCTCAAACTTCCAGCGTTGCAATCACCAACCAATTTGCATGTCCCCAGGAACATGTGGTTGAGTCACTGTTCACACTGAACACGCTGAAATTCCCTGTGGTTCAGGACTATCAGCTTATGAATCACAGGAACCCATTACTAGGCTGGAGCGTAAGAGGCAATGGTAGAACTCTCTTACCTGAAACACCATCTCTCATCTTTCTTATTGAGGCCCACTGACATGAAGCAGCCAGATCTCCTCTTCCCACCTTGGCGCCACAGCCAGGCCTTCTCTATTTCTAGAATAGCAATGGCCCTCTGAAAGAAGAATTCCACATCAGAGAGAAAACAGGGTATTCGGAGCCCAGCCCCTCTTTTTGATTAAATCTTCCCCAATCAGCAACTACTTTGACTCAGAAAATGACATTGGAACTCAATCCCAAAGTGCTCCTTAGCTTAATAGTACCAGTCAGTTATTTACTGGCTCAGGTTATTTATGCACGTGCATCTGGGCCGGCTGGTAGCCATGCCAACAGCGTGAGTTTTAAATGCATCCAAAAACGATGTTATGATTTAGCCCCAGAGTGGCAAAATTATGTAAAAGAGAATTTTACAGCTGAGGCTTAGGACAAAACAAGACCCTGTCATCTCTGATGTTATGAGAGTCCAGCAGGAGTCCGGGCCACCACACAACTGCTGAGCAGCACCGTGTCTCACCTGCAGCTTCCAGACGCTTTTGCTATATCCAGAAATATCCGTGACGGTCTCGCTCATGAGAGCAATCAGCATGTTGAGCAGAAGAATGTAAGTGAGGATCACGAAGAGAAGCAGCAGGAGCATGACGAAGTATCGGAACCTGGCATGTTCGTGGAAATCCAGGTCGCCCATCCCAATGGTGATCTTGAAGAGCTCCAGGGAGACACTCAGCAGCCCGCCGTACATAGCATGGCTCCCAGCACTCTCCAGCTGAGCAAGAGACTTGTTGTGAGAGACCGGAGGACTTTCCCCCATCAGCGTAACCAGAGCTATGAGAAAAACAGAATTTGAATCCTCAGAAAAATCAGCAGCCCAGCCTACAACATGATGCTGTTTGAGTCCTTACCTGCAGCAAAGCCAAAGAGGAAGATCATATAAACCAAGAGGAAACGCAGCAGATCTCTCAGGATAGTCTGAAAGACAAACCAGGAGGAAGTGCCATTCTTTACCTCACATGAAATCACCAGGGTGATCAGTTCTCACGCATCATAAACCAGCCCCCAGTAATAATACTGAAAGCAAGTTGGAAAATGCTTTTATCCAGTTTAAGGAACCACTAATTACTTCCTCGGGTAAATAACATCATCAGTATCTTAATCTGAGAGTATTTCATAACAACTTCTTCCTTGTTATGTTTGAATGAATAGATTCTTTCAAATAAATATCATGTCAGTTTCCCAGCACAGCTGTGTCCAAATTGTTTTGACACACACAGGGAACTTGTACTGGTTTTGAACACTAGTTTTGAGTTGTTTTATGACAACCAGGTAAGTGCCAGCTGCTCTCACTTGCTGTATTCAAAGACGGCAAACTAGGGCTTTGCCACAATTGTACCTCCTTGAAGACCCTGATCTAATTGCCTTCTGCAATTCCTTTACTTCCATACTCAGTATGACAATCCTATTTATGGTTTTCACAACTGTGAGAGGAGAAAAGTAATTGCAGGACTTCTATCAGTTCCCCACAACAAAAAGCTTTTCAGACACAGCTTTTCCCCCGAATACTGACCTTCTGGATCATGACGCTGTAGATGCCAGTGCGCTGAAAGCCCCGGGTGTAATACAGCATGTTCACCCATCCCAACAGCAGGGAGAACACCATCACCGCCACATAGTTCTCTGAACTGGCACCGTACAGGACTGCTGACAGCAGCAGTGAGAAAGCCTGGATGAAGCTGGAGAGAAGCAGCATGAGTGACACAGAGACCTCCCTCAACAAAAAAAAAAGGCCCGTTTCCAGATCCGTGCTCTTTTGCAAAGCAAAGCAAACACATTTTATGAGGCTACATGGAGCATATAAAGTGGCAGTTAATCAGACACTTGGTTTATATAAGCAAATCCTGTTGTAACCAGACCCACAAATTGCTGCAGTTTTGTTATGAACCGGTTAATCTCACAGTATGGAAACTCTGAACTGCTCAATGTAACTCACATAACTGATATTAAATGGAAAAGAATTTTAACACTCACGAACACACGCACACACATGCATCTAGACTTATTTCTCCTCAGAAAACTGAGAAGTTCTTTTCCTTTTAACCAAATCTACGAGCCATAGTGACTGTATGATTAAAAATTTGAGCTCTTCTTTTCACAAGTATGTTCTGAACTGTGGAATAATTGAGGGCCTGACCTTCACTGTGTTCAGCTACAAATCCAAAGACAGACCCTACCCAAAGTCTAAGAGAACAAAGAGTTATGAGAAGATGCAGCAGGTAGGACAGGCAAGCAGGGAAGGGATGGAAAGAGGAGACAGTGGCAGAGAATGAGTCCTGCTCACCATCTCTCTATTAAAGTTAGGGCAACTTAGCTGCACGCAGCAGAGAAACCATTTCACCCGTGCTTTCATTGCGCAAAAAACCTCAAGAGACATACATCAAGATCTCAATGCAGCTGTCAGAACACATTGTCTTCAGGGACTGGCGTCTCCTCCGCAAGTACAGACTCTAATGGAGAAAAATCAATGGCAGCCATTCATCAAAACAACAGGGTATATCAGGGAGTGATTCCTGCCCGGCAGCGCCTATCGCTCAGGGGAGGGGTTTGCTCCATAAGCTCCTCTTCCTGCTTTAATTTTCAAGATCCCAAATTTTAGCTAGTCATCCTTCCAAGATGAAATAAAAAGGCCTTATTTATAAAGGACAAGGATAAACAAGGGCTGAATCATGGCTCAGCCCTGTGTCTTTATTAATAGACCACATTAAATGCCAAAGATGCATTTTAGCACCATAAATCACAGATGTCTCTCATAATTACTTACTGTTGTGAGCCTATTCTTGCTATTACCCAGCAACCTGGCTTGTGCCACCCCTGTCGCTGCTAGATCATGCTGACACTGTGTCTCAGAGCAGGATTCCCTCCTGCCACCCCCTCAGGCACATCCTGATGTCAGAAGAACCAACTCTGTTGCCTCAGTGTCAGTGATGCTTTCCTGTTTTTCCTTCTTACAATGAAACTACACAAGGGATCCCCATACCTGAGCAAAAATTAGATAAATGCCTCCTAGCAAGATAATGATCAGTCCAGAAACCCACAGGAAGCCTCCAGCTGTAAACTCCACTGGAAATGAAGGCTGCAAGATAAAAACAAACAAAAAAACCCCAAAATATTGAAGACAGCCAGAAGAAGTGACAATAGCCACCCCACACCTTTTAAACACAGCTCCTTCCATTCAAGCCTTTCTAGATGAAAGAAGATTGGATCTACCTTTAACCGTAGAGGTTGATAATACGCAATGGCTGTAAAGATGATCATGAATGACAAGTATGAGACAAAACTGAAGTAGAATCTCTTAGAAGCAAACGTTTCCCATTTTTGCTGAAGCAGTTTGTTCAGTGGCTCCAAAACCACCATCTTATACCGATTCTATGGAAAAACAAACAACAAAAATATACCCATGTGTCAAGAAGAATGCAAGTTTACCAGAGATTGTCTTTTTCAGGGTTGGAGCTCAGTGGCTCCAACTAGACTAACTCCAAACATCTATTCACTCAGGCTTTTCAATATGAAATAAATCAATTTTCCTATCAAACATTACTTCTGCTTGGCTTCATCAAGGTATTTGGACACAACCAGCCTTAGGACAATCAAAGGATCAAAAATTTCTCTTGTATATTATATATATATATATAGATAGATTATCAGAGGGACACCAACGAGACTCCAAATAATAAAATAAGCAAATATTTCCATCGTGCAGTTTTTTTTCCAGAAAATGATCACACGAAACACCACACAAACTTGAAATTATTTGCATAATTATACAGCAACACTATAGACAGGCCGAAAAAATGTGGCTGTTTTTGACTTGTAGTAACAGCACTCACTGGTGTGTCACTGCTGTACGCCAGGATCTCCAGCACGGAGTTCTCCTCAAAGCTGTCTATAGAGGACAAGTCGTAGAGGGACACATGGATAGGTCCATAGGTCCATTCAGTGAACTTGCGTGACAGATGCCTGTACACAGGGTCTTTGATCTCCCTTTGGATGATGTGCCTGAAGATCTGAAAGAGAAACAAGACCCACACCAGAAAAATGTGTATATAATGAAGGTGCTAAATGACATAAGTATCACCATCACCCAAATCACCTTCAAGTGCAGGACACCTGGCTTTCTGCATGATACACTTTGATACATCCAAACACTGGACTATCTGGCTAAAAGCAGACAATCCAACTACACCGTGTAACAGCTCTTCCCAGAGTAGAACCAACTTCAGTCCAGACCAGCTGTCTCAGCTGGGACCGAGAGCAGCAGCTGAGGCTCTGTGGGACACTAACTGGAGTGACCTGGTGGAGACCTCCTTTACTGTGGCATTGCCACTGTCAGCAGCACTACCACGGGTTGGGTACAAGATGCTCCTACATCAACCTCCACTGCGAATGTATGCTGCAGTGTTCCTCATTTCTCAGCAACCCCAGGGATTCCCTGTAGGTGTCTTTACCTCCACTTTGCCTGTCTTGGCAGCAAGCTGCAGAGGATTTAATCCATCATAATTCACTATCTCCTCCAGCTTCCACGTTGGGTCAAGCTTCACACCTGCCTTCAAGATTTCAACATACGTTGTGCTCACAAACTTGGTGTTCTCCTCAGTGTCATCTGCAATCATCACCAGGGCATGGAGGACTGTGTTGCCCTGTGTATCCTGCTCCTGGAGCCTGGCTTTCTGGTGGGGATTGTTTAGAAGATATTCCACCACCTCAAGCTGGTTGGTACAAGCAGCCAAGGAGAGAGGAAGTTCACCTGAAGAGATTAAGACAGTATTTGGAGGTGAAAAAAAAAAAAAAAAAAAGAAAAAAAGCACTTCTAGGAAAATATATTTAGCCTATAGTTTTACCACTGGAACACAGAACAAGTTCTTTCTCAGAAGCTCCAGATTCAGAAAGGGGTTTGCAGTAAACAATTACTCCTTATTTCTGGAGGCAGCTGAAACACTTTCCCAGATTCCTAATTTGGCTAAACTAACAAAATACTTGTCTCTGTCTGAAGACCCTCAAATAGGATTAAATACAAAAACCCATAGATGATGGCAAATGCTCATTGGACACCTCAGTCTGTGAAAAGATCCTGCCAATCAAGTAAGTCAAGAGCTTGATTACAGGAAAGTGGAGATGGCAACCCATGCACAGAGGGGCAAACCCAAGTGAAAATTAGCAGCATCACATACAGTAAGCAACACAAGAAGCAAAGGAACGTATCCCACACTGACTCACCAAAATAAAAGTAAACTCCTTCTTTCTTCTTCTTGAAGAATTCTCCGTGGGCTCTGGCATGGACATCAGCTCCATTCTCTACTAGAAGTTTCACTAAATCCAGGCTCCTTTTCTCTATAGCAATATGGAGAGCTGTCTGGCCTAAGGAGACAGGCAAAATCCATCACTCAGCGACGCTACTAGAGGGAACAGGCAAAGGACTCTTCAGCAAAGCCCCATTTCAACAACCGCTGTATGCTCTGCAGAGCAATCTTGCAGGTCAGGGCTGGGCAAGGGATGGGTGACAACTGATGACTTTCAACAGTGTGCATTAGAAAAACACGTTGCAAACACCGAGTCAAGATCAGAAAATTCAATGCATCTACCCCTGCCTGGCACCAAGATCCTAAGCAGCTGTGAAAGGATAAAGACAACCATACACATACATGACTATGCTGCATGTCTGCTATTAAAAGGATGACCCAACCATCAGAACTCATTCTTTAACAGCAATATACTATTTCTTTTTCACTTTTAGATGGGCTTTTTAAGCTTTCCAGAGGAAATCCTCTATTATTTCTCAGTTATTAAATGTCTGTAATTTCTGTTTTATAGACCGAGAACAAAGTTGCAGAAGTGAAGTGTACAATTCAGGGCCGAAGAGGATGCAGACCAGAATCAGAACTAAAAGATGAATAGACTGTTACTGGAACTGCACCAGAACTCTGGAACTGCCAACACTGCCTAAGCTCCAGTTCCCCTCTTTTTCCTTGTATCTGCACATCTCACCAGTCTAAGGGGGAGGCTGCTTTGACACAGCATCAGAATAGAAACCTTACCTCTGTAGTAACAATCAGAGCACGCCACATTGACAAGTGGCCTGGGATTCTGTGTCTTTTGGTCTATTTCCAGCAAAAGTGGGATTGTGTCATTCTTTCCATTTTTTAAGTTCAACAGGGCCTTCATTAAGCAGGTCTTCCCAGTCTTTGCATCTAGCAGAAAAGGAGTATCAAATGGGTTGTGCATGTACTTTGCACAGATCTGTATTACACCATTCAGTGTGCCCAGAACTTAACTGTCACTGTAGGAGCAAACACAATAATAATTTTAAAAGCCTTTCTTAGTCTGTGGTAGAGGCAAAAGCCTTAGAATGTATATAATTAATGGCATTCCCCATCCTCAGATGGACATTAGAAAAATAAAAGAATAGACAGAAGGCTGGAAAAAGCAAAAAAAAAAAAACCACACAAGGAGGTCCCCTTGCTTCTCTCCTACATTAACAAGCGCTGCCTCCACTAATCATTTTTACAGAGTATTGAACAGGCATCTACCTGTGTATTCAGAATTGGTGAGAAATTTGGAGGTCCTCCTTAAGTACTCGAGTAAACCATCCAGTGCTTCGGGGCTGCCCCTTGAGACTGCGCTGAAGAGTCTGTCTCTGTCAAAGCGATTGGGGTCCTTTTGGCTACGGAAGAAACGCAAAGCGTTAAGTAGTTCTGGAGAGCAGAAGACAGGAGTGTGCAATAAGTTCTAGTGGGATGGTGTAAGGAAGGAGGGAGGCAGAAAAGTTTGTCAGAAAAAACAAGTATTTTATTTTTGAGTCAAGGGAAAAACAGAGACAGTTATTTCCCAGAATTCTCTTAAGGGGCTGCTCTTTCCATCAGCTGGAGCCCTTCCCAGATCCAGTCTGATGTGCAACCCTGGAAGGCATCCAGAGTGCAAAGAAAGAGAAGCCCAAGATAGCTGCAGGACCAGAGTCAGTCCCATCACATGGTGTGAAGTGCTCCGTGAGCTCCTTTACACCCTTCCCTGGGCAGAACAGCTCAGCTGTGCAGGGCTCCACGCTAAGCTGCTCTTACACCCAACTCTGCTTATTTGGTGCTAGTTCAGATATACTCAAACTACACCACAACACACACCCCCTCCCAAATGCAGAAGGGAAGTCCTAATATGTCCCCTTTCTGCCTTTAATTACCTCCCACTTGATTCCTGTAATATTTCTTCACTGTCACTTTTAGTTTAGACTTTGGTAAAGCCTATAGGCCCCCACCAGCAGGGATCCGTGCGGATCAACAGGGATCCCACCCTTGTCAAATTTCCAAGTTACTCACTTGCTGACAAGTCCTGGGCGATAGTTCAGATTAATCTTGACTTTAGGAGGGAAGTCACTGCTCTCCTTCTGATAAGGTGTCTCTAAGGGCCGTGGCTCTCCTTTCTTTCCATGTCCTGATCTTTCTTCCCTTTTACTAGATGCAGGTTTATCTTCCTGGATGCTGTCATCTGTTTCAAGCAATCCCATCAGCCTGTTCCTCTGTCCCGGACCCGGCTGCCCATTTGTGAAGTTATCCATTTCTAGCAGAGATGGTCTTGCAGTTCACCAAAGACCTTCCCTGCTGGGAGACTAAACCTGCAAGGGAGAGGGAGAATTAACAGCATTTTTTTCACAAAGCTGGAATGTGTACAGTGCAGCAGAGAGGAAAGCACTTTTCCAGGACCAGCATTCCTACAGTTGACTACAGGTCCCTTGAGAGAGATATTCAAGTAAAACTCTGAACACTGGGAGTATTTGAATAAAGGATCAAGGCCTTAAATTGGGTCTATCACTGGTGAAGAGAAGTTCAAAAGCAGTTAACGAAATACAGACAACTTGTCTGCAGAACACATGAACCCCCTTTGTGAGATGACCTCACCTGTTGGCAGCAGCACAGGCTCCTTACATAAAAGGCAAAGAAAGTGGATCTTTAGGAGACCACGATCATTGTTCTTGTTTCAGTGCAGCCAGCGCAGCCTAGTCACCGAGTGGCCAAAGAGATAAGATGAACTGTAGGCCTTCTTCAGAACAGCAGTAAGTCTGTTCATGCTCTGTTAGTAAGCGTTATGCTATTTCCTCAGGGAAAACACATGCACAAATTCTGTTCCTCTCATGCATTCCTGCATTTCAGCCTGAGGCAAAAGCAGCGGGATCTCCCCAATGTTTGGGGTGGTTGGCTCTCCATGGGAGCACAGGCTTTGAACTCCCAGCTCCACACACAGGCAAACACAGACCCCAGCTGCCATGTGGACACTCAGAGCCCTCAGAGCCTGAGCACAGCTATCCCGAGAGCAAAGCTGGATGCAGAACTGCTGTGCAGAGAGCATCAGGGTTCATCAGAGCATCCAGCCAGCCCCTCTTCTCTTATTTAACACGTCCTGTGCTCCTTTTTCACTCTTTTGAGACCACCTCTTCCTATATATGCGGATACATCTTGGGTCCACACCCAGTGCTGGCTATCTGTAGTCAGCCTATGACTGCAGACACACACAGTTTGTGAGGCAGCAAGAAACACCCATGATTACTGACCTGAAGCAGAGCCTTTATAAATAACTCCGTCTTATTCACACGTACTCCCTCCAAACGGTTAACAGCTTTTCTCCGAAGAGAAATCTCCCTTGCTGGGACTACAGCCAGACTCCATAGCCTGTACCAGCAAAGAGGTATATTGACACAGCGTTAGCATTCTGGTTTAGATTAGGATATGGAGAAACACAGTTCTAGGCAGAAAACAGCCACAAAACATCTATATGCAGCTCACAGCAAGAAATCCAAGGGCTGATTTTAAGACGAACCATTATGATAATTCAGCCATTCAGTTCAGTCTGCACTCTAACGACAAACATTCCTCTACACAAACAGGCATACACCCTATAATCCCATTTCTGACTTATTTCGTCCCCCAGAACACTTACTGTTACATTTGCCGATCCTTTAGAGGACTATTTGCACTTCCATAACAGTTTGCTTGTGCTTTTCTGTTTTCCTTTCCCCCAAATCATTTTTCAGCTGCGGTTTCCATCTCTCCCACAGCGCTCGAGAGAGTGATTTACTGTCAGTCTTGTACAGACAGACCGTCTGGTTTAAATGCAAGAGCAAAAGGGTCCTAAAAAAGACGGACCCTATAACATATACATCCACTTTGCGTCCCCAGGAAACACAGAGCACCCTCTGTTTGCCAGCTCAACTTTCACTTCTCTACTCAAGAGCCGAGTTGTTTCTTTCTGCAACTTTTACCAAGCCATTTTGAGTAGCGCAGCACAAAACAGCCCTGCTGTCAGAAGAGGAAGAGCACAGCACTTACCCCAAGTTGCTGCAAGCTCCACCCAAGAACTGATCTGACAAAGAGTCCCAACAGATTCTTCAGAGGGCAAATAATCTCTCGGTAGAAACCAGGACAAATACCAACAAGCGTTAATAGGCATGAAAGCAGACCTCAAATTATTTACATCCATGGGTGAGAGTCCTCTTCTTCTGCAGAGAAGACCGCACTCATATTAACACTCTATTAATGGCACAAAGTTGAACTCCTACTTGGTGGTGGTCCATAAGAGAATCCCGGCCACCTGTGAGAAGCAATAATCACAGATTATTGTTATTTTCACAACTGTAGAGCTTTCTGCAAAGTGAAAAAGGGCTTGCACAGGAAATGACTAGATAGATTTCTCAGTAAAAGAGAGAGCCAATGAGTGCAGTGCTCTTATATGGGAAAGCTGGCTGGCTTGCAGATTCATAATGCTTAACCCCTGCCTGCACATATAGGGGCAACGTCTCGTGGCTTTCAACGACAGCCCGCTCGGATCTCCTCAGATCTCAAGGGAGGCAACTGGTTTGACTCTGACAGAGCTAGAGCCTGTGCTTTACTTGTGAGGTTTGTCACAAGGCTCCCTCAGTCAGCCTCAGGACAAGCAAGCACGGATCGAAACATCTGAGGTCAACTGTTTCTGTGGTAAGCCAGTTCTCCTCACGCTTCACACACCCCAGTTACGAGGCAGCGCAAACCATCTGAGACAATAAACCAGCCAGAACGTTTCCCTACAAAGTACACCCTGTCAGCTGCTCCTCACAAGCACAGGAGACTGCACAAAGCAGCCCCAGTTCCAAACCACTTTGGCCACTCGTTACTTAATTTACCACTCAAGCTCATCCCTTAATGGGCTGGTTCTCCAAAGGAGTGCAAGCCTTGGAGGTTCTGGGAGCAATGACTGACCACCCCTACGACACTAATATCCCTTTGCTTGTCACTCGCTAAACAGGACCCCTGGGAAACAGAGGACATCAGCCCACACCAAGTGTCTCAGGTTTCTCTCCTGCTCCAAACAGAACCAAGACCTGAGGAGGCAGTGAGATCATTATTTCCCACAGCATCAACGCAGGATGACATTGGGCACCCACAGTCTCAACGGCCTTCTCCAGCACAAGGCTGCTGTGGGGTGATTCCCCATAGAGGAGTGATGGCTTACAAACCCATTTATGTGATCTAGAGGTCATCTAGGGAATCTTATCAACTAACAAAACTGTAAAGAGCTCTTCTAAACAACAGCTTGATAGCAGGGACACAATTCCATGAGAGATCTCAAAAGTTTAGTCAACTGTTGCTCCAAAAACATTGAGAAGGGGTGTCACATAGTGACATACTGAACTCTGGCTGTGCCTTCTTCCAAACCTACCACAAGCCAAGAGAGAGCCTAAAGCAACGCTCACCTGATAGGCCTACAGGATGATGTGGGGCTTCCTGGAATGTGGCTGTCACCCACAGAAACGTTCCCAGATGGCTCCTACTTTGAGTCAGATGCGGGCTGCGAGAGGACCTTCCTATAAATACACCCATTGAATGGCAGGGTGCCTTTTTCTCTTTCATGGTTTTGCAGGAGATCACAAGCTTATTTCTCAGATTCCCATGTTTCAAAATTCAGCTGAAGCAGGAACAACACAAAGCGACTTACTCTTTCCAGGCTTAATGATTTATAGGACCTGCAGAATGGCCTATAAAGAACAACACGCAGATAAATGCAAGACCACATCTCACCTCATCTCCTTCCAGCCTGATTTAGTTCAGTTTGCTTTAATCACGTTACACTTAATTTACTGTGGTATCAACAGAGTCAGGCCCGGGAGTGTAAACTTACGGGTTTAAATCCTCTTGGGCTTTTCCCCCAGCTTTCATGGGAGTCAGCCCATCGTTCCAGCTGAGATCAGCCCCCAAAAAGTGCATCGCAACAGAGTTCTTCCTGCGCATCTGGTTTTAATAGCTTACAGGGAGGAAGGAGAATGTGCAGCTCGCTGGGAAGGGAATCGCTGCCAGCTGAGGGGTCACCACAGCAAAACAGAAACACGGAGCTGCCGGGGGAACACACAAACGTCGGTGTGAGCACACACATGCGCACACGCTGCGCTGGGGTGAGCACTTGCACTTCTACGTCAGAGAAGGGAGAAGCGAGGCAGAGGGAAGAAAAAAAAATAAATACAAGATCTGCCCAAAAGTGCACTCGCCAGTGCCAGCGTTCCCAGATCAGTAATGGGATTACATCAGTGCTGTGCACTCGCCAGCTGAGCTCGTTACGATGCTTAACGAGCATCTTGCCACCAAAATTTGAAATCCTGGTAGCAGTTAGGACTCAGGAGGAAGCCATCCAAAGCAGCACGCAGGGAGAAGAACAGAAGGAATTTAATTTCCCCTATCTGCCAGCCTGAGTTTTCAAAAGCAACACATGATCCTCTTGCCTTTTGAGGCTTTTAATTGAGGGAACAAGATGGAATCTTGCAATTGCTCAGTAATTATTGCACTGATGAAAATGTATTTGATGATGCTATGTTTCCCCTGACAGGAGAGGCACATTCTGTAGAAGCCTTAAATGTGGGAAGAGAGAAGTCAAACTCTTAACTACTAAGTGAAATTTTAAGCCAAATCAAAATTTTTCATTTCAAGATATTACCAAATATTTTCCTAATTATAGTTATTATATAATTATAGATTATATATGAAGAAGCACTACAATTCATGGCAGAAAAAGCAACTACTGGAACCTGCTTAAATAGAAGGCAAAACAGGAAGAAGATGGCTTTCTGCAAAGACAGGACCAACCACATTTCCTAAAACATGGATTCTCTGTTCACCTGAGTGCCCGTTTTTACCAAATACTGAAAAATGTTCCACTCTTATGATTAATATTGTGTCTCCTGTATGCTGTAAATAGAAGATCAAAACCACTCACATGTGTCTGTAGTTTAATGACAGCATCAATCTGTAGCCACTCTAAGGCGCAGCAGCTCAAAATCACCTTCACAGGCAGAGGGGAGCTGGGAAGCAATGTCGACCAGTGACATTTCTGCTTCATTCAAACCTCACCAAGGCCATGCATCTAAAAGAGAAAATTGTTTCTTTTAAAGGTGTGCTTTTACACTTGGGAAAATATCCCATATTTTTGCCAAAGCCAGACTTTTTTTTTCTTTCCATGAATTGTCATGTCAAACCCCTACCGCAGGGATGAATTTTTAGCAGCTTCATTCTCTAGTTCCACAGATGGAATCCTGACCCTTTAGAGATACCAGCCAGTGCCGAATCTAAAATCCAAATATTCTTAAATATAATTCCTTGCCAGAACTTGACTGATAGCCCTGGGGGCGCAATTAATTTACACGACACTATTTCTGGAACTACTAGTCTTACATCATAATATCTAACGGCTCCTATCTATACACTTCTCAGGCCTTTGAAGGAACCATCCACTTCTCTTAGTCCTTAAATGGAAGTATCTTTCTACTTGATGTATCCCTTTCTGCAGGATCCCAGTCCCAAGGAATGCTCCACTGACAAGAGCAGCAAAGTACGAAACCCAACGGTAATGCTACAAAACACCACTTTTGTGGAGAAACAGTGACATCCAGTGGCCACTAAGAAACCCCAAATCCCTGCTGCTGACGGACACGGCCTCGGTAAGAAATTCTTCAAAAAGGAGTAGCAAGTGCGCACTTGTGAGAATTATATTCGCTCGCTTACTCTTTGTAGCAAAATATTTCATAGAAACATGTCTAATTTAAAACCTCGAGTTCCAAATAAGGCTGGTTTCGGTGATGCAGCCACGTTCCATAAATATAAAATTATGCACCCGAGGATCTCAGAACGCAGCTGCTACACGATGCCATCAGACCTGTGGACAAGAGTGTAGGAACACTCTGCCGGAGCCCTCACCTTCCCCAGAGAGTTATGTTTAATTATTATGTTTAACTTGGGGCAGTTGCTGACGCAGCCAAACACCAAACGTATCCAAACCCCAGCAGGGGTAACAGGGTTATCTCATTTGTCTTCTTAAAACAGGATTCTTTTTTTTTTTAAAGCACAGAAGACAAACCCCCTGAAATCTTGCCTCTTTGTTTTTTTAAAGAGAGAACAGTCTAGAAACTAAGTGAAGCCACAAGAAAAAAAGCACAAAGGCCAAACACAAAGCTCAAGTTGCAGCAGGATTAAGAAGTTATCAGAATCTGTTGTCTATATGGGCAAATTAGGATTACTCCATTTTAACAACATATAGATAGGCATATGCGTATTTAAGAGGCTAAAGCCTATTAAAGTCTTATTTTCCTTACAAGTTGTTGGCACTAAGCAGATTGACCTGAGGCACCACCACACTGTAAGAAAAACAACTGTATCTTAATAACATCCATAATTCCCCATGCCTTTGTCTTTCCTTCATGACTTCTTCAGTGTAAACAATGCATGCTATGCAAATTCATATTTACATTTCCTTGCAATTGATATAATTTCCTAAATTCACCGCATTTAAGATAAATTGCAAAGATTTTTCCTTACTAACAAAGAGATCCCTTGCAGTCATCTCTTCCAGCCAATGACTGTCACGCCCCCGTTAGCTGGGGGATCAGAAGCCTCGTTAAGAAGCTCCTACAAGAGAAGCAGGAGCCCAGCACAAGTGTCCCCATGTCCCCACAATGAGCCATCTGAGTGTCCCAGTCCCCACTTCACCCAGGTGGTGCCCCAATGCTACAGCATCTGGGGATCTCAGTCCTTGGGCTTTGGCGGGCTATTGCGAGCCATTTCTAGCAAGCCCAACAAGCCCCATATGAGGACATCCTCCTGCAGGGCTGGGGCAAACAGCACAGGGACACATCCCACATCACACCAGCATCTCACACAGCCCACACTGGGCTTGAGCCTCTCTCCACAATCATGAAACACCTGAACATCTCCCCACCTCCCTACCCACAGCTGGTTATCTCAGGTGCAACACCAGGCCCAAGCAGGCTCCACATATGGACCACCCACCCACAGGAACACCAGACCCCAAAGCCATCTGCACCCAACACTGCCCAGGGTGTCAGGGCATCACACCACATTTGAGGAACACCTGTGACAGGGTTCTCCTTCAGCCACTGACCCTGGGGACAAGCACCTCACATTTTTAGACTTTTATCTACAGCAAACTGCCCCCCATGGCCAGCAGCGTCTGTGACCGTCACCATACAGCACAGAGAACTTGAGAAAGGACATCTCTTAATTATCAGCCAGAGGAGATAAAGCAGCTGGTTTTACCGTAAGTAAATCACCAGCAGAAAAATAAAAAAACATAATGTAAATTTATTCAGGGCCGTAATCTCCTCTGGACAATAAACTGCTTATAAAGGAGTTTATTCCCTGCTGAGCAGAGGGCTGTGAGACACCCAGTCACAAGTGACACAGTCAGAGAGGTTGGAAGGGACCTCCCGAGGTCACCTTGTCTAGGACCCTGCTCAGCCAGGGCCACCTGGAGCTGGTTGCCCAGAACTATGTCCAGATAGGTTTTGCTTATCTCCAAGGAAGACATCTCTACCGCCTTTCCGGGCAACCTGGGGGGTTTGTCTGGAGAAAACAAAACCTGGCAGAGCAGCAAAACTGCAAAAAGGCACAAAATGGAGGAAAGGCAAAAAGCAGCAATTGCAGGAAACCTCAAGCAATGTGTGGAAAGTATCTCCTGCAGTAGAACCAGCAGTTGTTTACAGAACTTAAGGTTTCTGCTAGCACAGCTGTGTACAGCAGACAGGGTAGCGAACCCTGCTGCTGGGGCAAAAAACCCCACCCAACCTATCGTGGTTATAACCATCAAAAAACACACTGAAGTTTATTAAAACGTGCAGTTTTCTATGAAAAGTGGTGTAACTTTTTGGCCACGATTGCACTGCTATAGAAGTGCATTCCTTAGCACAAACACTCGGAAACACGACACTGAAAGCTGAAATTCGAGAGGAACAACCTCACAGCAACGCTACAGCAGACAGGTCCATCAAAATGGTGCTTAATACAGGGATATCAGTAAAAAGCAAAGTGCACCAGCAGAGAAACGCTGTGTGCACATGACACATGGACATCCAAGTCCCCACTTCAGGTTCACTGCTGTCAAAATTCAGCAGATGAATGCTTAAAGCCTGGTTAGCTCTCCACACACACACAGAAGATGGACGCCCAACTTTGAAGACCCCCCACTACACGGTTGAACTAAACCATCCTAAGCCCCACCCCCAGTCTCCCAACCCCTTCTGGGCAAGTTTCCTTAACCCACACCATTAAAAACCAGAAAGACAACCTGGATTTTAGTAGCAATACCCTCACCTTTGGCATTAAATGATTGTGTAAACACTTAAACCAGGGAATTGCTCTACTGCCGGGTCCTGTCACACAGTGCTTGAGCAGCTTCTGTGACACCCAGGGGATTAAGGCAGCTTTCCCACCCCCCTGCACCAGCAGCACCTCTCACTGCTATGAGCCCTTCCCCAGACCAGGTGTCCCACAGTTCAACCAACCACATCAACACCACCACCCCCCGTGAATTTTACTTGGAACTGCTTATCACTGGAATAGTCATTTTTCCACTTAAATACAAGTCCCCATGTTCGCTCAGAGCCCTCCCAGAGCAGTGAAGCTCAGGGCCGGTAGTCAGTGCAAAAACAAAGTTCACAGCCCCAAACCCCACCCCACTGCATCAGGTCACACCACCTTCATTCAGGCCTGGGGATTTCCAGGGTGTTTAGAAAAACACTTCATCCTTCCTGGAAACAGAATTGCATTGAACTCTAGAAAAAAGAACACAGTGTTAGTGCTTAGATTAAGCCTTTAATCCAGATCTGTTTCCATCCACAAGGTTCTCATTACACAAAGAGGCTTAAACCACCACAGAAAATAGCCCCAGTAACCATGTCACTTAACCACACCAGTTTTAGGGAGACAGACAACAGATTGTAATGTGCAACAGAAACTTTATTAGCATTTCAGACAGTTGTTCAGCAGTTACTTAAGCTGGCATTAACTTTGCATTTAATTTAAGACATTAAAGAACTACAGTGCAAACACAAGTGCTATTGGCAATCTTGTTGTCAAGCAAGACAGGCAGTAACTTAACAACCACCCCTCAGGCGCAGGACAAGGTGCAGAGTGGATTCCTTCTGGATGTTGTAGTCGGACAGGGTGCGCCCGTCTTCCAGCTGCTTCCCAGCAAAGATCAGCCTCTGCTGGTCAGGGGGAATGCCTTCTTTGTCCTGGATCTTAGCCTTCACATTCTCAATGGTATCACTTGGTTCCACCTCAAGAGTGATGGTCTTGCCAGTCAGGGTCTTCACAAAGATCTGCATACCACCTCTGAGACGCAGCACAAGATGCAGAGTGGATTCTTTCTGGATGTTGTAGTCAGACAGGGTGCGTCCATCTTCCAGCTGCTTCCCAGCAAAGATCAGCCTCTGCTGGTCAGGGGGAATGCCTTCCTTGTCCTGGATCTTGGCCTTCACGTTCTCAATGGTGTCACTGGGCTCAACCTCAAGAGTGATGGTCTTGCCAGTCAGGGTCTTCACAAAGATCTGCATACCACCTCTGAGACGCAGCACAAGGTGCAGAGTGGATTCCTTCTGGATGTTGTAGTCGGACAGGGTACGCCCATCTTCCAGCTGCTTCCCAGCAAAGATCAGCCTCTGCTGGTCAGGGGGAATGCCTTCTTTGTCCTGGATCTTGGCCTTCACATTCTCAATGGTGTCACTGGGCTCAACCTCGAGGGTGATGGTCTTGCCAGTCAGGGTCTTCACAAAGATCTGCATGTTGAACTACAAAACGTACGGAAAATTTAGATCTAGCTGCTTAATAAAGCACAGTCTTTAATAACTTCTCAGTAAAGGCATTATTGCTGCTGTTTCCCTATTACATAAACACCAGTTAGAACTTATTTTATTAAAATTTTATACACCCGTTGCTTAACTCTTTCCTGTCGACCAGCTAAACAGCTTTTTGAGGCTCGCTACATTAAAATAATTTCTTTAAATTACCTCCCGTCAGCGGGCTCCTAATCCCCCCCCCCCCCGCACTGCAGCAATGCGGCAGAGGTGCCGCAGCCTCCCGCACAGCTGCCGCAGCACCTCACGGGGGCGAACTGCGACAACAAGTCAGCAGGCCCCCACCCGCGGCAGTGACTCAGCAGCCCGCTTCCGGGGGAAGCGAACACAGCCTCCGCCATTTTCACCCCAGTGCTACCTCCTTCTCGTAAGGTAGTTGGGTTATTTTTCTTTCACACCCTTCCCCTCAGTTTTTAACGACGTGGTTCGGAAACAGACGAGACTCTGAGCAATTCCTTCTCTTCCCCCCCCCCCAACAAACAAACAAACAAAAAACACCGCCCAACAAGCACCCGCCTCGGCCTTATCCCTTTCCGACCAGAAATACCATCCCATTTTCACCCCTCCCACCCCCTAGACGCTCCCACTGCTCAACTCACGTCTCCGGCCCTGAGCGTTACACGTCTGCAGTTCCTCTCGATTACTCGACAGTTGGACTCTATAGGGTGACGCAGCCACGCACACGTATTTATACGATTTCTGTTACACAAGCCCCGCCCATCTAAACTGACGTGCCCATCCGCTTCCCAAAGTAGTCCCAAGCAAAAGACCACTCTTATGAAAACTACTCGCCTTTTTTCCACTCCAATCCCTCCTCTAGCGGAAAAGGAGATCCCGATGTCTTAGTGTGGGACCTCCGAAACGTAAAAATCTGGAAACTTCTGAGGGCGCGGATGGATCTGAAGGTGCGGTGAAACAGTTGGTAAAAAGACCAGGAAGTCCGGCGTTGATTGGCGCAGCAGCGAGGACAGTGGCGCTGATTGGTTGATCCGGGGAAGGTGGAGAAGGTCGGGGACGGGAGGGGGGGGGAGCAGCTGTCAGGAAAGCTCTGGAAGATTCGGGTGCTGCTCGGCGCTGATTGGTGCGCTGTGAGGTCAGCGCTGTTGCTAGGGTGGAGCCGCCCGGCGGGGGCAGATTTGGGTGCGGAGGGGGTTGCGTGCATGCGTGGTGGTGCAGCTGCAACGTACATGGGGGGGGGGCTGTAAGCGAACAGGGCTCGGCCGATGGAACTGGGGGGGGGGCTGTAAACGAACAGGGCTCGGCCGATGGAACCGGGGGGTGGGGGTGTGTTTAGTGTTTGTCTCAGCCCTAGGCAGTGCCTAGGGAAGAACCTGCCACGGACGGGGGGGAAAAGTGCCCTTGGGAAAGAGGGGGGTTACCCTTGGTGCTGGCTTTTTGTTGCCCAGCGCCTCTGACCGACCCCCTCCTCTGAGGTGGCTGAAGGGTTTATGGCAGAGCCCGGAACAGGCCGTAGGGCTCGCCCTGTCGTCTGGGGCTGTGGGGAAAGGCCAGGGAGAGCAGAGATGAGTTAGCAAAGCTGGGAGAAAAAAAAAAAAAAAAGTTATTTAGAAATTTCTGGAGTGTTGGTGACTCCTGGTGCGTCAGGCTCGCTGAGCGTGCCCTCCTCACCCAGCCCGTTTCCTGAGCAGCCCTTCCAGCCCAGGCCCACAGCTTCATTCTCTGATGTGGGGTTGGAAAACAACAACCCCCCTGATGAAACGCTGACATCTGACATTCAAACGGCTGTTTACTTGCCTACAGAACAGGAAGCTTTGATCAGGTTATGGAGAAACTTCCTTCTGCAAACTGATGTGGAAACGTGTTTAGTGCTAATTAAGCTTCATTATACCTTTCAAACTGGCTCTTAACTCATTCTGTCTCATCTCCAGAGCGCACAAAATCCAGAAAGGTGTTTATGTGGCAATGTTTTATCTGCTGCTCACTTCTCCAGTCAAGCCAAATGAATTTGCTGTTAAATCCTCCACACATGGGAATGGCAGGATTCAGTACACAGTTACTCTGTTTCTCTCTAAACCAAAAAAAAAAAGGGCTCAAAACCACCCCAAAAAAACCCATCACCACACCACCACCACTCTTTTGCTTTCCTTTCCCTTAACAGGGCTTGTGTCTGCTCGCACCTCCTGGTTTACAGTAAAAAGGAAATAAATCACCCCAAATATAATTATTCACAATGTAGAAACAGGAAGACAGGAAAACTGTAACTGGAAAGTTCAGAGGCAGCTCCATGGTGATAACCAACCTTGGAAATATTATTCAGCTACATAAATTTAGGACAAAAGGCAGATTTAGGCAATATCACATTTGTTTTCT
This sequence comes from Gallinago jamesoni, assembly GCA_025769975.1. Classification (NCBI taxonomy): domain Eukaryota; kingdom Metazoa; phylum Chordata; class Aves; order Charadriiformes; family Scolopacidae; genus Gallinago; species Gallinago jamesoni. The sequence goes on from JAOQGH010000006.1 coordinate 7,402,209, forward strand.
TTATGCTGCCGGGTTTGCTCAGTGTTTCCGATAGATTCATTCTGTTTGTGTGGTGCCAGGGTGAATAAATATTTAGTTTGCTCCAAGGCTGGCCGGTGTGTGCTGTGTATCCCAGGCACTGCTCCAGGAGCTCCCCCAGCCAAACGCCACCAGAAACTAATATTTACAGATGGGAAAGGCCACGTCTGCTAAACTGGAAATTAACCACAGGCTAATCTAAAGACTGGCCTGTGTTTGAGCACATCAGACTTGTGTGAAGGATTTTAGTGTGTGCGTCTTTGTTTTTTAATGTCCCTCTAGATGGAAAAGGAGAAATTTCTATCATTTTCTTTCCTTTCTGTGTAAAACAGAAAACACAGAAGCCCTCTCTTGCTTTTTTGCCTAGTATGGCTAAATCCCATGACTAATCTGCTTTCACTGTTGCTGTTCAGTTTCTGTTTAAGTATTCAAATCAACAGATCAGAATAAAGTTTCAACAAGATGAGTCTGCCATGGGTAGATCTTTAAACAGCTTGTTAATAATGGCCCCTGAAAAATTCATTCTTCAGGGAAATGACGTTACCCAAAGCAGGCACGGGCAGTACGTGCTGACATTGCACGGAGACTCTACTTTAAAAACAATTATGGATTAAATTAATCAATTCCATGCAAAAAGCCTCATTATTTTCCTCAGTTATCCCTCTGTCAAAAGAGATACACAAAGGAGTTCGGCTTTGTGCACACAAATGCAGGGCCCAGCAGAATTAAACTAATCTCCATGGCCTGCAGGCGAGCTCCTCTACACAGGCCACCACTAGAATTTTGCAGCCTCCACTGATTGGATTAATTTAATTCTCCTATTAATGCGCAGTAGCCATCTACATGCCTGTACGAGCCCACCTCTTTTATTTAGGGGGGTGAGGGGTAGGCTGAATACAGAGAGCTGCTTAAATACTTCTTTTCCTGTCCCTCGGCTTTTTCTGTGTGGTGAAGTCGTGCCCTGAATGTTACACACTTCGTATCTGCATAGATCCTTTATGCTACTTCAATGATAATTATTATCAAGTTGAAGTGTACTTCTTTTTAACTGCAGGCCAGATTCTGCCTCATTTTCACACATTATGCGTCCAGAACAATCTCCCCAGCTGGAGGTGATGGCCTTGTGACTTCATTTTACTGAATTTCAGCTTTATCTCATAATTTCTTTCTAAAATCTTTAACTACCTGAATTTGATGCAGACAAAGGAGATCTGTTTATACTTAAAACGGTGTGATAACTGTTGTGGTTGTAGAAAGTATATGTATTTAACATATACTCCACTTTTTCTCCAGTAGCTGTTGGTGAATAACTGTATATAAATAAATACAAAGCTGAAATAAAATAGAAGTCTATATCTTGTGACTGGCTTGACTCACAGGTGGCTCCTGCCTTTGCCAGGGCACGGGGCCTGCAGTTGGGAACACGTGTTTCTTTCCAAGCGGTTTCAAAAGTAGGTCACTGGGCAGTGGTACAAAGCAACCTACTTTCAGAAGAGAAGAATCTGGGGTCAAAGAAATGTTTCCAACGAATCTGTACATTCTAGAACACAAGCTGGGTCTGTTTTTTATGTACACTAACGTCCCAGCAACGGCGTATCATTTCTCCATGAGCAATGTCAAGTGAAGCAATCTGTTTATCTTTAGTTACAGGGGTTTAAGTTGGAACAGGCAGCAGTCAGGCGGTTTGTGTATGTGCAGTGAGTTCAGTACCACTCCTTTGTTCAGATAAAAATAGGGCTACTTGCCACGGGGAAAAAAAAAAATAAATGTATATTCCTCTCTCATAACATTACTCATACCTACCTGAGGTCTCTCCCACTGTGATGACACAGGATAATTATCTATTTACCTGTTTACAGTTGTGGAGATAAATTATTTTCTCCCCAAACCTGTAACACTGCAGTAAGGTGTTTTGCCTTTGCCGAAGTTCCACCCACAAGACAGGTCGAGCTGTGGTGTGTTACTGCTTGTCCTTGTACTTACCAAGCACACGGGTTACAAAAATAGTCACAATTCAAAGTACCATGAGATTCACTGTAATATTATGAGATTGCCATAAAAGACAACTATCTGTGTCTTGTTTTTTAAACCTTATGCTAAAAATATCTTAACTAAACAAAAGTTTTTAATAAGCTACCAACTTCAGGAGCTGAAAACTTAAGAAAAAACAGATAGATATCCAGATTTGCAGTAAAAAGAGCAATACTCCTCTGTCTCCCTGTTTGTTTAAAGCATATTTTGAGTTTGCAAAACACATGGGATACAGCTTTAAGATCTGTGCTGCCACAATAAACAGGCTTGGGCATGTCTTTCCCTGTAGGTCTAAATGACCCAGAGGAACGTGTGGCAATTCACAATGCTTCTCATGTAAGGAGACTTCTAAAGGGCGTTTTATAAAGACGCCATCAGCCTAAAATCACAGGTTTGTGTCTGCATGTTACGCCAGTGAAAGCAGCAATTAATAACTAGGTCTATTCTAAAAATTACTTGTCTGCATCTTTTCAGTCTGCCTCCTGCCTGGGAGTCTTTTGGATCTGATCCAAGCTGCACTGCAGTGAAGGAGCTCTCTTTGTTCCAGTTCTTCCTGAACAGGCTGCGCCGGAGCCGATTTAGCATGTGGTTTCTGGGGTGAGGTTTTTCAGCAGAGCAGGAAAGCAGCACCTTGAAAAACAGAAAAACGTAAGAAATAACTCCTACAATGCTGTTTATCATTGTTAGTATGTTTCAGCAGAATCTCTCTAACAGTGAATGAAAACAAATACTGCCAAGGCCATTCTGACCAGACTTTGTCTGTTGGCTCAGATGTGGTATCTCCTGTATTTTGTCTTCAAATCCATTTTGGATCCCTTGATGGTGACGAGACTATCCAGAATGCTTCCCCCTTCACAACAGCTAGACTAAAATCCAAAGACTGACATTTTTCTCCCCTGCACAAACTAGTTTTAATTACCTCGGTTCTTTTTAGCATGGTGTCAGCTATACACTACTTATAGTTCCCTGCTTATTAGATGAAAAGCATCCACGGTTCCTAATTGTCTTTAACCCACGACCCTGTAGCTGCTTTCAAAGCTGCTTTTGTGATGAAAATGCCTTTACAGATAGAACCCCAGCGTGGGCTGCAAGCCAGGTCTGCAGAGCTGAGTCATTGTTATACAAGCAGAGCTGAGATGGCACAGAAAAACACCTTTGTACTTTAACATTGAACCACGTCAGCTGTTGAACTTCGAGTATCACAAGACACCTAAAGAGAACAAACAGTGATTTACTGGACTTTTCCTCTTGTTCAACCCATCATCTTTCTGAAAAATTCTTCCTTCTGCATTTTGTCTGAGAAGCTTTAGCAAAAGCGTTCCTCATCAAGCTGCTGGCTTCTACTAAAGCTTGGGAAACATTGCATCAGATTTGGAAGTCATGTATCAGTGAAAGCTGTTAACTCTTTGGGCACTGGGAAACGTGGGGCTGCCCAGGTACTGAAAATACAGTATCCAACCACTGACACGTAGGGCTTGCAAATCAGAATACCAGTGAAGTTTATCATCAGCGAGAGATCCACTATAAAGCTCTTCAATTGATTATTTATGTGACAGCCAGACAGTTTTGAGCTTTAAGAGTCCTTTGTAATAAAATACGAAACAAATGAAAAAGGAGGAATAATTTCTTCCCTACAGCCTTCTGAAACAAAACTGCATTATGTTCTTCCATTTTGTCTTCCAGTTCCTTATCCTGAAGTGTCGTAGGGGAACAGAATTTAGCATCTTAAAATGCTTTCTACATTTAAAATATGCTGAACTAATTGTGGAGGGGCACAAACAGTCATAGATTTGCAGATATATACGGACTGCATACTCACTTGTTTTCTCACTGGAACTGTTTTTTGAGAGTGTACAAGTGCCAGCGTCTCCTGGCTTGCAGGGAGGAGGTTATTTGTGTGAACTGATTGCTAACAAGCTCCTAAAATATGTTCTGGCTTTCAGTTTAGTGCAGTTAACTGTTCTTAGAAAAGGACAGACCATGTGGGCTGAAACCTGCCACTGCTCCTGGCCGTACCCCACGCTGAAGGCAAATGAATCCATTCTGCAAACTGCCCAGGCTCGGTTTCAGTTTGTTGTCTCCAGTTTCACCTCAGTGACTTTTCCTCCCAAAATATAAAGTGACTAACACAAAATCTAGCGTGACTAACAGCCTGGGAGTGGCTCAGATCGGGAGCTACAGATGAACATGCTGACATGGGCCAGAATTTGTCACATACAGTGTAATAAAATGGTTCCATTAGGATGAGTAACCAGCGCAGAGGTTCACATGAGGAGTAACAGGAAATTGTAACTCTGCCCTTTTCCCATCATCAGAGGAGAGAGGTGCTGAGCCACGGGCTTGTTATGTGAGTCCTGGTATGTGCCATCTCAGGAAGCAGCCTACACACTGTAGTCGCGTGTTTTTTTAAAGCTGTTTTCCAGACCAGAGAGTGCTGATAGCTGTTTCATCACTGTCCAGTTGCTCTGCGATATTCCTGGCTGAGCCGTGACCCTGGGGTGCCTCTTCCACCCCACAACAGACTCTCAGCTCACTTGTTTACATCTTTCCCTCTTCCCCTTCTTGAGAAGAGCAAGACATTCAGTCCCGTTGAAAATAGAAAATCTTGATTATAACTCACACAAAATACATATCCAGTCCCGCGACACTGGGCACAAAGATTCATCCTTGGAGTGATTTATTTTTTTCCCCAAGCAACCATGACTTGGACAGCAGCAAGTTTTGTATTTGTCCCTTGCATTGAATAGTTTTACTTGGGAAACAGCATTATCTTTCAGGTGCTCAAGAAGAAACTTTTCTAAGATATTTGCCACTAGATGGGTGCCTTCACATTTTCCTAAGATTTTTTTTTTTTTAGGAAAAAAAGTCAAAACAATCAAGATAGTACATCCCTTTAAAAAAAAGAGAAAAAAAAAGGTGCGTATTATCTTGAGTGTTTTCCTTCTTAAGACTTTGGTGACAGCGTTTGTGAAAAGTTGTCTAGTGGGAATCGTGTTAGCACCCATTTCTCTGCAAGGCTACCAAAATGATTTCAACCCTCAGGAAGGACTAAACACGCGTCCGCAGGCGCATCCTGGTAGACTCAGTATTGTTAAACAGCAGTCTTGTTTATAATTGAGGGGGGTGCATAGCAGAGACGTGAAACAATATACTTCTAATAGCACCTCAGGTCTGCAAAGTACCTTGACATCCTTGAACAGGAGGCTTATAATTAAAGGAGGAACCTCATGCTTGTGGATAACCGGCGTTTTTACCATTCCGAGGTGTTTTACAAGGAAGAGGCGAGCCCGCTTTCCTTTGGGGCAAACCGGCTCACGGCGCAGGGACTGAATTTTCCTCGATTTCCAGTGTTTCTGGCTCACGGTGCCCCTCTCCGCTCCGCCGCCCTCCCGTTACAGCCGCAGATCGGGCCGATGCCGGGCCCGGCCCCTCCCGCGGGGCCCCCCCCGCTCCCGCTCCCGCGCCGCCGCGGCACTACGGCTCCCCCTGGCGGTGGCGGCGCGGAGCAGCCAGGCTCGGCGGCGCATGGGGCGAGCCACGGCGGGCAGCGCCCGGCGGTCCCGGCGGGGCAACGCGGCCGCCGGCTCCCCCGCGGGTCGGAGCCGCCGGGGGAGAGGGAAAGCGGCGGACGGACCCCCGGTACAACGCCCCGGGCCCGGAGCCTTCGATCTAGGGGCGCAGAGCGAGCGCTGGGCCGCCTTCCAAGAGCGACACCGGCTGAGCTGCGAGGAGGCGGCGCGGCTGCTGCTGGACGCCTAGTGAGTACGGGGCTCCCCGGCGGCTCCTTCCCCCGTTAGATCGTCGTCTTCTCGGCAGCATCTGCACAGCAGCAGTCAACGCGGGCTTCTGGAGAGCCGCAGAGAAGGGGGGCGGGGGGACCCGCACACACCAGGGACAAAAAGCGGCTTTTTATGCTAAAGCTTCTTGCGGTTTAGGGCGCTCCCGTCAAAACCGCCCCCGGGGGCACCGTGCGGGCTGCGAGGGTCAGCTTCTACATCTTCACCCATTTCCTGTGCTTTTTCTTTCCGGAGCACGGCACATCATCCATCACTGGGCTGTAATCAGTAACTGTCCGTGGGAGTGAAAATCTGAAAGGAAAAAGGTTTTTCCTTTGCATTTTGCATTGGATCCATTGCACGGGGATTGGGCCCAGTTGCTCCGGAACCATCGTAGGGGAGAGGGAGAAGCACAAGCTCAGAAATTCCTTGATCGTGAAGTTCCTCTGCAACTACAACACCAAATAAAATGCATTTCAAATATTATGTAGAATCCACTAATCTCTGCTTTTCTCAGCTTTTAAATGGAGGAATATTATTAGTGCTGGGACCAGCTGTGGGAAAATTCGGTTCCCAGTTCCAGGGGGGTTGTCTGGAGACACCAGCGCTCCTGCCCGTGCCCTGTTGTGCTGGGCTAACTCCACAGCCCGACCCGGCCCGTGGCAGGGAGCACTGGTTTTGTATTGCACACGGAGCAGACTTCACTTGAACCGTTGCTCTTTCCTTTTCACCATTTTAATTAAAGCAGAAATGCAATTGCTGCAGAGGACAAAAGCCATTCTCCTCCCGACTTTGGCGTATTTTATTAAAATACATTTGAGTGGATACATTTTCTCACGTTCTGTGGTTGCTCAAAGCAGAACTGAATAATGGCATATGTAGCCTTACAGTTTGCTTAGGGGAAAAGGAGAAAAAAAAAAAGAAGTATGATGACAAAACCTTTCTGTTGTTTCTCTCTGCAGTGAATACAGAGGTTTGGTCAAACACACGGGAGGCTGTCACTGCGGAGCCGTCCGCTTTGAGGTCTGGGCCTCAGCAGATCTGCACGTTTTTAACTGCAAGTGAGTTTCTTTTTTGTTCCCTATTCTTATCAATGAATAAAAGCTCATGCGCTTTTCCAATCAACACCTTAGAGCTAAAAGACAACACAACTGCAGAACATCCTCCACACTGTTTCCGTAGGGTATATCCCTAATTATGTCTGCATCCAATATGGGATAAGTGCCGGTGATTTCAGGTGCTGCTTCTTTGGGCAGGACTTTGGTCTCACACCCATGCTCATGCAGAAAGTGTCAGGAGAGATCTAATGAGTACGGGTGCTCTGGCATCTGCTTTATGTTTCCTCTAAGTGTGGTGTGCTTAAAGCACATCAATCCTTTTTTAACTTGGTCTTCTCAAGTGACTGTTACATCTCTGACCACGTGCTTCAATCTACAGCAGTGTCCAATTGCAATAGTGATCCCCCTTCGCCTGCTTCTAGCTCCTGGGGAAACTTCCAAATCTTACTTTCTTGTTTGCAAGGTCATTAATGTTGGCGAAATTGGCAAAGTCTGGTCTGAAAGACTAAATGGGTTTCTTAGGGCCAGAGTTTGTCCTTGGTATGTTTTTTGAGAATTGTGGATGTGATGAAAAAACGGCACATGATGTTTGGTGTAGGAGAACACCTTCTTGGTGCAGGGTCAGACTGTTCCATGGGTGTGTGTAGCCACACATCACTGACACCAGCAGTCTGCTTTTGCTGTTTACCTTTGTGATGCAAACCAGGAGCCATTTCAGCTGCCAGTGGGATTTCTGTTGTCAAGAGGTCCATGCTAGATCTGATTGCTGTACTACAACTTGTCCGCTGCTTCTAGAAAGGTCTCCTTTTTCTTCTACAGCTGCAGCATTTGCACAAAGAAACAGAACAGACATTTCATTGTCCCAGCGTCACGTTTCAAGCTGCTGAAGGTAGAGTAAGAACGCAGTAAGAGCATGGCCATGAACACCAGCAGTAGAATCCAGTGTTATCCTCCTGGCAGCTCGTTTTCTGGCCTAAGTTTGTCTATGGCTGGTGGGGGGGAAATGGCTGAATTTTATGCCATTTGGTGTGGTAGTGAGCTGACATTAGAGCTCTTGCAATTGTCAGACTTGACTGGGATGACCATATGTATATACAAAGCACAAGGGGTCAGAAAACAAGCATGAATGCAGAATTCTGTATCTCAAGTAAAGGCATGAAGGTGGCATTTTAAATTTTACATTTCTTAGCTACAGGCCCATAGAAAGTAATTAATACGTTTATTTATGTGGAAGACTTATATTGCTTTTCATTTGCTTAGGGTGCTGATAACTTGACAACGTATACCTTCAACACACATTGTGCTCAGCACACATTCTGCAAGACCTGTGGTGTGCAAAGCTTTTATACTCCTCGTTCTAATCCAGACGGTTATGGTACGTAGAAAGAGTACAACTGTGGTAAGCAAAGCTAACCACCAAGCAAGCCTTGGATAAAGACTCCATTGGCTACTAACATGACAGCAGTGAGCAGCATGTGTCTTAAGAGTGTGTTCCTAAAGCGCTAAGCATCTGGAACTGCAGTCTGAACCTGTAGTACCTCCATAAGAAACAGTCTCACCTATGACTTGTGGGCTTCTGCCCATGAGAGTTTTCTCATTGAGGCTCCTCAGCCTTAACTGAGCATTTATCATTCCCTGAGATGCCCCACCCCACAAAGAGATGGAGGCATCTTCCCACACTTTAGCGTTGAAAAGCAGGATTCTGTGTACTCTGTCTTTCTTCAGGAATAGCTCCCCACTGTCTGGATGATGGCACTGTGCAGACCATTGTCACCGAGGATATCAATGGCAAGGAATGGGAGAAGGCAGTGAAGGAACATAAGACCATCAGAGACATGTCAAAACCCTGACATACCCTTCCAGCAGCTGAATTTGGAGGACTGCCATGGAACTGTAGTCTGGGCTTTCCTGGGTGAGGGCTGGCAAAATCAATCTCTATATTGTTGTTATCTGTTCTCTGTTTCTTAAATAAATCTTTCTATGCTGCCTGTCCCATTCATTTGTGATTTTCAATTTTCAAGCTACCTCTGTCCTATAAACCACCCCAGGCTGCCGTTTTGATACTTTGCCCTTAGTTGTGTTAAAGTTTAAATCACAATAAACAGAGCAAAGTACCAAAAAAAAAAATAATCAAATCTTTGTATGGATATTTCCTGTGTTTCAAGTCTGGTTTATAAAAATACCCTATGTAAGATAATCTCTTGCTTAGAACAATTATACTAACTTACACTGTTTTTTCTCCACTGACTTCAATGAATTGAGCATGGATTTAGAATTCAAGGGGATTTGAAAGAGCTCAGCAGGCTCAGGTTCAGTAAAGCACAGGCTCAGGTTCAGTAAAGCGTTTACACCAGTGCTCAGCTGTGTGTGAGAGAGGGGCCACTGAAGTGATTCATGGGATTAAGTTCTGTTTTGCTTAAGCCTGGACTTACTCATGGTCTTAGGGCTGAGTAAGCATATGGTTGGGCACTGACTCCTGGCCAGGCACAGAGTTCAGCGCTGTCACAACAACAACAGGCATGTACTTCAGTACAACCAGGAACTCGTTTGCTGTCTCCAGGAGGAGGATGTGTTCACAGCAGCAGATCAGGATCTGGTAATCTGGGCTCTGAGCTCGACTACGCGATGACAGCTGTGCAGATATGAGCCTGCAGATGTGAGCCCACATTAATGAGCACAAAGGCCTACAGAAATGTTCAATATTGCTGACTTTGCTCTACCATGATACCACAGAAGCCCAAATCACTAATAAAATCTCTACATAGAGTACGAAATGAAGCCCTGAAAGCTGTTTCACTTACCTTTTAATGTAAAGGGAGAGGATCTTTAACTCTTGCACTTGTCATTTACATAAGTGGAACAGCTTTTGAAACATCTCCTGCAATTTTTATTTCCACGTGTATTCTATAAAAGACCAAGTTACAGTCTGGGTGTCTTGTGCCTCATTCTTGTGTCCTGTTGAGACTCTTGTGAGTTGATCTCAATCTCCATGTTCTGAAGCAAGAAGAAATGCTCATGTTTCATGGGGGACATGCCTGTAACACAGCGTTTATGAAAGAAGCAGCAGAGGCAGCAAAGATCAGTGCAATTAGAGTAATTTGTATGGTTTCATATATTTTATTCATAAGCTGTGGCTTTTTTAAAGTTCTGACTGAATAAGACAGGTCTTGTGGTTCTGGTTTTAACTGTGGCAGTAGCATAACCTTTGAAAAGTCCTGATAAAAATGCTGGTATTTGGGTTTGATAGAAGCACCGAGAGATAGCTGCCAAGCAGTCTTCGCAGATACATCCTCTTGGGGAAAAAATAGCTTGTGCCGTACCTTCTCCAATACAGGATACTCCTGCATTTTACTTCTAATTAGGTTAATCCAAATTTATTTTCCTATTTAAGCATCTACAGTGAGAAACTGGAGTAGTTGTTGAACCCTGTTCATCTCAATGTATCAGGCAACAAGATACTCAGAAGCGAGTTCATACAGCCTGGTTTTTGTAGTCTGAAAGAATGCCACACAAAGAGAATCCTGTCCTCTCGAGCACATAACAGGTGAGTTTTCTTTAGTCTGTGGCCTGACGTGGTCTTTTACTCATTCTTTTACTCCTGAAGTTGAGAGCAGAGTCTCTTTTACAGAAGGCGGAGTGAATTGATCATCATATAACGTGAGAAAAGCATATAGAGGTGGCGAAACCAGAGGAGCTGGCTGCGATGACACCGCATGGCTCTCTAAAAGGAAAAATAATTGAGAAAGCATTACCAGAATGTTCCAGACCTAATGAGAGACCACTTTCCTAGGCCTCCTTTGAAGTTCACTGCCAATTTATAGGACAGCCTGTTTTCAGTGAACAGGGAAGAAGCAGTGGGAGGTAAAAGGCCAGAAGGCCTGTGGGGCCAGAAGGCAGGGAGAGGCCTGTCTGTGTCACTGGTGTTCAGAGGGGTCTTCCTAGAAAGGACATTATCAGCTGTAGGTTGGTGCTGTGACAGTGTCTTTGTCACATATAACTCCTCCTCCCTATGTGACCTCACAACTGGGTGTTCACATGCTGGGGAAGCAGAAACCCGATAGGTGAACATCTGAGAACGCTTTGCACGCTGCTTCCGATCACAGACTGCCAGCTAAAACTTACTCTATTTATAGTGCACCACCTTAGAAAGGTCAGATTTCAGAAACAAGAACCACAAGGGAATAACACCATCTATCTCAGAGCAGTTTCCATACATAACTCTATCTTTTAGCAGCCTCAAAAGCAGAAAAATTCTGTCATTTGTGGATCAAGAGGGCTGTTTGCTAGGCAAATCTTTTCATGCTATGGAAGGGAAACTAATCAGATTCTGATATAAGGAATCGTGCACTAAATATGTGAGATCTCATGCAGCAAAATAGTTAAAAAAATACACAGTAGAGAAGGGAATTCATAAAGAGCTTTGGACTACAAGTTCACAAGCTGTCTCTGTCTTATTTAGAGGCAAGGACATTGTTCCTGGCATGCAGTCATGCCGTTCTTGGACAGGCTACTCATACTGTGTTGGATCCAGTCTCCTTCAAAATATATCCTAGATACAGTGTAAAACTCAGTGCGCTGTGACTACTGAAGATCTCTGAGATCTCTCTAGAATACTGAAAATCTGCTCAGCCCTGTCGTGCAATCCACACAGCACATGAAGCAACCTGTCTTGTCCATTCATGTTTTACAAACCACTCATGACTGACATTTATAATCCACGTATATAATTATTTGTGAAGTTCTCTGGGAATATGACATGACTAAAGTCTTCACAATGACGATGAGCTATTCAAACAGGTTAGACAGGTACCACGCATCTCACCCTGGCTTTTTCAGTCTCCTCCTCAGTGAGGACGAAGAGTGCATCTCCGGGCAGGAGGCAGGAAAGGAGTATGTCCAGGACGGAGATGTACTTCCGGAAGAGATTTACCGATTCAAGCACGAGCACACGGCACCCTAGACAGGGAAAGAGGATAAATATTTGAAAACGACAATATTCTTGTAAAGTTCCCACCTCGCCAGGTTCAGCAGGTCTTTGCAGGCTCCCCTGTATTGGTGGCCACAGGGACCCTTTTTGTGCAAAAGGGGAGCAACTTGTACTCATGCTTCTGCCAGGGTCTTTTCATGCCCAGTGCATGTCAGTGACCATTTGTACTAGTTCTTCTTCTGTATGTGGTCTGTGGAAAACAAAGTTAGCTCTGAATGCCAGAGGGTTTCAGGGTATTTTTTGTTATAATTTAAATTATTCCTACGTAGTTAGACTCAAAGGAAAAAGCACAGAATGGCTCTCTGAATGCTGGCACTGTATCATATAATGGAAATGTAAAACAGGAGCACAAAAATGTTCAGCTACAAAAAGGAAATTTCCTCTTTAACTCCAATTCTTAGCTACAGAAAAAATATTTACAAGATTCAGGAATGGCTGTATCAAATATTAACTCAGGCAGGCAGTTACACTTTAACAGAGTTCCAGAATTCATTGCTCAGATGTTTGTGATGAAACAGATGAAGGTAACGTATAAAGATACTACTGGTGTGGATTTTTTTTTTCTGTTTTAAAGAGCCCCTTGAACTGGAACGTTAATTGCTATTTTTTTTTACCATGGCTAAATTGTCTTCACTGATGAGCTCAGAGCTACTGATGGTCCCATTAAGAGCCTGTAGCTCTCAAGGAGCTGCCCTGGGATTTCTCAGGGCTTGGAAGCTGCTGTGATTATGCTCCACACTTCAGATATTGTATTAAAGTTCGGCAGAAGAGGCCAAAGTCAGTTTGCACAGGTGGTCAGATACGCAATTAGATTTGCAATGAGATTTTCTTCAGTGTGCCCTTAAACAGTGAAATTATACAAAGGAAAGAACAATGCTGAATTGCTACAAAGGCTGCCTAATGGACCATTTTAGTGTGTGAAGCCTGTGCTCAGGTCTAATACTGCTTAAGTTATTATGTCCTGAGTACAAAGCTAATTGGTTGGGCTCAAACACCTCCTGGCTCTAAAATGTAGGGAGGACTAGAGTCCCCAGGAAAAGACTCCCCAGGAGAGGGGCAGACAAACATCTTCTCCGAAAAGAGTAACTACATGAGGTGGGTTTCTGTGACAGCTGACGGTGCCTCTGCCAGGAGCCCCACGTGCAGGTCTGCAAAGGAATCTCATCCCACAAGGATCTCAACAGTCAACCTGCTGCTGAGGACATTTGGTAGATCCTTCCCTGCTTTGGACATTTGGTAGATCCTTCAGTCGAGCCTCTATCAAGTATGAGATAGGAATACAAAAGTTTCAGCTCTTGTGCTGAATTAATTTCCTAGCAATAAAAAGGAAAAAGCCCCCAGAAGACTCCAAGGCAGAGCACGGTAACTCAAAGATACCCCACCAGCACCATTCCTTCCCCAGCCAAGGGTCTGTGGGACACTGAACCCCAAACAAACAGCATGCACGGGATGATCCTCCACAAATCCACTCACAAGTGATTTGTGTCCCCTGCCTTTTCCCAGAGACACTAACTCATTTCACAGCAAGAAAGGTCTTGCTTTTATTCCAGCCGAAGCCTGCAATGGCAGGACATGGCAGCCCTGATGGACTCTCTCCAGCACATCTTTCAATTCCTTTCTTTCTCTCCTTCAAGAGAAAGCTGTACAATTCGTTCCAACTTTTCAATAGCCTTTTCTGCTCTCAATAGCAAAACTGGTAACTCTTTATTTCAGTATCACAGAGGGCTCCAGGACCTTCCAGTTCTTGTGCTGCACTGATACTGGGACCTGACTCTCGAGCAGGGTGGACACAGCATTCAGAGCAGTTATTTTCTCCTGCTGTGGGCAGCCATGGGCAGGGTTAGAGGCCTCAAGGCAAATCACCGGCACTTCCACCCAGACAAATGCTGAGATAAGTCTGTGCTGGGCCAGGAACTGGAGGAAAAGCCCTCCTGAAGTTTACGGACACTTGCTGAAGGCCCGGCCTGCCAGGAGATGGCGGTGTCCGCCAGCTGCCGAGGGAGCTGGGACCCACAGCCCGGGTCCCTGCCGGCAGTGCCTTGCCCAGGTTAGGATCGCTCTTGGCACCCCCCTGTCTTAACTATGTCAGTGCTGTACTATGTCCCTGCTCCCGTCCTGCTGCAGCCTCCACCATCCAACTCTTGCAAGGTCACCGTGCCCGTCCCCGCAGAGCAGCAGCTGTGCAATGCCATCTGGAAGGACGGATGGCTCTGCCAAGCTCCCCGCAGCGAGTCTCCCTTGGACGTGTGGGAATGCAGGCAGCTGTGTGACCACCATGGCCCGTGCCACTTCCTGACGGCCAGCCTGAGCCCCCCTCTCGCTCAGGGTCCACCTTGACAAGTGACAGTCGGAACAGTTGCTGTTTAGCTGCCAGAAGGTTTCAGCAGGCTACTGCAAAGGATGCTCTGCTGTGACAAGTGTAGCAGTTGCACACAGAACTGCCCTGACGGTTCTTTTACTCCCACTAAAGACATTTCTTGTTTCCAACTAGCAAACTTGGAAGCAAGCATGATGTGCCATGAGTAGGGGAACCCTCTTCCCCCACTTTCTCTGCTGAGATCTTCTGGGCTGCTGGTGGGTAGTTTCAGAGAAAAGAGTTAGTACAGAGCTGCACTATGGCACAGCAGAGGAAAGGAATAGCTATGGATCCCCTTGCTCTTGTAGCCAGCATTCCCACTGGCCATCTGTTTGCTTTTCAGTGCTTATTGGGGACGACAGGGCTGGAGTCAACATGGGGCAATGGGTTTTCCTTTTCCTGGATGGTTGTTAATGGACCCTGGCAAGGCCACGTGAATTCCTACTTGCAATGACGGGAAGAGCCTGGGGAGGGATACCCACCACCAATCTCTGAAGCCTGGGCTGCTCTGGTAACAAAATGTGCTCTCCTTTTCATTATTTTTTTTCCCCTAAGAAATATTCATTCATGCAGTAATTGCACCCTTTTGTTCCCCAAAGCTCAGCAATAAGAGCTCAAAACAACTGTGAGGGATTTCAGTATTGACCAGTCTGACCTCCTGGGCCCCCATCGCTCAGGTGTGGCAAAGCGATGGCATTCAAGCCTCACCAAACCAAGGGCACTGTAAGAGTCTTCTGTGTTAGTGATATGACAAGGATCTCCACATGCTGACAGCAAAGGCTGCTCTGCACGGGAACGTGAGATGAAATGAAGGGGGAAAGGAATGTACAGTCCAGGGAGAGATGGAAAAGGGTTCAGAGAAACAGGCTGCTCCCTGCCAAGCAGGGTAAGAGAAGTGCTGCCATTGAGGAGTCTACTCCTATGACACCAGCAGGTGAAGCTTTTCCGAGCCTGTTGTGACTGTGACCTGGGCAGGACAGGATTAACAGTGTAATACAACCACCCTAGGTTGGCAGAAAGGGCAAGATCAACATAGCTAGTGGATTAGGCCTAGAATAGAAATGCATGAAGCCTTGCAGCGTGTTCAGCTTGGCTTTCTACTTCCAAATCACTTATGCAGCAAGCATGGCTAGAATGAGGAGATTATTAGCAGATCTATGTGTACAAAAGGCTTGGGCTGCTCCTGACAGATGACAGCACACCAGTTCTTTTGGAAGAGCCCTGGTGAGAGCTGGATGGGGCCAGCAGCAGGGGCAGATCCATATCCAGCAGCTGTCTTGAAACAAGCGCCTATGTGCTTCTGCCTGGGCTGGAGAACTTGATTACAGATTATAAAAAGCCTGTTGTGTTTATGCTGGCTAAAGGCATTAGAAAGCAAAGCAGGATATTTAGGGTGCTCATTTGCATATCACTGAGGCAATGCAAGGCTTAGCTGGCTTTTGCATTTGCAGAGAGATTTTCTGTGGATTCCCTGATCACATGGGCTTACACAGGTTCACCCACAAATAGTTCTCTCTTACCAACAGGAGAGCAGCACATTTCCATGGCTGAACATGCCTTTCAGCTCTATCCAGACAGCATCACCCTTGTTTCATTAAGCCCCTCTGATGCACAGCCCTGCACGCCTGCCAGATCAAATTATAAATACTGGGAATTTCAATGAGACTGGAACTATATTTGGAAAGGCTTAGCGTAAGCAGCAGCATGGGAGCTCCCCGTTCCTTTGGTGTTTGTAGGTCATGTCAGATGTGATGTAATCAGAGCAGCGAGGCTTTCATATAGCTTCAAGAGTCTCTTGATGCTGCTAGAGAAATAGAAATGTTGTCTACACATGGGTCTCTTTCAAACCTGAACCGATTTGAGGCACAGCCCACATTCAGGACCATCCTGCACCAACAGCACATGAAGGTGGCTCAGTCTAGATAAGGCCTGACATCTAGCAGTGACATCTACCACTGCAGTTCCGTGCTCCTTCTCTGTACTGCACACAGCACACACAAAGCTCTTTGCTGCTGATCAAAGAAAAGGTTCTAGGAAAGAAGTTGGCATTAATACTCCTCTTTCATAGATGGGAGAATCGAAGACACTAGACTCAGAGCTCAGCTAAAGGGCACTCTGCCATCTTGGCTCAGGCTCTCTCCATCAGCTCTTGGCCTGCAACTTGCTGCTAGCAGGGAATTGAATTAAAACTGATTTGCTGTGACACATTCAAATCCTACAATGAGTTGGGAATTAGCATTAAAGAAACAGAGTCTGAATAACTGCTGGGGGAGTAGGAGGTTGACTGGGTGGGCCCAGTTGAGCCACCTTCCTATGCTCCATCCAAACAGCTGACAGCTTTGTGCTCAAACTAGTTCCACAGATTTGTCCCTGTGTCAGGCACTGTTCACTAGAGGTAAGGGCTGCAGACCTACTCTGGGACAGTAGCTAGAAAAGAGGGTCAGGGCTTCTGTACTTTGCTTCTTTCATTTCCCTACTTGTAAAGAGAGTTTCTCAGAGATACTTGTTCATTTAGAGGTGAAAGAAGCCACTCCAATAATTTGTTGTGCCAGTGCAGATTTCAGACACCTTTCCCATACTGACCACATTTTGATGGAAGCTTAGCTTGGTATGTGCAACTATTTTTGGCCAAGTTGGTAATGGTTTCTGAGGCCCTTGTCACAAAAAAAAAAGGAGAGAAAAAAAAAAAAAGGCTTCTAAGTAAAACGTGACCAAAACCTCAGGGAATGATCTGAAAGACCTGGAAATAGCACTCTGATTCAGGCAAGACAGCAAGAGGCACAGACACTAAATCACACCACCAAGACAGGACAACCCCAAAGGACAGAAAAGTGACTGTAGAGAAGCTTGAGCTGGTAAAAAACTGCAGGGAGATAAAAGGGCAAGGAAGAGTTCAGCTGCGGGTTTCATTTGCATTGCAAATAGTGGTGAGTTTGGCAGATGAAAGCCTGGACAGAACATTCATGTAAACGATTGCCTAATGCCTGCAGGGTCATGGATGTAATGTGACATACCTTCCGGTAACTTCCGCTCTGAATGCAGGTACCTGTGAATGAAGAGATACACAGAGGTAAACACTCAATGAAGTTACTCAAATCCTGATTTTACAGGTATAAATTCTGTACACTAAATCAACACTTTTCTTTTAACACACACACACACACACACACACACACACTCATTGACAATGGCTAATCTTATAAGAAAGTTCAGGAGCCAACACTGGATGCACATGTCAGGCAGTGGGAACCCTCACTCCCCACACAATTCTGCCACTACTTTCCTCATCCTGGCTGCTGGGACAGTGCAAATAAGCTCCATAAATCCAACTCACTCTCCAACTTCTCATGTTGCACTAGGGGAAACTGCAAGAAGCTGCCAAAGGCTATTCACCTCTGGCTCTTTAAAGCCTCGTGTCTGCTGACCAGGGACATTTGCCTCGGCAGCAGCTCCTGTTTGGGGACCAGCTTCTTTCTTTCTAACCCATGCTGGCACTGGGACATCTGAGAAGTTGCTCTGACATTTTGCTCGCTAAGACTTTGATCCCTTCATGACTTCATCCTGGAAAGTCTCTGTAGCAAAAATGCGTCCCTTGGAAACAGAACGAGGCGACCAGTGCAGGAGATGTGAACAGTGATGGTACTTCCATCAAGAAGTGTAAGCAAATGATCCTGATATGGTGAAGGCATCAAAGAGTATTGGCTTCAATTCCTTTTTAATTCTCTTGTTTTTCCTGTTCTAGCCTGTGGTTTGTGGCTGCAGAGCACTTCTGCTCACATCACCGTTTGCATCGCCTCCAGATTTGGCCCATTGCAGGGATGGGAGGAAACAGGTCTCCAGCAGATGGCACTCAGAGCTGTCCCACACCCAGGCTTGCTCTTCCACAAGAAAAAAAAAACATCCAAACAATGGAACATTTGCCAAAAGCAGAAAGGAAATAAAAAAAGAAAAGTTATTTAACCCTGTGTAATATTTAAAGAGATTGTTATCATCTTATAGGGGTGTATTTAATGAAGGACAACGTGACAGTTCATGTGTAAATCAACCAGGATAAAACATACATTATATGTAAACTGTTATGTTTCTCCAGTCACTTTCAAACTAGGATTATCTCTGGCTATTGGTTAAGTTCAAGGAAAAGGATTAGCTACACAGGCATAGACAAAATAGGAAGCACGGAGTAATGAATACCCAAAGCAATTCAAAGCAAAAGTCAAGCCAGAAATGCAGGTCATGACAGAACTCAAACAGCAATCAGAAGACATATGCCTTAAATAGGTTCTCCTGCCAATGGTCTCCTCTTCTCCAGAGCCAAAGATCTGCAAGCAATACCTTTTGCTACTGAACAACGGCCTTGCAATACTAACTTGGCCACCTTCTGCCCTGCTGTTCAAGTCCTACTGTTCTGACAAAGATTGTTAAATGCTGCCTTGTAAACATTACCAGCAATTTTTTCAGGGTCAGGGAGGAAGGTTTAAGTATCTCCATTAATGTCTGCTCTGCTTTTCTGCCAGAGGTTTCTTCGTCCTCCCCCCCCAGCTAGAATCTGGCCACCCAAAGAAGTAATTTGGCACTCGGTAAAACTAGCAGGGTGGGAACTTCTTAAAACAGGCTTAGAGAGATAAAGTAGTGAGTGGTTGTGAAATTTGGCTCACCATCCAAAGTCCTAGTGTCTGTTCTGGGTGTGCTGTTGTGCCATAGAGGGACCTTCAAAGCACTAACTGACAGCAAATTAAAGGATGTGAAGAGCTGCTCCAAGAGTGAACTAATAATAACCATTCCTGGCCACTAGAAACAGAAGCCAGGAGAGAACCAGTTCATATGGAAACGCTTCAGCAGGAGCAGAGAGCATCTTCAGCAAGGAGGGAAAGTTTGATTCGGCAGCAAATTAAGGAATTTGTACTTGTATAAAGGTTCAGGGAGAGACAAACTGTATTTTAGCTACTGAAAGGTCCTCAAGGCTGCTGCCAAGCAGACCTGACACTAATCTGGAAGAACAGGCATAAAGAAACCGATTCTCTCCTTATCCTTTTTGTCTTGAGCCAAATGCTTCAGTGCAGAGCTCTGGGAATGGGCTCCACCCAGCTGTAATGCTGCAGAGGAATTGCAGCCTGGCTCCTTTGGATTTCTCAGGCAAGAGATGGTAATGAACTGTGGTTGCAAAGAGAGAGAGAAAGAAACACAAAACTCTACCTCCTGCACACGTTCATAAAACCAGCCAATCCTCTCCCAAATCAATCTTCTCGCTCCCATCTCCACCCCGCTGGAGCTGTCTCCATGGGCCACTTCCAAGTAGGGGAGAGGTTACAGCTCTCTGTTGTTGCCATTTTGGGAATGTTGTTTTATAGACTGGACTTGCTGTGGTTTGGGTGAAATGAAAGAGTTTGGCATAAAATCTCAAAAATTCAAACACAAACAGGCTCTTTTTCAGGCGCTTTTTCCATGTGTTTTTTTTTCCAGAGAGACTTTTTATAAATTCTTTCTAAAACATAAAGTGATCTAAGGTTGATCTAAGGTGGCTTGTTCCCACTGACCCACCAAATGCCAGAGGCCAGCTGATTACAGGGCACCTCTCACGGCACCCTCTTTATTAAGCCTGTAGTAAATTCAGATCCGCATCTGAAAGAAAGTGAGACCCTCTGCGATGAAGAACTTCAAAAGGCTGTGAGATGTCTGAAGACAGCCACCATTTCTGCCTTTTTCTGGGGCAGGAGCAGGACTGATGCCCTGGTGATGGATTTCAGTTTTGGTGATGTTCTGTTTGATGAGCAATTGTTCACTGAAATCAATGACTTCATTCTCCAAATTGCCTGCCGTGCCAAAGGCAAACCCTTCACTGAACTGACTGCACTGGCTGCTGTAAAGCACTGGGGAAATACAATTCTGAAGAGCATGGCAAAGAATGGATGTCCTAAAGATGCATTTAGGCTCCATTTAGGATCCTAACCTCTAATCTGCCCAATTAATCTGATGAAACAGATGTGAAGGAGGAAGAACAGCCAGTCTCCTAGGAATTCCAGAGACATTAGAAGGATATACTTGCCAGATGTTCTATGTTTGCTATCTGGAACGCCTCCTCCCTCCCTAACTGGATTTTCTGGCTCCATTTCCATGCACCCTGAACTACACCGTGTAGCAACATGCAGTTTGTAAAACACTGTTCAGGCACTCTGTACTCACGTGCATTGTGGTGGCAAAAGATGGTTCTGCCAGTCAGAAAAATAAGGGGTCAATTTAGAGATCTTCCAGTTGACAGAGCTGCTCTGTGGCTCTGTGCTTTGGTCCCTGCACTGTCTGGGAGAAGAATGTGCAGTGTCACTGCTCCACTCACGCTGCTAGCAGCCGAGTGATGCCGGGGAGGACATTCCTTGAGGCTGTTTCTTTGGAAAATAAAAACACAACAAGTTCTTTGGGGGGAATCCCTGCAATGCTGGTGCCTTGTGCTCATCTTTATCCTAACGGCTCTCAACAGTATCATGGAAGGGCACTGGGACAAATAAACTTAGTCAATTTAAGGAAGGAGGGAGCAGGGTCAAAGGAATGAGATAAAATCTAGGACATCATATCCAGCTATGGGATGTGTGCCAGGCATGGGGCAGAGTCCTCTGAGGGGGACAGTCTCAAAGGTAAACAGAGGAGGACAATTCTGCCTTGACCTTATGGGGGCAGCCTGGGTGCAATCACAGCCACCGCTCAGAAGTTCCCCCTGAGACATTTAAGATGAGTTAAAAAAAAAATACCAGAAGTGAGCCGGACTGTGAAAGGACAGGCTGAAACATAAGATACCTGTTAGTTCTTCAACGCTCATCTTTATTTTGCAGGAAACCTAGAACTCCAACAGGGGCTAAACAATCCCAAACAAACACATCAATGACACGGGAAGTCCTTTCCCAAAATGGAGCAAATAACCAGTTTTAAAAAAAGGATTTTCTAGGAAAAGGCAAGGGAAATCCAAAATAGAACCCTGCTTTAAAAACCATAAATGAGATACCACTCATTTGAAATGCACATGGTCCTTAAAAGGAGTGAAATATCAGAGTCCCATTCAAGCCCCACACTGTACGAAGGCATCACATAAAGGTGGTAGATGAGATACCATTTACTATCGTCAAGCGAATCACCCAAGAAACAGCTTCCTTCCTGCTCAACACATCCTTAAAGACCTGGACTTGGAAATTCAGTAGAAGTAGAACTGTAATTTGTAGAGATGTCATGCAGTTCGTGGCTTTTGAGAACTGTATCCACTGAGTGTGTGGGATTTGTCTGGACAACGCACCGTTCATTGCTTTGATGTACTTATTTGAAACTGGCATTTAATCAATCCTCCTCTTTCAGGGAACCTCAGTGCAACCCTTCTGTACAACGCTATGTCCCATGGCATTCATAAATGGGGCATTCAATAGTCAGGCTGTGACGTGTAAGTGCAGCAAAGCATCGGTGGCACTCAAGCTGCATCATAATCAACTCAAGAGTGATAAAGCACTAAGCTCCCAAATATCACCTCTGCACAGTCTCATTTACAACCTACCACTGAGTTGGCGAATGTTAAGAAACATCCTGCAGGACTGAGGGGTGTTTTTCCAAATGGAATTGATGAGAATAGGCTCAGCTAATGATTCTTTGATGCAGCTTTTTATATGGCATCACTGATATAAGTTTTATGGATGCAGTTGCTATAACAACATAATGCGCAGTGGTTAAATATAGCAGCTCCTATTTTCCACTCAGTTTGCTCTGCCTTAAGCAGACAAGGCCTATTCTTTCCTGTTCTAGCTGGGATAAAATGGATTTGATAGTTCACCAAAGAAAATAAGTGGTACAGTCCTTTCCCCTGCCCTCACAAAGACCATTCCTCTCCACCCTAAGCAAGCAAGCAAACAACAAAAGCAACAGCCTCCCATTTGCTGGGCTACTGCGCAAGAGGGCTTGTTTAAAATCAAAATGCACTGCGCAAGAGGGCTTGTTTAAAATCAAAATGCACAATGACTCATGCAAAGCTAAACCACCTCAATATTACATGTGATCTCAGTGCAAACAGTCATTTCAAAGTGCAGGAAAGAGGTTCTCAAATACTCCTGTCACGTAGTATTTACCATGCTTATTCCTGTAGTGCCTAGTGACTGGCCAAATGCTGAGAGGGGAGTAAAGTGACCTTGATGTCACTCAAGACCTGTTCTCCCTTGTGGACACATGTACAGGATCCAGTCTCTCTTAGCCACAGGGAAAGCTCTTATTTTGGGAGACGAGAGAATGTTGTTGCCAAATCAAGGTGACGGGGCAAGAAGCAGAGCTACAGAGGATTGCTTCCAACTCTCCCTTCTTTGCTACAGTGGGATTTTCTTGGTTTTGGGTTGGGTTTTTTTTTTCCCTGTCTGGAAGCCAGAACTGAAATACTCCCAGGGGAGAGTGAAATCAAATAGCAATTTGTGTTCCTCTCCCATCCTGGTTTTTTTTTTTTTTTATTATTTTTCCCTTGCAGAAGAACAAATCGAGCCTTGGTATTTCACAGTTCCTCCCAGATCTGAAGTCTGGACACATAGCAGCAGCTGGACTCCCTGCAAGCTGTCAGGAGGAAGGTTGCTGCAAGGGGAAGGGCACATTTCTTCTGAATAGTTCCTACTCCTTTGAACATAACCTCTGTTTCACACACTAGAAAGAATATTTATGCCCTTAGCAGATAATACTGAGCATCTGCTCAGCTATGACCATTTCCTGAACTGTTTTGCTCCTTGAAGCTGTTCAATAATTTGTACCTCCTGAAGCAAAGAGTTGTGGGACAGGTAACACAGACTGTTCTACCCCTGCTCCTACAGAAAGCAATCTCTTAGGTAATGGGCACAAATCTATCTCCTGCAGACTGGGAGCAACCAAAAGAGCTGAGGGGATCACTGCACCAGCCCCCGGCTTCATCCTTTCCACTCACAGCCACAGTGGAGGCACAACCCTGCAGACCTTGTTTAAAGATGGTTAATAAATACATTGCACATGATACCTGGAGGGGAGAGTTCATTTGCCTTTTTCTTGCCATGTAGCACTGGGGCCCCAGGGGCAGCAACCGCTGCTCTGCAAAGCCCTGCTGGCAGGGAGGTACGTGAGAAGCCTCAGCGTATGCTCCCAGCGCTGCCTGTACTCGCCAATATGTAAGAACTCATCAGGGCACTGAAAATCAGGAGTGATACAGTCACGCTCTACTTCCTCCATGACACAAACTGAAAAATAATGAGGGCAAGCAAGCCACTAAAAATAAACTTAACCTTTCAGTGGCCACAACATCACTCCTGCCATATGCAGATGACTGGGCTACCATGCTTATTTCTGCTGATTCAGGACTGGAAGAGAGACAAGACACAAACCAGCCCTTAGTTAATGAGAGCTCCTTATACTCTGGTGTCCCTATCAGCACATATCTCATCAACCCAGGGCAACTGTACGCTAAGGACTACTGCAAAGGTCAGTGTTCAAGGGGCTCACAGATAATTAATACTTCCTGGTAACATACTCTAAGACAAGAAGAGGGTTAACATCCCCACTGCACACACAGGAAACCTAAAGCACGAAGGTGGGAAAGTGATTTCTGCACAACCACAAAGTGAGACAACAGCTGAACTGGGATCAAAATCGAGAGTATTCCTGAACTTTTTCATGCATAATTCAGCTGCTAGCTTGTTTTCCCTGTATCTCCTTCAGGATATAGGGGGACACCTAACAATCTGCCCTCCATTCCTCTTTGCAGGCCTGTACAGCAATTGACTGAGCAAAGAGAGGTCCAGACAGCTGGAAGGTCTCTAGTCCCTCTGTGCCAATGGCATGAGCATTGGTCATCAATCTCTGTTCCTCACTCACTCCTCAAATAACACTGCGCCGGAAAGCATCTCCCCGCTTAGCCCAAACAAACACTCTGCTTGCTTTAACTCCACCCCCCTTCTGTCTGTTAAGCTATTTCAGAAGTTGCTGGGAAAAGCCATGATCCCTTCTAACACCGAATTCCAGCCATCAGATAGCATCAAAGACACTCAGTATCCTCCCAGAGGAGCTCAGTAGGTCACAGTATGGGTTCTGTGGCACCGCAGCTTTCTCTAGGCAAGCGAGAAAGGAAAATCACTGTAATGTTGTTATCGAGGAGAGCAATTTGAATTGCACAGATGATTCAGAAAACAAATGGGTGCTAAAAATACAAGATATAATTGCAAAGAGTTCTTCTCGTGCCTGGGAAAGGCAGGGGCAGCTCTGGAGGAGATTTCTCTAGGACACACTGGGGCCTGAATGAGCATAGGGTTAAAATAAATCACAGTAGCTGCCTTGTCAACAAAACGTGGGTGATTTTAATACAAGGGATTTTTGTCTTGCAACCTTCCTACATCACAGCACAGAGACAGAGGTTCTCAGAATGTAAAGAATGAAGCAGTAAAGGAACGAACTGACTTAGAAAGTAGTAAATAGGGACAGCACCAGTGAGAGAGCAACGTCCTTGGCTCAGAGAGGTAAATTCAGGTACCTGGACAGGATGGCAACATCCTCTGGAAAAACAATGCAGAACTTTCCAAAATCTAACTACCAGAAGTTCAGGCACCAGCTATTCACACACTCTGCTCAAATGAGAGGTGCAAAGTGATCTGTGGAATATTTTAGTGGGATGAAGAACACAAAGAGCAAAGAGGACCCAGTTAAAGGGAGACAGGCAAAGCAACAGCAGATGGAATAATAAAGGATGCTGTAGGTCATTTACAGAGCTGTGAGAGTTTCTCCAAGCAGTACTGTGTCCCAGAGCCTGGCACTCAGTTATAGTTAATACCACTTTTGGCTCTAGCTATTCGTTTTCTGCTTACACACAAACACCACGTTCACTCTGTAACACTCTGATGCGGCATTCAGTGAAGCGTGCAGAACACTGTACCTTAAAGCAGTGTAAAGAGAAATGTGGTTAGCATGACCACTCACTCCTCCTGCATCAAAGGTTATCACCTGCAATAAATCCAGAGAACAACAATCATTTTGAAGAAGGAGAGCGTGCAGTTACCAACTTTGACATCTAACACAGCATTGTCCCAGCCCATTGTATCTAAAGAGTTGTTTTTGTGTTGCGCAATGAGGCCTTGTGTGTGAACTCATGCTACAGAAATACAACTAAACAAACAAGACACTCTGGAACTAGATGACTACACACTCTAACAGCTTGAACAACAAAATGATGACAAATATTGTGTTCCTACTGGCAGGATGCACTTGTTGCTTATTACTGGGCCAAAAAGGTTACTTTCAGTGATCTGTTGCAAACTTGTTCCTGACCCAATAGGTCCAGCTCCATGAATCACTCTGCTGGATTTGAGAACATACTAGAATGCCTGAGGTTGACAGGGTGAAACTATAGTTTGTTGTACTGTGAATCAGGACATATTGCTTTAATGAGCAGCACAATCACGTACTACTGTCCTCATTGTAAAGAGGCTTCATCACAGGGTAACACAGCGATAAAATAATCTGATATGAGAACAAGCCTTTTTAAAGAATTAGCTGACTGTACTTTTTGCACAACCAAGTCAGGCTTTTTGCTGAATGAGAAGATCATATTGTTTATTGCTTCTCTGCAGGAAGAAATGGGAACTTTGTAATGCAGAAGTAATGCGTGAACACAGCACCAACAAGTGACTGTCCAAAGCACAGAATAGCCCTGTTTCGCTGCCCTCAGACCTACCAATAACATGTCAGGGGTGAAGGACCCACCCCAAGGGTTCCCTCCGCACAGCGCCATGCAGCAGGTACTTAAAGGTTCTTGCTTCCAAACTAGAAGACAAACTGGCAGTGCAAAGTGTATGTTGGCTTTCCAGATGGTGGAAGTGACAGTCCTTGGACACTCTAAAGTTAGGTTTTGCTCTGGGAGAGGCCTGGCAGCAGAGCTCTCCAAAGCTCCCTTCTCCGTGACCAGGAAGAAATCATAACCTCCCCGTATTTCAATCAATGTCTGCTTCCTTGCCAGCTTGTTCTCTCTTCGGGGAAGGAAATGCTGTTGCCTTGCTTACTCACCACAGCTCCCTTCTCAAAACCTATTTTATATGCAGGGCCTGAAGTACTGGGTTAAAGATCAAGGGAAGATCAAAAGCCGCGCTGCCCGTCCTGCAACTCGTTGCTCCACCCTCCAACAGGAGAGGCCCCCTCCAACACAGGGGATATTGTGTAAAGAGGGAGAGGAAACACAAAGACAGTGATAAGAAATACTTCAAAACCCACAAACTCCAGACAAGCCTGCTTATAAACCCATCCACCCAGTACAAATGCACAGTTAGACTTTCCACTTTGCCCACTGCCTGTAATAATGCTGCCACCAAGCAGCGGGGTTATTCATCGCTGGCAGGAAGTGGTGGAACCCAATTTGGTTTCATTCAGGTAAAAAGAAGCTTTTTTCTGGTCAACCCCTGTTTTATAAGGAAGAAAACTGTACGTCTTTGGCTTCTTTTGCTGTACATCAGCGTTACCTGAGCAGCTCCCTGCAAGGACTGCAGGGGCTGGCATGGTGCTAAGCCTTCCCTGAGGATATCAGCTTTTTGAGAAGCTCATCTGGGAAAGACATTATTAAATTCTGTACAGAAATTCTGTTCTGTTCATTCAGGGAATGAACTGTATTTTCTTCTGTATTTTACAGATAAGGAAAAACATGTTCTGAAGTCACTCCTACCTAGAGTGGTACTTTCCTAAGATGACAATGTACTCCCTCACTGCAGGCAGAATAAATTCCTGTGCAGGTGAATAACAATCTGACTCTGCTAAGGGCTGGGCTTGCACTAAACCCTTTTACTAATTGGTGACAGAGAGAGGTTTTGTCTCTTCTGCCTGGTCATTTATTTTCATGTAGCCTGTATAAACATAATTTTCTAAGACTACTACCCTGCTGTCAAATACTTTAGAAATTAGCCAATGGGCTCTAAAGGCTTTTGAAACATGCATGTGCACACACATATAAATACAATTGCATTATTCTTGTTTCCTTAGGAAACTAAGCTAAATATCCCAGGCAAGCCAAAACACACATTTTTCCTTCTATGGAAGGTACAAGAGAACAAACCAGAAGATTGAGATAAGAGAGTATAGTGAGCAGACTAAATAAGCTAATCATTGTTTTGACAAAACTGGCTCAGGCCAACTGTGGGAGCACAAGGCTGGGTTAGGAAATATTCTTGACGTGGAAATTACCTGTTCAGAAACACCTTTGGAGGTTTTTCTTCTCCGCATCTGTTTTGAAATAGGAGCTGCTGTTCTTAGTGCTGCTGGGCTTACGTAACATCTGAACTAGCTAAAGAGGTTGCAGAGAGTTAATTTTCAACTAATGTTGTCTAATTTGCTGTTAGGACATTTGCACCAGAATCACCTGTCTCATCAAATACATGAATTTGTAAGTACAATTCCCAAGGTAGCTGCACACTGACCCAGCCAAGTGGCATTCACTTTATCTGGAAAGGGACCCCTTTTGAAATCTTAGCTCTTCACCTTTAGAGATCCCTCCCAGCACACAGGCCAGCTCTGACACAGAAGTGATGTCCCACCTATCCAGTATGTAGCTTCTAGGTGTGTTGTCTCAACAGGGCACTGATTCCATCGTGTCACTGCGGTGCTCGTGACTTAAAGCAGGCAGCAATCACATGGAAATACATTCCTCTGGCTTCAGGGATGTATTCCATTGATAACAAATCTGAATTTCTTTCTCATATGCTGAAGATAACTTTCACACGGGAGCATTTGCTTCTTCCACATGGAGCAGAGAGCTGCTTTTAACAACCAGCATGAACCAGGCTGATGATGAAATCAAGCAAACAATCAGGGAAGGATGAGAAAACCTGAACATCTTGAAACTGTCTGGGTTAAAAACAGGCTTAGCCAGTTCTGGAAGCAAAAGGCTGGGATAGGAAATATACTTGATGTGGAAATTATTGCTCAATGAAATCTTTAGGGCAAGAGGGAGTTCCCTCCCCACACCTGTTCTGAAATGAGAGCCGCTGCTCTTGGTGTTGCTGGGTTTCCTTCTGGGTGACCTTGGTATTCAGGAAATGGAACTTTCACTAGTGGAAACCAGAGCAACAGCCAAGACAAACAGGTCCAGAAATCCCTTCCGGAGGGGGGAGAGCACAGAGGAAATTACTCAATTACTAGCAGAAGAGAAAACTCCTGAGAGGTCTGGAGTCCATGCTCCCTCTATGCACCATATGCATTGGAGGAAAAAAATCACTCAAAGCTGTGGGTCTTCCTCACTCTTTCTGGCATCATCCAGTGCTTCAGAGCACACATCTGCTTGAGTAGACTGGTAGGGATAGAAAGGTCTCTTTTCTGTTTAAGAAAGGACATCCCATAAAATGCCATAGCAAGGAACTACATTTCTAATGGCCTTCCTTTGAGCATCATTTCATAGGCCTGACTTGCAGAGGCCAGTGACATTCAAACTCCCTTTGAGTCTCTTGTGTGTTTGGAGACGTCTCTTGTTGCTATTAAATAAGAGAAGCTAAAGGGTAAAAAGAACGAACTGGATGAAAAAGGAAAAATCTAATCACGATCAACATCCCAGTGTCCACTGGGTTTGAGCTGCAAGTGTGTAAATTACACACCAGCTCTTAGAATGAAAGGTTCTGGGGGCCTCCCTCTCATGAACCCCAAAGCACACCTGAGGAGACTGCAACATAAGCAAGGAAGTGAGGAAAAGGGATGCCAAAGCTTGTCCCAGCTCTGTTGCCTCCTCTATCAAACTCTACATGCTGCACTCCATAGCTGGTGTGCTACAAAAGCATTTAAAGTCCTCTACGAACATCACACATTGAAATGCTCCTGAGATTTAGGAGTGTAGAGACCAAGATCTGAAACAGGAGAGCTGAACTCACCCTCACAAATACAAGCTCCAAGTTGAATGCCATTTGTAGAAGGATCTGGCTTTCTAGGCTGACTTGGAGCTGGCCCAAAGACAATGGGACTGTTCCACAAAGAGCTATATGGATGATGTTTCAATCAATCCACAGTGGAAAGCAGCTTGTAAGAACGTGGTATTAATGAATTCTGGTCTTGGCTCTGCATCTGCCCCAAACACACTCTGAACATCACCTCCTAATCCAAGCTCTGCTATCACCAAATCCGAGATCCCGAAGAGTAGGATTTTATAATCTAGAGCCTGCCTGGGGCTCACACAATACTATGTAACTTATTTTTTCACACACTGAGTATTTTCTAATCTGAATTGAGACAGACCGGCCTTGGCTGCCTCTCCTAGAAACACTGGCTTTTGCTTATAAATCCAGAAGGCAGGAAATAATTTCCCAAGTCTATAAATTAGTTTTGGCTCTGAGTACACCAACCGTTAATTTTTGTGTCTGCATTATTTAATGTAGAGCTTGGATTAAATATGTCCCTGTAGCTCTCAAAAAGATTGAGTTACTCATGGACTTCCAGGGCAATTGAAGAAATGAGTAACTATGCAATGGAACAAATGTATGCAGAACATGGTAGGTGACTCCTTGCCTTGCAATGCTTCCTTTCAGACGTGTTGGAATTGCAGCCTGCTTCTCCGCTGCCAGATGACACATATGTTCTGTAAATAATCGATACCATTGTCTATGCTATAACTATGGGGAAAACTGGGGAAAATTTTCCCACTGGGATAGCTAAAACAAGGCATGTCTTCCAATCATGTTAACTCCACTGAGTTAGCTTGCAGTGTTCAAAACACTGTTAGCTTATGTTTTGACAAGGCTCTTTTAACATGTTAAGCCAATTCTATCAATTTCAACATTACTGAAAAATAGATTCAGTTTAACTTTCAAGCCAAAGCCTTTGTCTTAGGACAGCAGAGATGCTCCCAGAGTGGTTAGCAGATGGCAAGCTCTGAAGCTTTAAAATGCAGAACATTTGACAAAGGTAATTAGGTGCTTGCCTTATTGTTGGCAAACTAGGTCTGCTCCTAAAAGAATGGCATTATAGCAAACATCTGAGACCTGACTGATTACTTGGGACACTTAAAATAATGAAAGTTTACAGACCAGTTCATTACCACCATCCCCAAGAAGCTGCCTTTGGTACTGCTGGCAGTTTTGATTTGTGCTCACTGCTGCTCCATGTTCCTACAGCTGCACCCGTGTGAGATGTGATTTCTCAGCTCACTCTATGTTAGTGGCAGACTCCTGCCCCCCCCCAGCACAAACAGCTTGAGTTTAATTTCCTCTGAGGCAAAGATCTAACCCTTTCTAACCATTTAGAAGAAGTTCTACTGTTTTCAAAATTTCTGCTGGGATTTTGGTGCACTTGTCCTAGTGCCCATGAGAGTCACAAACGTGCAATACAAATCCTCTTGTGTTGGGAGCTTTCAGATTAGATTAAAACCTATCTATTCATGGGGCCAAAAGGAGCTCAGAAAAACTGCATTCGTCTCTGTGCACAGCAATGAATTTCATGGAAAATTAGCCTCAGAATCAATACAAAGTTGGATGCATGATGCTGGTTTTTGTTCTCATGGGGCTTTCATGCTACAGGAGATGTGGTTTCTTGTACTGTGAATTGCTGAAAGGCTTTAAGAATTTTGTGATTTTGCTTCTGATCAGTGTGTGACAGTGACATGCCCAATCACAGCAAAGTTCAACAGAAACAAACATAATAGAACCTTTTCCATGCTTAGGCCCTTATTCCTGTTCTGTTGGAAAAAAAACCCAAACTATACCAGTACTAGAAAATCTCCCTGGTTTAATATTCCTCAATCCTGACCTATAACCCTGCTAATCTAGCTAACACATGCTTGCCAATGTACTTCAAATCTAAGACTAAACATAAGCCTAAATGCCAGGTGGGCTCTCTTCATCAATGAAACCGAGCAAGAGGGGCAAAATGGTTGCTTTAAAATGTACAAAACATTTGATGAGTTAGCAATGCAAAATTCTTCCACTGTTCATTTCTCACCGGGAAGCAAAGAAAGATCTACAGAGAGAAAAGGTATGTCCAAACTACATCATCATCCTTTTCCATATTTTTCAGTGGAGCAATTCTTTTCTTCTGAACTTTTAACAGTTGTTTGAAGCATTTGAAAGAGGATCAGAATGACCATGCTGTACTTGTCAAGGCACAGAAGCTGCACAAATTCTCATTAAAAGTCTTAAACTACAAAACACAAAATCATTTTCAAGGTATCACTTTATACTTGAAATTCAGCTGGACTTATTTAGAGGGTCTTATACAATTAATGAACTCCAAGATCTACGACAGTGAAATGTACTATTTCATAGAATCATAGAATGGTTTGGGTTGGAAGGGACCTTAAAGATCATCTAGTTCCAAGCCCCCTGCCATGGGCAGGGACACCTTCCACCAGACCGGATTGCTCAAAGCCCCATCCAGCCTGGCCTTGAACCCCTCCAGGGATGGGGCAGCCACCACTTCCCTAGGCAACCTGTTCCAGTGCCTCACCACCCTCATTGTAAAGAATTTCTTTCTAGTATCTAATCTAAATCTCCCCTCTTCCAATTTAAACCCGTTGCCCCTTGTCCTTTCACTACACTTCATGGCAAAGAGTCCCTCCCCATCTCTCCTGTAGGCTCCCTTCAGATATTGAAAGGCCGTTATAAGGTCTCCCTGGAGCCTTCTCTTCTCCAGGTTGAACAACCCCAGCCCTCTCAGCCTGTCCTCATAGGGGACGTACTTCCAAGAGAGTTTGCAGTTTTTAACCAATTTGAAGCTTTTATTTCAGTGAAGGTTGGTGACACTACAACCCAAAAAAGGTTTCATAAGATCTATCTAGAGAAACACATAGACACTATAAAGCAAATATTTCAAACGAGTAAGTATACTCTCTCCCTGTCCTAGGCTATTTCACAGAGACTCCAGAAGCAAAATCCTAATTTTAATAACTCCAAAGAAAGCTTTCAGAGGGAAGGAAACAGCCCAGAACACTAGATCAAAAGTAATGTGGGAATAGCTGATGCTGTAGAAAGTTTGACATCTTACCAGGTTGATGTTATTGGCTTCTATGTGCTTTAGCACAAAGGCAGCAAGGAGCTTTGTGTCCCATTCAACAGCAGGATTATCTGGAAGATCCCTGAAAATGAGAAATACGATTAGTCACTTCAGTGCTGAGAACTTTATATATAAAGACCACGCTGGAAAAGAGAGATCCACGTACCAGAGAATTAAATCAACACAAATTTATTTACCATATAAAACCACCGAACCTTACTTAAAGAGTATTACACACTTGTATATTGGAGGGTGAAAGGGAAACAGAAGTTCCAACACCCTCCTCATAGGTTTGCCAAGGTCTGCCTTTCTTTTTACCATTAAGGTAGACTTTCTGACTCCTTTACTTCAAGCAGCATCTGTTTTGTTCAGTTATTCTCGTTTTCTGTTCATCCCAAACAAATTTCTTTCTCCCTTTCTTTAAAGTCCCTTTTAAAAGACATTTTCCTGAAAGGGTTTCCAATCAATCTATGAGTGAATTACATATGAAAAGTAACAAGCAAACTCCCACTTTCATTTATACAGGAATAACCCATTAACCTCAACCAGAGGACAATAGAACCATAATTATATTGCATGGATTTGATAGCAGTTCATCTGTTTATTTTATGCTTTGCATACCAAGTGGGTATGCAAACCATACTGTGACTGAATACTGTGCCTGGGTATTTTAGATTGCAGGCTCCTAGGGGCAGGGACCACGAGACAAATGCAAAATAACACCAGGCAGCCAAGAGAATGATTCCATATTTACACAATTGAGAGCTGAATTTGACCCCCCAGTCATTATATTTGAATGAAGCCAAGAAAACATTGCTTGCAAAGTTAAAAAGGTTACTAGTAACAATAGGATAACACACAGCTGCTAAAGACCAATAATGACATGTTAAACTGGTCTTTTTCTCAGACCTTTTCCGTTCTGATAATTGCTGTGAGGTGGTTTAGCAGAAAAGCGACTCCACAGCTTCTCACACAGACACATGGATCTGGATCTGAGCTGATCCAGCTGTTTGCTGCAGAGAGCAGGGGTGCTACCTCCCAATGCTCCTCCAGCCTTGCTGACTCCCCAGACAGCAAGGACGGTAACATCTGCAACAAAACAACGGGAAAATGTCTACTTGGCACATTCCAAAGTAACACTCAGCCTGGGTCTTCATGAAAGGTCTTCTGGCCACAAATTTTCCCACTGCTGTTAATGGTAGTACTAGTAGAAAAGCCTAAAGTACAAACAAATGGGCTGTGGTCAATGGCTCCATGTCCAATTGGCGGCCACTGACGAGGGGTGTTCTTCAGGGGTCTGTTCTGGGACCAGTGCTGTTCAACATCTTTGTTGGAGACATGAACAGTGAGGTAGAGTGCACCCTCAGCAAGTTTGCCGATGACACCAAACTCGGTGGTGCGGTCAACACACTGGAGGGAAGGGATGCCATCTAGAGGGATCTAGACAGGCTTGAGAGGTGGGCTTGTGCAAATCGCATGAAGTTTAACCAAGCCAAGTGCAGGGTCCTGCACCTGAGACATGGCAATCCCAGGCACAAATACAGGTTGGGCAGAGAATGGCTGGAAAGCAGCCCTGAGGAGAAAGACTTGGGAGTGTTGGCGGATGAGAAGCTTAACATGAGCCGGCAATGTGCATTGGCAGCCCAGAGAGCCAACCGTGTCCTGGGCTGCATCAAAAGAAGTGTGGCCAACAGGTCATGGGAGGTGATTCTGCCCCTTTACTCTGCGCTCGTGAGACCCCACCTGGAGTGCTGTATCCAGCTTTGGAGTCCTCAACACAGGAAGGACATGGATCTGTTGGAACAGGTCCAGGGGAGGGCCACGAAGATGATCCAAGGGATGGAGCACCTCCCCTATGAGGACAGGCTGAGAGAGCTGGGGTTGTTCAGCCTGGAGAAGAGAAGGCTCTGTGGAGACTTTATAACAGCCTTCCAATATCTGAAGGGAGCCTATAGGAGAGATGGGGAGGGACTCTTTGTTAGGAAGTACAGTGTCAGGACAAGGGGTAATGGCTTTAAATTGGAAGAGGGGAGATTTAGATTAGATACTAGAAAGAAATTCTTTACGGTGTGGGTGGTGAGACACTGGAACAGGTTGCCCAGGGAAGTTGTGGCTGCCCCATCGCTGGAGGGATTCAAGGCCAGGCTGGATGGGGCTTGGAGCAACCTGCTCTAGTGGAAAGTGTCCCTGCACATGGCAGGGGGGTTGGAACTAAATGATCTCTATGGTCCCTTCCAACCCAAACCATTCTATGATTCTATGAAACTGTCCATTATTAGCATTTTACCCATTGTTTTACATACTCCTGCTCAGCACAGGGCAAAATAATGTGCTATTAGGAATCCCAGCAACAAGGGAAGGTGTTTCTCCATTGGCGTACACATTCTAGCTATGGTCCCTGCAGCGGTATTTCCAACAACAGAAACTGTTGCTGTTTGCGGTTCTCTCTTGTATAGGAAGCATCGTTGCCTGATGTATATAAGACATTTGAATTTCATCATAGGAAAGACTCTTTGGTACATCTGGTGGCTGTTTCATCAACTTAACAAATCTGCATCTCATCCGCTCAAGACAAAAACTTTCACGTCTCATGTTTGAAGAGGAAGTGGCCCTGTTGACCCTGAAGGTATTATAAGTCCCACCACGTCACAGCAAGCTTTAAATTGAGCACATTTTAAAAGTATGCTCAAACTAAAACATCCCAAACAGGATGCACACTGAGCAGAGTCTAAGTGCCAGTCTAACAGCGCTTCAGTTGTATGAATGGTACCTTTGAGGTTATGTCAAGGCTTCATCTGATAATATGAAAGAAGCAAATTAGTCTAAAAGGGATTCTTCACTGGCCACTTACAATGCAAATATTCCCCATTTTGGATAGGAGTTAAATGGGAGCTGTGGAGGAAGTGAAGAGTCCCATTAAAACAGGAGGGGTGCTTCAACAGTGAGAGGTTAGAAAAAAAAAAGTAAAGCGTGGAATTTATGATGTCCAGGAGGCTTTGGTGTCACAGCCACTGCACTCAGCTTTATTGGGCTGTCTCCAAAAAGGCTGTCGGGTAGTGGAGCAGGTTTTAACTAGTTTAGACAGATAAAGATCACCCTCGTTCAATGGAAATGAACAGCTGGAGGCAAGGGTTTAGAATCCCTGGAAACAAAACAATCTGAAGGCATGAGCAAATTAACTCCATGAACACTGAACTGATTAAGCAGAAATATTCTGCAAAAAATTCTGCTTCGACCCACTTACTGCTGCTCATGGAGAGACCACTCACTCCCAGCAAAGAAAAGGAACTATTTATCTTGTATAATATTTGTCAGGCACCAAAGACAGAGAAGCTGATCTTGCAAACAAGACACACATGTATGTAAGCACATTCATAACTCATTAATAGCCACGATGGCCCACTGAAGTATTCTTAGCTCATTCTGCAAACATGAAAAGTGACACACAGGTTAAATGACTTGCCCAAGTCACCCAGAGAATTCAGTAGCAGAACTGGCAATGCGTTAATCTAGATTGCTGCAGGAAATTACTTTTTTCCTTTTTTTTTTTTGTTAAGAGTTTAATACTTTGTAAAGTCAAAAATGTAAGTGTTACCATGATAGTAGGAACCCCACAGAAAGCATGAGACCAGTAAGTTTCTGCCTGTGCTCTGGATATTAATAATTTGGTCCAGGTAAGGATTAAAAGGTGACTAAAAAAACCCAAGTTAATATACACCCTACAATGCACACAAGACACATTCTTACAGGAGGTCTCTACATGGCTGCACTATTGAAATCAGTTGCATTCATTGTGGTTTTACCTTGAGGACTTAGCTTCAGAGACATTCAGCATTTAAACAGTTAACTCTATGCTGCTTTTCTGGCTAAGGCTGATAATGCCTCTGAGCTCAAGGTCTAGGGGCTGAGATAAAGGACTATAAAGGAGTGAAAATTAGCACATTCCCTGGAGCAGACTGGAGCTTGTCCCAGGTTCCTCACCCACCCTCCCTGTCCTCTGCCCCAGGGTGCTCCTTGTTGCTGCTGTCAGTCACCGCCACAGATCAAGACATGAATCCTGCACTGGAGGGGCCTCCCAGGTCATGCTGCTGGGCGGTGCTGGTGGGAAGGGAAGAGGGGTTTGGTCACTTGGCTTCATTTCCACCAGACTATTATGGTCGTGAAGTGATATTTTTGGGAATTCCACATGACTGATACAGAATGCAGGTGGCTGCTTGGATGCATTGCTTTGTTGACCAGGGAAAAGTAGGGAGATGCATAGAAGGAGCAAAAAAAATATTTATGATGGAATAAGGATCCAGAAATGTTGTTTTCCCAGCTATTTCCAGCAAAAGCAATGCTGTGCACTGTACAGAGAATTTACAGCTGTGCTAAGGGATCTACTGAAGAGTCTGAAAAGTGACAGAAATGGAGAATTATGGTGCTGTAGTGTCTGTCTCTGCTCACTGATTTCAGCAGGACCAGTCCTGGGAAACACTGTTCCGAAAACAAAAACCTGTACCTTTCTATTTATGCATCCACTGTTAGTAAGAACTGGAGAGGATCCCATGGTTTTCTCCTTCTCACCTCCTGGCTTTCCTCCTTTCCAAGCTGAGCAGACAGAGAAGACACTGACATCCACATTCCCCTTCCTGAGGTTTGCATAGGAAGAATATGGTGGATGTCCTGGAAATCCTGGCCCAGGCACCAGACAGCTACAAGGGGGCCACAGCAAATCACATCAGGATGTTAAAGCAAAATCCAACCTTGTGCAGATCTTGCCCAGCAGTCTTACAGCTGCCCTGAATGAAAGAAATGTTAAAAATCACTGCCTGATGCCAGCTCCTCTCCAGGCCTCCTCCTCTTGCCTGCTGCGGGCTGTGGAGCATAGCTCCAGCCTTGGCCTTTAAACCCCTGTGCATGTTGCCAGTAATGCTGTTCCTGCCAGTAGCCTGGACAGTTTTGTAGGGTCATCTTTCTAGGAACATTTGGGCTCAAGATGGCTAGATTTCTGTCATTTGGAAGGTCTCTACTGGCCAAGATAGAGATTAAAAAACCTACCCAGATATATATTGCCAAGTTACACCCTTCTTACATGATAGACTGCTCAATCCCCGTCCAATTTTCCACTGCTCATCTTCCACAGATCTTTTAGCAACAGCCAGTGCATTTATACGTACAACTTCTTTCAAAGTCTTCCATAGAATTTATTCTGCTCATGAACTAAGCTCTCATGACAGCTCTAGAGGTTAAGTTAAACTAAACAGTCTATGTGATGTCCATGTGGTTTAACACACAGCAAATGGACTGTCCCATATGGGACACTTGCAGTTAGAGTAACCTTGAGGTCTGTCCCTCCTGCAATCTGTTGAATGGGGCAATCCTCAGGGCCCCGGGGGAGTCATGAAGCAGTGCCTGTCCTTAGGTGACTGTTACCCTGACGGAGACTGGAAGGACCTTCTGCCTCGACACGAAGCCTTTATAGGTGGCAACAGGGACAGAAGCAGAGTGGCAATAGGGTTCCTTCTAGAAGACACTTAGGTCTCCATTAATACATTCTGAGACACCAGAGTAAAACTTTCAAGGCACTAATGTGATTTTCTATTCCACTACACACAAAAAGGGTCAAGATGAAAGAGCTTTCCCATTTCTTATTGTCTGTTTATCCTGCTGCATGACCTTAATCAATCCAAGGCCAGGGACCAGGAAACATTTTTGCATAATTTTTCCTCCTTATCCCTCCTCTCCCCCGTGAATAATTTTACATTAAATCAGCACAAAGGTCAGTAGATGGATGGTGAATTACATAGGAAACAGGTGAACTGCTGTGCACTAAGTTCCCAGCTGAGAACAATGACCGCAATGTGTTTGTTGGAACAAAGGATACCCTTTATATAAAGTTAACTGTATGAAATGAACATCTGGGCAATTGAAACTGGATCAAAAAGCAAAAGATCCCACAGAACAAAATGACGTGAGTGCACAATTAGTGAAAAAGCCATGTGATGACTAGAGGCAATCAGTGACCTTTATATCAGAGCATCAAAGTAATTGAAAAAACTGTGTAAACAGAAATTATTTCATGCTCTCTAAAGTAGAGCAGAGAATTTTTATTTTTGAGATTATGCTAAGATAAGTTAAGACAGGCTAGCCCTAGGTCTTGAGGCAGAGCCTCTAAATCCTTACATTAATAACTATTTATAAATTTCTGCTCCTATAATGGCCAATTACAGACAGGAGGGAAATATTGCTGTTAGACTCATGTACATCTCTGATTCAAATGAAAAGAGCCCACTTAGACAAATGATCAGCATCTTGCAACACCGTGTTATACAGCGACCAGATGCCTTGTGCTTATTGGAATGTAACAACCTACAATTTAGGAGAGAAATGGACTAACCCGGGATGGTAACTGACAAACAAAGAGCCACCTACAACCAAGAAGCTCAAGCTGAAATTTCTACACCAGCAGCTTCCTCCCTCTCCTCATACTAAAGACACCCAAATTCTTCTGTATTTTAAGATTGGAAATGAGAATCTTAGGTTTTGGTCTAAGCAGAGTGCAAAGGAAGTGGAGAAAATGCCAGCAACTGTAATGTTAAAAATAAAATACACCTCAGATATTTCACAAAAGATGAAAAGAAGAATGGACATAATCCTTTTCTCACATCCTTAATTTTTGTAATGTGTAAGTTTGGACTTACTTTATACAAATTTCAAAATCAAATTAAATAAATTTAGATGCCAAGTGCTGATGTTACTAATACAGCCATACCAGGCAGAAGTCATGCGTAAAGGGAAAGCATACAAAGACAGGGAGCACTCCATTCAGCTTCCTCAGAAGTCCAGGCAAGCTGTGGATGCTTCTCCACAAAGCTACGTAAAAACACAGTGCAACTCTGACAGATAATATTCCAAGTACGTCCATACCTCCCCAAAGGTAAATGGTAATTACATCTCTAGGGAAAAAACTTTTTGTCTTGGGCATGATCATGTGTTTCTGTTTAGAAATAAGCACCCTTTGGGTTTAAATTCAAAAGAATTATTACAGAACACAGGACTGCTTGTTTGCAAAGAACTATCCAAATGTCCCTGTACTCATTTATTTTTTTTAATGAATTATTGATGATTTCTCAGCAGAGTTTAATGTCTATTCACAGAGATGACACAATTGCTTATCATAATTTGAAATCTGGTATTCATTTGACGTCTGTGCCTCAGCGCCTTGTTGATAAATTACAGCACAAAGCTCTGTAGGAACAAGTTCATATTCAATGTCTTTAAACAAAAACAATTAATGGTGCCTTTCAAGAACAAAAATGCATAGAACCTACAGTGGCCCAAGCTAGTTTTAAAAAGTAACTTTCAAAAACTAGTCTGAGGAGGACATTAGACCCTGCTGTGTAAGACAGGAAACAAAATTCAACTTGACTAATTCTGAGTTGATCGCTGATTCAGTCACAGCTTTCCTCTCTTCCACTTCTCATGCCTGCAAAATGGAAATAATTATATGTTCACACCTATGTAAAGAAGTTTTAAATCCTTCTAAGAAAAGCATTATGCCTGTTCTCTGATTCCTAGGTGGAAATCTAAACCCCACAAACCTGTCCTTTACTCCCTGCATTTTCTACCCACGGAGTATGGAATCAAGTTCAGCATCCGAGTCCTGACTTGAAGGCCTGGCCCAACACATAAAAAGACTGCACAAAGCTCCAAGTGACAAACATGGTGAACAGCTCTGCCCCTGTGGTGCAGAGGAACTCCACAACAAGGACAATGTCTGCTCAAGCAGTTAGAACTTCCTTAGGGGCTGGTGCCAAACAGTGAATGGACTCCCAAATCAAGTGTCATCACAAACTGCTTTGCTTTCAGCTGCAAATACCGGGAATACTCCTTGGAACATTTCCCTTCCAGCAGAAACACAGCAATATTTAAAAGTTTCAAATTCCCCACACCCCCCAGCGCACATCAGAAAGCTGAGACATCTGGGCCAAATGTCATCCTAACAATGGAGACCCTCTTTGCCAAACCACATGACAGGGGTTTGGGTATGTCACCTACTGGGCACCTTGCTTTGGTCATGCAGTGGCAAGGTGTCACTGCACAATACTGCAGTGAAGGAAGATGACTTCTAGTAGGGTCAGACTGGTGGAGATTTCTAGCATACGTCTACAACTCCTCGACTGATTCTTGGTGCCACACAGCAAATCGCATCTGTGGGTGACACGCACTGCCCCAACGCTGTGCTGCAAATGTACAAGCTGCAAGAGGAGAAACAAGACCTGGGAGCCTCACTCATGTTCTTACTGTGTTGCTGGAACGTGTTCAGCAGCTGGTATGAAGAACACATCAGAACCTGTGTTGTCGTCATCACTGATTAATAGTCACACAGGGCAATGAGCACCGAATAGCTTGCTGTCATGCACAGCTTTGAATTCAGCTGCCAGAGGAAGGAGGGGCCTCTAGTTCATTCACTCCAACCTCTGCTGAGAAGCTCCAGCTTCAATTGAAGGAGAAAGCTGCAACAGATTGTTTGCAAGAACCACACAATGCCATGGAGTGTATCCACATCCCTGGTGAGAATGGTAGTAACAATACAATTAAGTCCCTGAAGACAATTCTTTAAAAAACAAAGCACTTCTGTCCTTACCTTTCACCCTCAAGTTGGGTGCTGCGTTTTATGGTACTTTTTATTCCCAACTTTCATTCATATTTGAGTTGCATTCAGTTGGCACGACATGCCAAGCCAAGGCCAGTTACAGCCCTTTGTCCCCAACAGCCATTATGTGACCATGTGCTATCGACTGAGTGGGGCCCACAGATCCCACATCAGGGACACATTTTCAGCCAGCCACCATTTAGCCTGTTCCTAGCACAACCAGCAGTTTCCAGCACTACAGACTGTCAGTAACGACTTGCCAAGTGCTGGGCAAGAAGCCTCCTTTTCATTTTATATAAGAAGCTGGACTTGTGTGTGATCTGTTGGGGGCCATTAGCAGAGTTCACTGAAAACATCGATCTGAGGGCAGACTTAGTCGTCTCATGAGGTTTGGGACTGCCATGCTGAATTATGAGTCAGCAGTTCCTCCTGGCCCACTGAAGTGTGGTTTGGGCAGCAGACAATAGCACAGTGTGAAACGAAATCAATTCCACTCACATCCCAGAGAGGTAGGCAGGAAAGTAGACCATTAAAGTCCCCATCTAGTTCAGGAAAACAGGAATTCACTAACCTTTCTCTGAGTATCTGTTGGCAAAGTGCATTTCTGGTATTTTTCTGAAATGACTGACAAGTAACTGACGAATTACCAATATCTGGTAATCTCATCTACACACTTCTAGTGAGAGAAACATCTTCAAAGATGCAACTGTTTGACATCTTAGAGCACAACTGCTGGGCAAAGGCATATATGTAGCAGCACTTCAGTTCCACACCTTTCTTGGCCAAGAAGATGTTTGATGGAAATGCTCAGTGGAGAGCTTGAACAGTGCAGGCTAGAGCAGTTCCTGCCCTTCGGGAATTTAGCTCCACATTCCCGCAACAATCTGCTCTTGTCTACGTCAGCTCCCAGAGGAGGGATAAACTGACCTGAAACCAAAAAAGGTGGACTCACCTCTGCTAAGACCTAGCTCCTCCTTGGGCCCAATTACTTACCACTCTGGGATGTCTCTGGCCACTCTGATATTTCTGACAATAATAGAGGAAGAACACAGACCACATTTCTCCAAAAGCACCATCTGTACTATAAGAAATAAGCATCATCAGGCCTATATGAAGTGATCGGGCAGTTCTCAGGACAGCTCATGACAGTGCTCAGTTCCTCATTATTATTGGCTTTGCCATCGTGCCTAGGAATTTATCTGGGGCCTGATAGTCTAAGCTGTCCTGAGAACACAAAACTCGGCAATCCCACAATCAAAACTTATGTTTTAAAGCTGAAATACATATCACCAGCAAAACCAGGATTCTGAGGGGCAGACCACAGGACTTCACTCCTCCCTTTCTCATTCCTTTTGTTTTGTACAATGCTTTGGAAAAAAGAACAGCAGGGCAGAGATTGGGACAGGGTACATTAACACATGCACCAAGAAGCTGCATCCAACCAACACGAGTCCTGGCACCACTGGTTCAAGAAGGACAGACTTCCAGTTTCAAACTGCCAGGCAGGAGGTCTCACTCTTCTGGCAGAAGAGCAGTAAATGGGCAGGTGGAAGGGGAATGCAGGATGTTCCTCCTGGGTAGGTTTTTATTAGAGCACATGAAGCTCCTGACATGCACCGTAACAAGCCAAGGACTGGCATGTGGAAAGGGTACAGACCTAAGGGGAAGGAACAGAAAGTCTCTCACAGCAGCCAGCAAAATTCTTCAGAGGTGAATGACTGAAATACCGCAACCTGTATATGCCAAATAAACCCAGTGCCACTTCAGTACAACCTAAATCCTGTTTGTTCTTGGAATGATAAATACACCGTACCCTATGGGCAAAACCTGCAGTTCTGATTCCGGCCCAGGTAAGTCATACAGAACTTTGCCACTGACTTAATGCCATGGACCAGCCCCTCAAAGAGAAGAAAAGCCAAAAGCATAATCACTCCTACTAAGGAGACAGACCTTGATCTATTCCATGTAACAAATAAACTGCAATCAGAAATCTCAGGAGAAAGCCTGTAGCCAAATCAACCCCTCAGCCATTTTTATTAATCATCTAGGAAGAGAAAGCACGGAATAGTCACTGCATGGATATTTATTTCTCATGCCAAAACTTATGTAAATCCAGATGCAACTTCAGCAGAGATTCAAGAGGACGATGGCCTGATTCCAAATGCAGCTTCCCATGTCACAACATTCCAGCTTCCCTGTACCAATTCCATCCAAAGAGAGGTTTCCTGACTTCTCAGCCTTCCATGAACACCCGTCTCCTGCAATCCATTTCGTCTACACAATGACGTGGGAGCATCACTTCTTGAAATCATGCTGTACCCACCCTTTAAAACACTGAAGTTCTGATGCCTTGAGCTCTCTAGCTGGCTGCAAATTTTATTACTACCATCAAATCACTTCCTTTTATTAGACAGCTTGTATGAAGAACTTCAACACCCATCTTAACTGCGAGCTTTCCCACAAACTTTACTGACATGCAAAATTTTTACTCATGCAAACAACCCTCTTGCAGGCACTGTCTTGCCAGCCCCATCCATGTGAATGCCCCAATTACATGATTACATGAGCAAGCTCTGGGCCAGGCCCCGCTCTCTCTGTGCAGCTGGTGAAAACCCACACCGGCTTCCCACAGCAGCCCAGCCAGGGCCTGTGCTCGGAACTCCATTTGCAAGAGCTAAGCGGGACTCAGCAACAATGAACAAAAGGAGTACAACAACGCAAGGACCTTTATCGTTTAGCCTTCCTCCGCTCGGCGCTGATTTAACGCGAGCGTTATGCAATGGTTTTGCTATAGC
The DNA here is from genome assembly GCA_025769975.1 of Gallinago jamesoni. Classification (NCBI taxonomy): domain Eukaryota; kingdom Metazoa; phylum Chordata; class Aves; order Charadriiformes; family Scolopacidae; genus Gallinago; species Gallinago jamesoni. Next base: position 7,445,835 of record JAOQGH010000006.1, read on the forward strand.
AACAGCGGGGGTGATCGGCAGTAACCCCGCCGCTGCTGCTGCGGGGCCGAGAGGCAGCCGCTGAACTTTGGCCCAGTAGCGAGCCCGAGCCTCCCACTCGCCCGGCAGCGCTCGGCCTGTTTACACTACTCACATGACGGCAGAGAGGGAGGCTCCTGGCAGCCGCCAGCATCCAGCCCGATTTCTAGGACCAGGCCAAGATTGCCAAAGGCTGGAAGCGATTAACTCTTGCGAGGAGGGGCTCCATGCTCCGGCAGCAACGGCCCGAGAGAATGGCCACAGCGCGAGCGGTGCTTCGCCCTCCTGACACCACTGTGGGATTAAGACATTCAGCAGGAGTGTGTCTAAGGAAATCAATAAGATTTAAAGAAGGGAACATGATCTTTTTTTTTTTTTCTTAATGAGTGGCGGATGACTGAGAATAATGAACTGGAGCTGGAAACATAATAGCCTCATCAAGAGCCGCGTGCGGTGAATTGCACGTACCTGGGTTACGTGGGGGAGCAGGAAACTCCTCTGTTGGCACTGAATTGAGCTGGCACAGGGATCCTGGGATCTGGAGTACCAGGGGCACAGGGAGCATCCTGGGGACAGGGAAGCTGTGCTCTACAGGTGCCTTGCTAAAACAGTTATTTCATTTTACAGCACAACCCCGTAAGACAAAGCTGCAGATTCCCAATCTACAAGCCACGCCACCACTGTTTGAGCAGTACTGCTACGACTTTAGCACTTCTACAGCATTTATTTCCACACATTAGAAGATGGTCATTAACTAACCCCCTCTGTGAGGCTGGTATGGGGAAGTCAGCAAGTAATAACCTTCACGTTTTATAATGGGAGAATTAAGAGCTCAGGTAACTCTCTCTAGAGATCCAGAGGCAAGAGAGCTGAGTCAGGGGCAGAGCCTGGGATGGAGCGTCTGAGCCCTGGGCTCACCGCACAGCCACAGCCCAGCGCTGCATCACCCATGCTCACTCCAGGAGCACATTCTGTTGCCTGGGGCAAGTAACAATCCATTTTTCAACAGGCCTCCTACAAGTGCTCTGCAGAGCCTGATGTATTCCTGGGTACTTGAACTGAGCAGAAAACACACTAACAGTTGCAAATTATCCACCATTACACCAATATCATAGGAGTTGCTTAAAAGTACCCCCCAAAAACCTAGTGATGGCCAAAGTGTTAACCTCTGTCTGCATCACCTAATTGTGCTCTGGAATGCACTGGTATGACACAGCCCTGCATATTTTCTATCAATACGTACTTGTTACTTAGGAGTAGTCTACATAAATTCATGTGTTCCCTAAAATATTGCATTCTCCAGTAAAACCTTGTTATTCCCAGTAAACGGTTTTGTAAATTTCTTTGCTATGATGACAAGGTCATTGTAACAAGAATGGACCCTGCAGATACAGCACTGAGAAACAGGTATGCCTTGATATCAGAACTCCCTTTGACAACTTCATCCACAGTTATACCCACATCCAAATATAAATGCTTCATAAAAAACATGAAAAGGAAATTTTTTAGGTCTGGCTAAAAATACAAGCGCTGAAAAATTTAGAACATAATCAGTGGCTCAGTCTCATTTTTGCAGAAACAGGATCACAGCAATAAACTGTTCTGTGCCCCTTACTGGTAAGACCAGCTGAATTCTCTGATATTCTCCATGTGGTACCCCATTCAATCCTCAACCTGTTAGCACAAACTCTGCAAACCCTTTACCTCTCTTCCCCACAGATTAAACCTCTGCCTGACAGTGTTTCATTTTGCAGTATTACACAATGTCTTTTCCAAGGCAAATGATAAACCAGCCTTGGCAGCCCATCGTGTGGCTACTTATGAGAATAAGAGAAATGGTCAGTATTTGGCTTATGAAACAGAAATACAGGAAGAAAATATTTATAACAATGCTACTGCTTAAATAGGAGACCATAATTTATCACAGATGTGACCCTTCCTTCCAAAACGAAGAGTTTAAATCTTGCTGATGCTATGTAATGGCATGAAATAGAATGGACTTAATGAAGAATACATCCAACTTAAATTGTGAATTGCCCTCTTTTATCCCCTGCCATTTTGCACCCCGAAATAAGCAAAAATTTAGCCTCTTTCAAGCATTGTTTGCCAGACTTTTCAGTGCTCAGAAGATTTAAAAACTGATTTACAGGAAAATATTCATCCTTCATCTGAAAACAGCCTGAACACTTATAAGCTTAATGAAATTCAGTTAAATATTAACTATTAAGAAGATGGCACATAGCTCAAGGTTTGTTAAGCTAACAGTCACAAAAACTATAAAGAATGTAGGACACATGTGCGTGGAGGGAAGGCTATGTAATAAATTGAATTATTTCAATATAAATAGTAATAGCAGCGACATAGACTGCAACACTGAAATGAGAAAGTATTGACATTACTGTACAAGGAGTCTGCAGGTACAATGAGACAGTTAATACATGACTAGTTAGAAGAGGGGGCATGACTTGGCATGGAATTGTAATCAAACTGTTTTCATTTAATGCTTCAGTTGGTACAGAAGAATCAAATAACAAAACATTCATCCCAAATCCCATTTCAGTTTTTAAAAAAGTATTTCAGTTCCCTGTGCTGCAGTAAAAATATTTTTTTCCTTTTAATCAAAACTGATTGAAGAAGCTACAGGAGGCAAAAGATGCTGAACGATGTCCAGGAAAGCATTCATTTCCCTTGTTCCTAATCTCTCATGCTATAAAACTGAGATTATGGGTCATAAAACACTGTCCACATTTGCCAAATGAAGTGTACGTTAGGAAAAAAAGGTGAATATGTGACAATGAAAACATACACTTCCTATTTGCTTCTTCAAGTTCTGTTTTTTCTTTTATAAAAATTTGGTGTTGCATCATCAAAACAGCTACATTTCCTACAGAAGTGCTCAAAATTTGCTTCAGTATCTCCAGGAGCAACAGTAAAACTCCATAAGCAAACTAGTAAATCCCATGGCATTACTTGGATGTATTATTCTGAGTATCTTTTACACTGGTTTACTCTTTATAATAAAAATACCTATATATTTTTTAAACAATTTGTCAGCATTACTTACCTCCAACGGAATCTCTTCTTCTATTCATAGTTGTTGTACGTTGGGAATTCTGGATTGCTGGCACTCTTTGTTAGTAGGTTGGGTTCTCTTAAACAAAATTCATGTTTGGTGGTGGGGTTATGTTAAATGTACTCCCTATTTAGCAACTGTCCCTTTAAGGAATTTATTCTTTTTAATAGTTTGCTCTAATCTGAAGTACCGCACCCACCAACTACTAATTCAAGCTTACACTGGAACCGAAACATTTTGCAATTTGATGTATGCTGATTGAACTAAGGCCAAGGGGAATAAAACCATTTAGCTTTCACGTGAACTCAAAAGAAAGGCTTCTTTGGCAATATAATTACAGAGCACAGACCTTCTAAGAGGAAATGAACTACAGGGATTTATATGATTAGACTTTTTTTTCCCTTCCCTTTCCTTTTTAATGATAGCTAGGGCTCTCCTTCACTCACTCCTCCCTGTCTAACTGCATGTAATAAGGAAGCTCTTAGCAGGCAGGAACTGGGACTGTTACAGAGATGTGTTTCAATGGTCGCCGTTATGGGGTGGAATGCGTCAATGATTTTCTCACAAGGCTCACCATCCTTCTTTTATCTACCTGCAGCCCTAACACCTTCCAGAAACTGATTAAAGAAGTAAGTAGCACCTGAAGCCCCTTACTAGAGCTTTCTTTTTCTGGCACTTTAGAGGGATTAGGGGCAAGCACATACTGTGCTCTTTGGAATGTTTGTGTGGTCCCAATCCAGTCCAGTTTTGAGTATTTCATCCATCTTTGTTGTTGCTGCTGAGGAAATCTGAACAACTCTTCAGCTGTATCAAAAGCTTGTTTGTGTAAGGAACTGAGGTTCTGTTACATCACACCTCCTTTCCAACATCCAAACAAAGTTGAAGTAGGGAACTCTGAGCCATTTCACGCTGCCATACTGTAGCAGGCAATATTCAAGGGCAGTGACTAGTTTAGTTGTCTTGGTAACATTGTGGTTGCCCCAGGTTGACCAGATCAGTGTGACTTAATCATCATAAGCAGAAGGAAACAATTGCAACAAGTGGCAGAGCTAATTAGCGTAGGTTCCTTCACTAAATGGACTTTCTCAAAACTGTGTCTCACGTTCACAACCTTTGGCCTGCCTAATTATTCAAACAACTGTCAGTGTGTACATACCTGTGACAATTCAGGAACTTACAGCCATTCACTATGTACTATGTACTATGGATCTGTGTATATTTATTATCTGCGCACTCCCTATGGTTCACAAGCAAGTGTCAGGTTATAAACACCTGTTTACACAGTGTCAGTACTCTAGGATCCCTACTGACAGTCAGTGAGTTACAAGGTATAATCTAAAGTGCATGTTTTACCTATTAAGTGTGTTTAAACCCGTTTACTTTAAAGTCTTTCTCTCTCTGCAAAAATACAGCTGTGGAGATCATCGGAGACACTAAAAGAAATGGTCCCCTGATATAATCACAAAAGAGCTGGAGGAAGGGCATTTTCAGCAAGAACCTTGACAGCAGAATCTGCTTCTGTTTAAGTCTGACTCGTTCTCCTTGGAGAAGCAGTGTGACAATGTTTTGCAAAAGGTTTGTATTTATATGCCTGGCTGTCAGTCCTAAATGTTGCTCCTTGTCCTTGTAATAATTTCATCATACGCTCAGTGGAGGTGTTTTCCAAATTGAAATAAATAGAATGAATACAGACTTGAGTTAACTGCACTGCCACACTGCATGAATAAAACACACTGATGGATACTCTTGGCTAGTATTCAACAGGGATTTGGTCATCGCTATTGCTATGCAAACTGCATTTTAAATGGTGTGCTAGCAGTTTAAGAATTCCATTTCTGTCTAACTTTTATCTAATATTGTTACCAGTAACTCCTGGGGTTCCTCAAACAGAAAGAGTTGCATATTTACTGCCGTCGCACAGCATAAAGGAAGAAAAAGAAACATTCCAGAAAATAGATATGTACAGCTGTAGACAGGGATCTAGGGACAGACACTACATAAAAATCACTCAACATATTTTTACGAGTTAGGTTCAAACCATCTGCATTTCTGTACTTCTCCGACACCAGACCATCCTTTTTTTCATGCTGCCTGATGAACTGCTACCATAAAAGAGACTACTGGACCTTCACTTGTTTTTTTATATGTCCTTTAGAGGATCTCACAAAATGATTGCCAAACTTCTAAACGTGGTCACTTCCTTTATCATCCCAAACAAACAAAGGTTGTTTCAGTTCACTGCTAAGGCACTGAAGCATGTACAGGTCTCATCTGATTACAGGGAGCCTGTAATGCCCTGAGGCAGCAGAGGCTGTCAACACAGCTGTCCCTGTGTGCTAAGACAAATGTCCTGGCTGGGCAATCTCTGAATCAAAATGGAAACACATCTTCTGAAATGGATTAGGGATAAGGACAAGGGCTGTAAATAGGCAGCCAGAAAAGTTTATAAGGTATTATTAAAGGAGTTTCTATTGAGCTGTTAGAAAGTACCTTGACCCTGGTGCTGTTTTACAAGTATTCTTAAGTATTTATTTCTCTTGTCACCTGTTGCTAGCAGAAGTATATCTAAATTAACATCTTCTGAGCCTCCCTTGCTGTAGACATACAAGACCACATGGAATATGTAAAAAACTCGCAAAGAAGGGAGGTGCAGAGATCTGCACGCTAATGGCATAATTAGCTCTTGCAAGAAGAACAGTCTTGCTGCATCAGCACAGCCTGGCTCTCGCCCTCATCCATCCAGCTGAGGGGATGGGCTGATTCATCCAGACATGGAGCAGCTTCTGCTCCAAGGACCCTCACCAGCTACCCCTGCACAGCAGTGCACACACCCCTCCTTCTCAGCTCAGTGAGGACAATCCTTTCAGAATTTCTCACTGTCTTTCCTGCATAAGAGATTAATAGAGAATGTTTTAATAAAAATGTACTACTCTGTCAAATCTTTCATTGAAAGATCTCCAAGTTTTCTCCAAACATGTGACGCAGCAGCCACCTTGCTCCCCCTTTGAGATGTAACAGACATTATGTACATAGTTGTATGGGGATAATGTTACATGGAGAGGACAGAAAATCCTGACCGCTGCAGTCGATGACAAAAATTCTGTTCCTTGCTGGAGCTCTGTGTAGGAACTTGTTCCTGCTGACACGCTCTGCAGCAGAAGCAAACTGGACCAATCCTGTCTCCCAGTCTTTGTAACTACTGAGCAAGACTATCTCCTGAATTTAAATCCTGAGGTTAAACATTCCCAAATAAATTACTGTTAATGCAGATCACTTCAAGGCCAAACTAGTCTGGGCTGCATTGTTTAAACATTAAGTTCTGCAAGTTTATGTCTCTAGTATCTACTATTTTATTTTCCTTTTAATTAATTTTCTGGTCATCTGTGGCTTCGAAAATGATTGATTCTGTAAATATCTACTCCCACATCTGGGTTTTGTTTCACAGAAATGATGAATCTTCTCCTACATAATACTTTATTGCTTCATATGTCCATGCTCTTGGTGTTTTAATCATAACTAGAGTCTCACACACTCATATCTCAGCACGTACAATACACTGGATAAGCCAAAAAAACATTTGAAGTTGAAGGCTTGCCCAGACATCTAGTATCTTATCACAAAAATCTGAAATTTTCTTTTGCTCTGAGTCACAGATAAAAAATCTACTTCATGGAACATTTGAAGAGGGGAAAAAAAATAAAATAAAAATAAAACAGCCACGTAAATCAGGATCTCTAAAAGCATTGGCGGGGAGCATTTCCTTTCCTATGCCTTGTCTCTCTCCATTAGGCTGCTTAAATGATCAGAGCAGTGATCGGCTCTGACGCTGCAACAGTGACTGCCCCATGGGCAAACTCAGACAGGGAGATGGCAAGTGCCCACCACAGCAAGGATCCCTGGCCACTATCTGCTCTTCACTCACAAGGAAATTCACAAACACTGGGATCAATACAGCTGCACCTGAACAGCAAAATTCCTTCCTACCTCTGCCTACACTGCAGAGTAGGCTGATTTCAACCCACCCATTTTAAATAAGTGATTTAGTTATTTCTGAAACAACTCTATAGCTAAGCATAGAATTTAACTTTTAAGTTTATTGTATTAACAAGTGTGGAGTGATGTATTTTTCCCCACTAAATGAATTTTTATTCACGGTTGCTGTAATTTTGAGTTGAGATGGAAGCTGGAGGTCAAAGTTATTATAACTGTATTTTGTAATTGTTTTCTAACAACTAAGTAAATTATATTAGAATTTCTAATAATATATGGAAAAGCTTACCAAAACACAGTATTTGAAAACTAACAGATTCAGTAAACAAAGACAATATTAACTGCAGTTAAGGAGATAAAGCAGTTGTTTTTGGATCACACATGCTCTTCAGGCATCTAAAAAATTAGGAGAACAGACTTTCACATCTATTTTTATACACAGAGCACAAGATGAAAAAAAGCTTTCCTCCAGTTTTGAACAAGCTTCTCAACTCTGAACTACCTAGTTTCTGAATTAGATAAGATAACTAAAATGGAGTCGTTCACTCTAAAAAAGTCTACTGCTTAGTCAGAGACCTCCATCAATTCAGTGGTTTTACTTTCTCTTAATTGTTGGCAGGAAAAAGCACGCTGCCTGCCTCTTTAATGTCATGCAAGTTATCTTTTTAGGCTCCTTGAAGCTTAGTTCTTAGTACAGATGGTCATAAATGTACATGAAATCGCAAAGTTTTATTTTAAACCATTTAATTTAACATAATATTAATAATTGCAATACATTTTTATCCATCCTGCTCCAGTGACTTTGGCGTTTGCAATGGAAAAATCGGGCTTGCCAGCTAATTAATTCTTATGATTAATTGTAGTTATTATCATTATCATAGATTTTTAAAGCCAGCGGGGACCACTGTGGTCATTATTCTCATACAACATGCTATGTAACAGCTCATCAACCTCTCCTGTATCACTCTCAAGCCATCTTTTGGATAAAGCAAATAGGTCAAACATCTTAAATATCCATAATTAGGCCTGTTTTCCACATCTTTCATCATTCTGGTGACTGTTTCCCAAGTATTTTCCAAACATCAACTTTAAAAAACTGGGAAATACATATGCACAGGTGAAGAGATTTATCCAAGTAACACAGTGCAGTATTCATTGAGCCAGCTTTGGCTTAAAACAAAGGAGTCTTGGCTCTCGTTTCCACGGTCAGGTTACCGAAAACACTCTCTCAAGCAAATGAGTGTGTAATAATCACTTCAACCCCTTCATCTGCTTAAGTGCAGATGAAGAAGAGGAAACTGCACAAAGGTGCAGCATCAGCAACTTGGAATGGTACCTGCTGCGGCCGTGATGTTAATTTTACTGGTACAATAAAGAACTGATACCCTTGCGCTTGGCCTCAGGTTCTGCTGAGAGGGCAAAAAGAGCCATTGGTCATTACCCTTCCACTACTGAACTGAAGTCTGTGAACTCACTCATATGGAGGCAGTATTTGCCCTTGAACTGGTGTGGGCTGCATTTGGCACTCTGCTTTTAGATCAATATATAACCCAGGCGTAATCTTATCTGGCAGGAACAGGGATATTGGGGGAGGGGGAGGAACACAGCCTCTAGAGGTGAGGAGAGCAGCTCTTCTAAATGTTAATGGGTTAAGAATAGAAAGGTCAAATGCCTGCCTTATCAGAAGGCCCCATGTGCAAACAGGCCCCACACTGCAGCAATCGGAGCACTAGCTGGGTATGAATGTCAGGTGTTAGTTACTGTAGCTGTAAACACCAAAAGTAGAATGGTGAAATTAGGAAACCTCCTAAGACACTTCTGGTTAGTACAGGTCACTGGGAAAGTCCAACCACCAAGACTGGTTAGAGAGCTTTATAGCTGCTGTGGAGCCAGAGATCACTTGTGAGCTGTGTGAAGGCCCCAACAAGGGTGGAAGGATACCACCAGTGTCAACAGAATGAGCCTGCTCCAGATTGCTCTTGTAAGAGCATATCTGTTCTCCTGGAATAAGGATATATGAGTATGGAGACAAAAAGTCCTTCCTTACCTCTCTGCAGACAGAGAGGGCACTAACAATAGCGGAAGATGTATGAGGACTTCGTACAGAGAGTCTTCAACTCTGCTCTACAGTACCTCTTTGAGCATAACACATAAAGGATAAGAGATGATGCAGCACAGGAAAAAATATATCTCCCTTAAATGCTAATACATTTTTAGCCCTGAACTAATTAATCTTCTTATTGGCATCCAAGGAAACAGGCCAGAAGTTGTATCACATTGGGCAGTAATCTTCTTGCAGATACAAGCAATCAATCTGAAGCAAGAATGAAGCGTACCAACACGCACTGGTGTGTAGAGTTACTCTGTAGTGAGTAATATTGCATGGGAACTATGCCTACCGCTTACCAGTGTTTTCAGTCTGGCACCTGCAATAGGTTGTCAATAAAATTAATCAAACAACCGATTCCCATTCTCAGAAAAGCTCAGCAGTGAGCAGCCACATTTGAGATTGCTGTTCCCTCTCTCTGGGTACAAGGATTGCCCCAGGAGATGGCTACCTGAGTTTGGGAAACAGTTACAGGATACCTACTTGGCACGGTTCCCTCCTCACTGCAGAACAAAGAGCACCATTCTTGTCTGCCTGCTCCCAGCTGTAAACAACTATCAAAGGATAGGGTTAATTATCGGTTAAAACATTAAGAAGGAATAATAATGACAAATAAAAGAAGACTAAATATATTTTATCCCACAAAAGGGATAAACAGGGTTTGTGCTCACAGCCCAGAGATCATATTCTAACCATTAAATAGCTACTTTAATTGGTAAAGATAGGGTTACATTAAAAACAAAGAAGAAATGCACCCACACGAAGCTATTGCTCTCTGAAAGACAATTTTAATTTAGTGCCTTCATGTTTGTTCCACACAGTGATTACTCTGCAGTTAACTGGACTGGCCTCTAACCCCAGCCATAGGGGAGAACATCACAACCTACTTAAATTTGCAGGCTGCATCCTTTATGCAGCAGAGCTCCCAAATGGGCACAAATGGCTTATTTCGTACACCAGCATTACTCGGCATCTGTTTATCTTGCAGCCTTCTGCAAGCATCTGTTCATTTGCTGACATACATGCACTGCTCTTCTGCACTACCAATCTCATTTTCAGTCTAGAAATTCTTGATTTCATTCATTTGTAAGAGCACAAATATATGGCTGCAGACATTTTTCATGGCATTACTGAGTGCTAGTAACAGTTGCTGTTTCAACCCAGAAGCTACTGTATTTTCAGTGACAGCTCTGGTATCTTAATGATTTGTGATGTTCTCTGGCCCTTTGGGAGAAAAAAGACCTTTATAAAAATGTAGGATTTTACCTTTTTTATTCAATTTAGGGAGTAAGGAATATAGCCCAAGTCTTCCAGCAACATAGTGACATTTTCTGAGAATCTATGAGTTTGAATGAAATAATTTGTCATCGGTGAGTGAAGCTGTGGAGATTCTCCTACAACCCCTTCTGTTTTCATTGTGTAGAAGGCGATTTCCAAACTGCTGCCTCAGCCCGGATGTTTATTGTGTGTACGTGTCTGCCTGCTACAAGTCCTCTCTATCCCTCTCACTCTGACACGCGCTGTCATTTTCTTGGCTCTCGCTCACAGATGCTAACAGTGTAAAAGCACAAGGATATTACAGAAATACCAACTTTCTTTATCCCTTTTTAACATGTTCATATTTCAAAAGATGATTGTGTGAGCTCATTTATTGCAGCTGAGACTGTTTAAAGATTCAAAGGTATTGGACAACTAAAATGTACAGCCTAACACAACATTAAAAGCAAGTTCAGGAGAGACCATATGCAATTTTCTGACCCGTATTATTTCTATGCTGTCATCATTTTGAGGCATTTAATATGCTGCTCTTTGGTTCAAACTCTAGAACAGCACTTGAATTTTAACCATAATAAACTTGCTCAACAGAATTTGCATTTTCATTATTCTGTCCATGTAAGCCACAAGGATATTTTTCCTCCCTAAATATCCAATCTGCAGGGAATGGTTGTGAAACTCCATTATTTCCAGGAATTGCTGGCAACCTACTGCTCGCTGTTCTTCTCAGTATTGCCTGTATTTTCCTTGTTCAGCTTTAAAAGCCAAACTTGGTTTGCAAAAATGTCTGGGTGTCTCAATGCCAGAACTGAATAAAGACTAGAACAGGACAGAATTAGATGGCTTTATTATGCCGAAGAGCCATTAACTCACATTAAAGTCTGTAAAACCAGAAGAGTATAAAACTGGAAATAGATGCTCAGTCTTAAACCCTATTACTCCGAAAATTTCCTAGATGTTACCAACCATCTTTCTAAGCTCCATCACCTTTACCTGATCCCTACGATCAAAACAAAGTAGATTGTTAAGTTATAAGTACTTGGATTTTCATTATTCAGTGAAGTGAAAATAATCAGTAAAGAAAGGCAGCCTGAATTCTCCAATATGCATGATGTCTGCCACAATTTGTTTTTCAGTAGGCAGAGGCAAAGAACCCAGACATCTGTTCTCAGCTGCCCATGAAAGGAATATACCCCAGGGTATATGGTCAAGAAAGCTGGAAGGTGTGAAAAAGATTCTGGATTATTCAAAACTTTTATCAGTCATGATGGTCCAAAAAAGTTATGATGGAAAACTCCCCATTTAAAGGTTATCTGCAAGAACCACACTGTGATCTCAGCCACACGCAGCAGTAGCTTCAGAGAAAGCAAGGGAATTACACAAAATTTACTTTGGCAGGACCAAGATCAGAATCTGACCACATCTAAACAAAAACCAAATAATGCTACAGGCTATAAGAACAATCATCAGTAGATGGTGTGTAAAAACAATGAAGAACTCTCGATTCTGATGCACTTCAGTGACTGAAAAGATTCCAGCCCTATTGTTCCTTCTCTCCAGAATACCTTGGACTTCATTCTGTGTTCCTGAGACACTCCTGACAGACAGCTCTAAAAACATACCTAAGAAACTCACAACTGCTTGAGCTTCTTCAGCTAAATATTATCTTGCATTCAATTTGGGAAAGCCATAATATATGGAGCGATGTTTGAGGCCTGCTTTCTGGGAAGAGGAAATCGACCATACACAATGTCAACCAAGTTCATTCCTAAATGCAAACCACATTGGGCTGTCGAGCACAATAATAAAAACCTGCTGACCTAGTTTCCTGCAGAACAAAATCCTCTGTCTTCCCTCCTCCTGTGCCAAACCTAAATCAGATCTCCTCCTTTGGAGAAAGAAATTAACCCTTTGACTAGCAAGGAAAACTTTAATAATGAACCTTAACACAGAGATGGCATTTCACACCATGAGAATAGTATGTAAACAGTAATTGGTCCATCCCCACAGCTCTGCACAAAGGCAGAACTATTAGAGGATAAAAGTAAAACACAGAGAAGGTCAGAGACCTTAGCGGAGTTCAGCAGAGAACTTAAAACTTTTCTTTCTTCAAAACAATTTTGAAGTGTGAAGCTCCATGTTCTAACCACTTTGCTTGGTAATCCTTCTACATTTGCTCTATGCAAATAGAAAACCTTCATTCATGATGTGGCAGAAAAATAACAGCACAGCTCAGCTTTTTGAAAAACTGCAATCAAACTACTCAAGAAAGGACTATTGTTCTTCCCAAATTTTGCAATGTCAACTGGCAAGTCCATTTCTGGTAGATGAGAGCTGATTGTATTTGCTCCAAGTGTTTGGTGAAAGCATTCACTTTTAATGGCTTCACTTCCTCAGTGATGCAATGTTTCATTTGAAGGGATGCCTGGGGGAACTTCAGAATGGACACAGAATGCAAAAATAACAGGGCATGTCACAACAAACTCAACCAGGGAAATACAATCGGGAATTCTCCGGCTGTAGGATGCTTCAAAGGGCGGCCCTGGATCATGTTGCTGCAGAGCAGCATCCCATTGCAGTCAGCCAGAAGCATCTGGGGATTCAGATTCTGGACTGCTGAGAACACTTTTGCTGGTTCACACTGATACTGTCAACTGGAGGAGCGTTCCATCATCTGTCCAATAGGGTTTTATTAATGGAAAGAGCGGACACAACAAATGCTGTGCATAATGGCTATATAGCCTTACAAGCAGTCTTTTCCAATGAGGTGGCTAAAGTGCAAGCTGAAAGTGAAATTGCTAACGGAGCTCTGTACCGCAGCCAGAGCTTTCACCACTGTTACAAGAAGACCCTGCAGTAAATACAGATTGATCATGCATTGCTCCCTTATGAACGGAGATAGCCTTGCCTACATCTACACAGCACCCCAGGGCCCGAAACCTCTCCATCTGTTTCACAAGCTGCAGCACCTCAGTTCCTGACAAGCTACCAAACAGAAACCTCTGTAGGACAAAACTTGAGAGCCACTGCTATATAAAGCAACTAATTATTAACATATAATTGGAGAAAAGACTGAAACAGTAAAGTTAAAACTAATGGGCATGCCAGCCATACCATTTTACCTGTGAAGAAGTTACTGTCCCTGTCAGTTTGTCAATCTGCAGGGAAGCTGTTCAAAGAGTACAGACAGCACTTAATGTAGTATACCCTTCAGGGAGTTTGAAAGTGAAGAACAAAGAATCTGCATTAAATAGCACTGCAAAGGCTGTCATAACTATGTCTACTCTCTGGATGCTGCATCTTCATAGGTAAACTCCATAAAAGCTTCTGCTCCAGCTTTGAAACAAGGAAGACAAAATCTGAGTTCTCACAGACTTATTACTAAACATTGGTCAGCGTTAGAAATGTGATGATGGAAAAAGAGCATCTTATTCATCATATCTGGTCCCTGAGGGGTTATGAGTTGTATATGCTTATTTTATTGACACAAACAAGCTTTAACTTCTATTGTTTTACAGAGGAAGAGCAGGCTGAATTCAATTCTGGCTCACACATCATCTGCAACTCTAGCCAAATCCCAGCCACAAAACTTTTATTACTGGGAGGATGTCAGAGGCAAAAGACACAGCTGGATATTGAGATCCCAGACTGAGTTTTGCTGTGCTGGCAGTTAGACAAACCAGCTTTTGATTTGTATGTAAACAGAGCCAATCTGAACTGGAAGGTCATTAAGAGAAAACACATTTTACACAACATCCATTGTACAGTTGCTTTTCCAACTTTCCCCATACTAACATTTTTTTAAACAAGACTTTGTCTTTTTGTGTTGACTGTTTCAATGACAATTTCTGGTCCCACTGAAGTCAATGGTCAACCCCCACTGATTTTCATGGAACCACAGGATGGCTCTGAGCAAAGAAAGAAAGACGTCCAAGATGCTACAGCTCCAGTTCTACCATCTATGTGAAAGAATTGGGTTGATGTAGACCCAAAATGTATGTTGTATAAAAACACAGAATTTGTAAGTCTGTATCTTCACAAAAATTCCACTGAGTCTTTACAGTGTCTGCAGTCCAAACATTGCTATTCCCATGAAAAATAAAATACTTCAATCAACATGAAAGTAACTAAGCTCCTTTTATTACTCAGGAGTGATGTCCACAAAGCATTTTTTTTCTATCCTGACCCTGTCTTCTTTTATAAAAGAGCCAGAAAGGTCCCCACTGAATGCCCTGCAATTATTCTTAGGGGGAAGCAAAATTCTCAGCAATTTCCTTCAACCTATGGTCCTGTTCCAAAGGTCCAAGGACACCCTACTTCTGTAGCTCATCAATTCAAGCCTTGGAGCCATAGAAGGGGCTGCTTCCCACTCATCCCTCAGGCACTGTACGCACTGCTTCCTATGTTCTCTTACTAGCTGCCAGCATAGGAGATACCATCTGACTTCAATGGGAATTTTGAAAACAAACTAAAAAAATGAGGATTATGTTGCTGGCACTCACAACATATCGTGGCACTGAAAGTGGTCCGACAGCCTTTGACACTATGTCTTGTAATTGGAAACATTCTGTCTTAATGAGCCTAATAAAGACCTTGCTCCCAAGGCTCAGACATTGATTATTCCATAAATTTTCTAGTGACTGTCTGAACTGGAAAAATTAGATAAAGGGAACAGGAATAAACCAACAATTGGTTTTAATGCCTTGAGGCCCCTGGACACACTGAAACTTCTTGTCTCACAAAGACTGAGGCAGGCAACTTGGGGGAAGTTACTGCAATTATCTCCAAGTAACCTGTGAGTACAGGAACATACTACCTGTGGGAGCCACCTAGGAGCCTGACCTTTAGGAAAAACAGGAATTGATGTATCTGCCCCTTCTGTTGACTGAATCCCAAAGGGGAGTTTGACCAAGACAGGCTGCAAATCCCCCTCCTCTGTTTTCCAGCACAGTAATTGCCTGATGTGCAGAAAATGCAAGTCCATTGCAGATGCACTGCATGATGGTCATAGCCTCAGATCTCACAGCTTTATTTCAACTGAGGCACTCAACATTTTGTACTGTAGCTACAATTAAAATAAGATTATGAGAACACACAAAGAAACCACATAGTTCTTGTGAACAAGGCGTTAACGCCCAATCCATTATTGTGAGAAGGCTTTTAAGAGTGTTCCCAGTAGAAATAGGAATATGTTTTCCCTGAGTAAACTGGGAGGAATGCAGAGATTCAAAGCTTAAGCTGTAGATTTTTTTTTCCTGCTTGTTCCTCTTCTTTGATTAACTTACTGTGACTATTTGATATAACTGTAACTCTTTAAGGAAAAGGGTTGAATATTTTCTCTCATAAAAGACCTCAGTCTGCCTATAACAGCAAGGTGTTTGCAGCTGCAGGTTAAAATGAGCTATGACCAGAGATGTTGCTGGGCTATCAAAGCAGGGGACCTTCTGGGGGCAAAGGGGAAAGGCCTGTCAATGTCCATTAGTTCTCGGGGTGTCTGTTGGCAAACCATACTGTATTGTTCCACTGTGTAACTGGCAAAAATAAGCAGGTTGTTGTAGTTTGTGGTGTTTAAAAGGGAAATCTTGGGTATAGCTTTAATCTAATGACTATATCTTTCTATAGCTTACTAGTATCATGAAGAAAGTTCACACAAAATATTTTAATACGAAACCCTGAATTTTATACTGGAAACCATCAAAACCAAAGACACTTCCTTCTGCATGGACACAAGTGGTCTAGTTACAGAATTGCTCCAGTCAGCACATCTGTTCGTGTTACCAGGAGACGGCAAAGCTGGGACATGAACCATCTCCAAATTCAGGATGGGTCATCGTAGCTTTCTTTGCTCCAAAGAAGATGCCTGTCTCTAACATACGTGGGGGACCTTTAAAAGCCATTAATAAAAGAATAGTAAAATGCATTTCTGAATGTACGAACAAAAAACAACAACAACAACAAAAAGACTTCTAGTGGATTTCCCTGTTCTAGGGCATTTCCCTGTCTTCAGCCCTAGCCAGTTTTCCCAGAATCCTGAAACACAGCCTTCTATCTTTTCTCACTATCAGCTTACCAGTGCTGGTGTTTCTGAAGTTTAATCAAACTTGCATTGGCTTTGGGGGATGGCTCACATTTCATGTTTTGAGATCAGTATTTCTTAGTTTTTATTCTGCTAAATAATCTTGAGCATTAAAAGTATAAATCTCATTGTTTAGTATTTTAATTTGATGTCCATAAAGCCATTTTGTCCTTTAGCAGTACTCCTTCACTTCCCCCTGCATTTATTCAGAGTCCTTGGCTTCTCTGGCTAGATTCTTGCTCTTAATCAAACCCTGCTGTGACTTCACTGACGTGATTTGACAGGTCTCTGTTGACATCTGAAGGAGCATCCTTGAATGTTTTGAAAAGGACCATTGCTCATTGCTCTACAGAGGTAATCTGGGGGACACGGCCCTTTAGCACTGAAAGGATCATTTTCCCTTTCATCGCAGACCCTTCCCCCTTTTTGTACAGCAAGGAAGTTAATTATGCCAGAAAGCTGAGAAAGGGCCTGGTTCACAGAAGCCCCAGGGAAAAAAAAAAAAGGGCAGATTTCCTTATTGAGGAAAATATCTACCTTAGGACAAAACAGCTAAACCTAACTTACTGCGATATGAGCCTTTATTTCAGAAAGCAGCTTTCCTGGAGGGCAGAGACACATCTCAATCCCCAGAAGAATTTCCTCTTAAATTATTGCATAGAGCAATCCTTATAAAAGCCCAAGCCAGAAGGCAGACTTTGATATAATCCTTTTTAAAGTTTTCTGATGTCCTAAAATATCAGCATGAGTTGCCATGTGGTAAGCATTTTGGAAAAACTATCTGTTATTTAGAAACGTAAATAAAAATAGGTGGCCAAAGATTTTATTGTCTTCTCAGAAAGAAAACAATTTAAAATTCAAGCAGGAGTGAAATTTGGCTACAGTGATTACATAAACATCAAGATGCCTACCTGACTGACAAAGAGAAAATGCCTCCTTGTAGTGGTAAAGTGTGTTAGTATTCAGGATGATTACGTTTGACTGGTTCAAAAGTTGTAGGCTGATTTCCCAGTAATATACACTGAATGGGTGACCAATTTACATCTAAGATTTGCTGGTCCCAAGATGCCATTCTTAATTAAAGAAAATACTGCAAAAAATAAAGATCTTTTTTTGTTGCTGTGTTGCTGAGATAAGTAAGTTGAAGAGAATCCCATCACTCACTACTGAAATATGCAGCTTGTCTAGAATAAAGCACGGGAGCAATTTTAATCAGCATATACATCAGCTCTTTAGAATTAGCAATAAAATAAAATGTCAAACTATAATACCATGAAGAACTTAGAAAGACAAAATGAAATAACTACCTCAATTATTTCAGCAGAATTAAAACTATTAAATACTGATCCCAAAATATGAAATATGCGAACAGGAAAAGAAGAAAACATCAGGCAATAATATCACCTTTCTGATCAGAAACCCGTAAGTAAGATAAATACACTTTTTAAAAAAATCCCATTCAGCAAGATGACACAGGTCTGTAAATGAGTGAGTCAGAAACTGGTATGAAATCACCAAGAGCTTTGCCACCAGACTTGACTGAGGCCAGGATTTTATCTTTGCACTTCTCCTGGTGCCTTCAGTTTTCAGGCAAGCTTTCTTAATTGCAGTATAAATTCTCACTACAGAGCTTGCATCTTGAGCTTCCATGCACTCAGCACCCTGCATTCAAATCAATAAAACCATCAACGAACCCCCCAAGTACAGTAAAACCAAACTGGATCAATGGGAAATAATTCTTAACTGTCTGCATTCATGTTTCTAAATTCTAATAAAAAGGTTCAAATTTCCAGTTACATATTTCATTCCCTGAAGGGTCTGAGTGTTTTCATAGCTTTCTGATCATCACAGACAGACACACACACTATTTATTTAAGGATATATTTTTCCCATGACCTTACAGACTCACTTCTCTGACATGGGGAGCTTGTGGAAGGAAGTTCGTTAGAAGTTAAGTATGAGGAAGTGCAATAAAGACTATTTACCTTGTGTGTGGGGCAAACCAAGCCCAACAGTAAAGAATTATTATATAAAAAAAGGAAAAAAAATAATTTTAACCTCTCTGCAGGCTCATAAAAAACTTGCAGATAGCCTGTGCATGGGCAGATGTCTTCTCTCCTGTGCGTTGTCTGATCAGAGCCCTTTCGGACTTAAGTAAAATAATAATAAGAAAAAAACGAATGGAGTGCAATTTCCATGGAAACTTGGAAACAGATGTAACATTATTTGCAGTAAGTCTTTGTACTGTGAATGGAAAATTTTCTAGTTTACACAAATCTCGGCTATTATTTTCTTTGCGGTCCAAACTTGGACCAAGTATTTTCTACCATATTAAAGATGCAGATAGTCAGGTTTACTTTCTGTCCAGTACAACTGTGCAAAAAGCTTCAGAAGCTGTAGTGAAATGCCTGATATTTATCTTTCCATGAACCCCAAACAGATATTAGAAAAAAAAAAGAATAATTTGGGCTTCCTTTTCGCCTGTTCTCTTCAGAAAGTGAAAACAGCTTAGAAAACATCCGTTTACGTGTAATGTTACAGACTAGGAGACAGCCAGGGCATTGGCACATGTGCCCAATGTTAATGGGAGCTTAACTAACTCTTAATATTAGATCAATTAGGTACTAACTCCTGGTTTACCATATACCACGAGAGAGCACTTTCTAGGTCAGGAACACGTGTTCACAGATTAATTACAGACAGCCTTCTCAGCTATAAGTAAATTCCCAACAAAGTACATTTACAAGTCCAAAACCATGGCAATGGCTTGCGACCTGATAACTGGTTTTGGAGACTAGAGTATTTTCATCTCACTATGTTCTCAAGACGAGACAGAGCAACAACCAAAAAACATGTAGCAGTGCCATATCAGAGAACAGCACCCAAAACTCTTATGCAAACATTTTTTCTCTTCACGTTGTTACCGAAGCATTCTTTTCTGCATATTCTAAAGAGATGGAAAGCAAAAGCATCTCCATGTTTTATGATAATGCAGGACTCACTTTTCACTTGGTTACAAGCTCTCTTCTTGCTAAGCTGAATCTTGTCTTTACCACACATCTTGAGCGCGAACCAGTTACTCAGGCTTGTTCTTCCCAAGATGGAGGGAGTTCTGCCCTGCTCAGCAAGGACTCACGTCATTTACGTGAATCGTTTCCCCATATGTTACCACAGCAGTTTAAACTTTAAGCTAAATCTGGCAGCAAAGTCTAATACATGCCTAAAGAACAACAGAACTTTTGGTGAAAATGGATGTCCCTTTTTGTTTGCAGTGCAGCCAAATGTTTTTAAAATTAGACCCTCGTGCCACCAGAGAAACGTCCAGCATCTGATGTATCTACTATTTTAGACATATCACTGAAGTGAATTTTTCAGTTGAGTTAGTCTGTTCACTGTTGTGGGACATAAGATGATAAAAATGTACAAAGGAAGCACAGAGTTTACATTACCATTTATATAATTAATAAAGTGACTTTTATCTTACATGAGTTTCAGACCTCACTGTATTGCTAACTCCTCCCTCACCCAGCAGCAGGAATAATTGTGACACCACAGAAATTAACTTTGAACAATACAAGTCCTAATTCTGAGCTCGGCTGCTCCAAGTACTAAGTCTAAAGTGGGGATGGTAACAAAAGTGGACTGCAAAACTTTTCTCCTTTAAAAGCAGCTGTTCAGTTGGTGTGGTGTTGGAGCTATGATAATTGCATGCCAGCTCAGGGGACACCTCTGCAAATCTGGTGTCTGATCTATTCACAAGGAGGAAGAGTCCAATGCTCTAATTTAAAATAGTCCAGAACAGGCTGTCTGCATGCCCATCTGCCCACCTACAGCAACTGGGTGCTGCATGGTAATGCTTGCCCCTTTCCACTCCTGCCCTCTACAGCAAAGAACTCTTCATGTGGACCTCAGATCTCTAGGGCTAAAACGTGGGGACAGTTTGTGACCATATTTGTGCAGAAGATTTGAGTTGTCTTTAACTGAGGTGACAATGACTACACCAAACACCTGCTGAAGATTCAGTGTAAAGCAGTTGTCTGATGGAGCCTGAATCAAGTCTCTAGGAATCCTGGCTATACTTGAAAGAGTCATTGTGTAAGGCAAGGGACTGCTTAATAAGGATTTTGTCTTTAACACAGATTTCATCAGACAGAAGTTGACTGACTGAAGCTTTCTCTTTACAAGTTCACATGCAATTCAAAATGTCATGTTGATTTTATACCTGCCTGGCCCACTGAGATTACAGAGCAAGTCAATCACCTTGCTTTTCAAATGTATTTCCCCTTTTACATGTTGAAAATTCTACTCACTCACTTGTAGATCATGCAAAGAAAGAGGAAGCAGCATGACTCAGCTCCACACTACAATGGCTGGAGCAGATCCAGACCTAGCAATCCTTTGGGCTTTCCTTACCAAAATACAAATCTACAGCTTGGATAAAGTAAAGCATCCAGTGTTTGTGTAAGAAATGTTAGATGGGCAGCATGCCAGCAGCAGTCCTTAGGCAAAGTGCTAGTTCTTTACATTGATGGAAAATTATCTTCTGAAGAATTAGGAAGGGAACAAAAAAAGCCAAAGGGCTCTGATCTTAAACAGTGCCTACGGAAGACAAAATGCTAAAGGACAAAGCCTCCTGAACTGTACTCCATAGACATCAATTTACATGGAAATCTAGCAGTAGATAACGTATTTATTTAGCAAGTTCCACATTGTGCCATACTGTCAAATATTTTTGTATAACCTGTAAATTACAGAAGTCATAACAGAGGCATAGGAAAGCTACTGACCTTAAGGAACCCAGGAACTTTGAGTAAGTTTTAAGAGCCTTGAGTCCCAGTGCTTTGTCCAAACTGCTGGAAAATAGTACTCTAACAATTAGCTACTCTAAAAATTCAGTGTCATCTGGAAATTATACCCAATCCTCTACCATAGTGCTACCACCTGAGCCACAGAAGTTTTTAATAAAGAGCATCCACATGGTGAGTTATTCCAGAGTAAATAATGCACTGTAAACACACTTCACTGTGTAAACAAGCTCTAAGGAAAATTCAGCAAGAACTTTAGGTCACGCCCTGAATGCACAACAAAGGTAGGTGATGGTTATGCCATAGCAATCTAACCTCAGAGATAAAGACCTGAAATCTAAATCTATTTCTTAGAACACTGATGTACATTCTAGTCCATGCCTAGAAGCTCTGGGCAATGGGATGGATCTGTCTTTTCAGGCACTGCATTCACTGGGGGGAATCATGTATCAGTCATTACTTACATAAATATATGTAATAATAATAATGAAAGTAATAAAGAGGCATGATCCAAGCTATTTCTCTGAAATGGTCCTCACCTTCCGACCCAGCAAACCAAAATATTACTTGCAAAAAGCAGTGTTCTGGCCTGTGTACACTGGGGCAATGACTGAGCAGGATCGGGAAATTTGCATCATATACTGACCAACCTCACACTGCGTTAAGAGAATGAAAAGCCAGTAGGTTTCTGGGCTCTGTGTTAATTTCAAAAGATGGTTCATTGAGAGGATTTTATGCTTAGCAAACCTTAGAAGCTTTTTTCCTTATCCCTCCCCAAAATGTTTTGGGCATCGTCATATGATTGTACTACAAAACTTGAAGTTATCCAAAAGCAGCTCATGAGAAGTGAACGGAAACATGTCTTTTCATTCCAAAGGAAAAACAACTCCTATGCTGTTTTCCTAAGTGAGCTGAAAACTTGGAGAGAAACCTAAAGCTAAAAAAAGCAAAGAACTCAAGAAGATTCATATTCTGAACTGTGGTTTCTGTTGCCTTAGCTCAAGGGAAAATATGTTCACGGGAAAAGGGCCTGCCTGAATCCAGATTTTTTTCAACTCTGACTTTTCTATTTGTCGTGGTTTTAAATCAATATGTTGCTATTAAAGTTATGTCTTCATAAACAAAAATATTCTTTATGGATTGTATCATCGTTATTTACAATTGAAACAACCACTTGTACCGTGTTTCAATATCTATCTCAGCTCCTATCAGCCCTAGACAGACAGTGATCAGGTAATTTGAGAGGCCTTTACAATGTTAGTTCTGAGTTTCACTGATTCAAGGTGTTAAATCACCATCCCAGAAGAGAGTTTCTGAATTAATCCCAAAACAAAGAAGTGTCAGCTTTATCACCTACTTTGGTATCCTACACACAACTAAAGAAAACATCACACCTTAGAAAAACAGAAATCTTGCATGGCTTAATTTGAAAGAATCTTACTGACATATTATTATGGACTGTCTTGAATATTACAATTCTCTTTTGTCTTTAGTCAGGACTAAACCAGGTTATACAAATATAACAGAGTTCCACGCTAACCCTGTAAAGACTGGCCTACAGGCAAACCTGCCACAGGAAATTCAGAGAATTTGTAATTGCCTGTGTAACGCTGCAACCAGTGTCACAAAATGTGATCACGTTGCCCAAACACTCTCTGCTAGACCCCGACTATCATTATTGTAAACGCTGTGTCAACAGAGCTTAACCTAGGGATTATGATCCCCATTATACACTTCAATTGTCTTTTGCATTGATTAATAAGAGTTAATGGAAGTAGCTAATACGGTCTTTTTTTGAGATAACTCAATACCTTTTAGAATGATACAGTAAGCTTCCACTGAACATTAGAGTGAACTTCATCTCCTATTTAAAAACAGCAATGAAATTATGCCATAAATGAAAACCATTTACCTGTGATCAATGACTGCTACATCGGAAGCAGGAATCCCCAGAAGAAAACAACTCTGTTCCAGTTCTTTCTTACGAATCTCTCCTTGACTGTAATAATTTCCTGAAAATAGCAAACACAGCAATGTTTAGTTCAGGTAAGCTTGGAATGAATTCCTCTTTTCTTTCTCAAAGCATTAAGTGTGAGCATCACAAATAAAAGGGCATCATTTGAGGAACAGATACTTTTCAGGGGAAAACTTCACAGCTTTTACCTGAGCAACACGTGGCTTAGCTCAGGGTAAAATGCTGAGGCAAAGCTCTGCCTGCCTTGACTTCATTCCTCCTGTTTATGCACTGTGTGGCTTGTAGCCATTCACGAGCTTATTTGGTAAGGACATGCAAAATTGCCATGTCCAATCTGATCAGTGGTCCAAACAGCCCAGTGTCCTCACGCTAAGACTGGCCAAAGTTAGATGCTTCTGCCAACGACACATTCTCTTTTGGTGAATTGACCAGCCTTGGTCACAGGCTGACCAAGCTTCATGGGCAAAAAAACCTGAGTCTTCTGATATGCATATACATGGACTAACTGCTTATACATTATCTGAATGGAAGTCACCAATATACTACAAAAAAAAAAAAAAAAAGCAAGAGTTTTTCATAAACACAGGAGAAACTGCCTTTGCAGTGAGGTAACTAAAAGTTGTTAAAACTGGCAACTTTCCAAGCTGTCTCTGTAAAAGAGGTGAGCGTGATCGTAGTCCACTTTTGTAAAAGCAAGTATTCACAACAAATCAGTAATAATTAATCTCCTTAGGAAGGGCCAAAGAGTCACTCCTTCACAATTAGACATGATGCCGTGAACTCCCTCCTGTTCTCTCAACAGCATAGGCCCACGGAGCCAAGCTGAAAAGCAAGTCCAAAGTACTTGGAACAGAATTGCTGAGATAACACATGGAAAGCCTGTCCCATGGGGTATTCTTTATGTGATTAAAGTTTATAGTATATTCTGGGCCAATTCTTATGAGCAGTAGTTGTCGTATAACCCTAGGACACTACAATAGAATAGCGACAGAACTAAAAAGATTTGAAGAAATGAGGAATTCCATCATAGCAATCTCTGTTTTAAGACAAAGATTTTTCAGAAGTCTGCATCAAACACAAGAAATTCAGGCAGCAACTAATATGGCAAGATTGCAAAGAACTTATAGAACCAAAAGAAGACAGGAAACCTCATTTAGATAAGGTATTTGGGAGAAGTTGTAATAGACTGAGACCTACAACTAGCAGGGAAATGGGATCCATTATCTTATAACACTGCCTCCTCCTTCACTGAATTATTTTCTTCTCATCTTGCCCTGATGTTCCCTTATTCTTTCTTGGCATCAGCCATGCAAAGTCCATGCCAGAGCAGTGATGACCCCTTCCAGAATGTTACCCTGTGCAGGGCAGTAATTTCAACCCATTTTAACTTTGAAGCAATAAAATAAAAAAAATACAGCTGAGCATTAATGTATGATTCAAGTCTGTAGTCAGCTGTCTTGAATTAGACCAGAACTTTTTATTGTTGTGGGTGTGAGTCATCTAAATCTAGCATTTCTCTTGAGCAGTGTTGCAATCTGAGCCATCCCTAGCAAGCTTTGTAAAATTTTCAAAGAGGGAAAGAGCAATTAGAAAAAAAACCTCCTCTTGCAGACTGCGAGTGAATGGTTTTAGAAGACTATGACAATGATTATCTGTGGGTTTGCCGAGGAACACGTCAGCTTGGTACTCTGCAGCTCAGGTTGCAAGTTCCAGCTTCAGCAAAATTAAAACCTGCACCTTCACTATATGGATTACTTCAGTACAGCGGGACTTATTTTAGACCAATTTTTTGCCTGGCCTTAATGACACTAGTATTTTAAGATAACATATATTTTGCTGCAATGCAGTGTAACAGCTGACTGCAAGTGATGTTTTATTGAAATAGTACTGCTGTTTTACAAATACATAACCTTTTACCGAACTCAAAGGAACAGATCCGTGTTCCACAGCTTGAGAAATGTGTCAGGACATCAGGAACATAAAAATGCTAACAAGAAAAATAGGCAGCTATTGAGAGCAAAACCAGCTGAATAGCTGATGCTGCTGGACCTCATCCATAGAGCACTCACAATAGAGAGTCAGCTACTCTAGAGAGCAAAGCACATTTATACTGAGTTATTATTTCAATCGAAGATTATCCAGTGTGTAAAACACTGATTTTTTTTCACAGTGCTGTAATTCTAATTCATTTCTAAGTCATTTTGATTGACATCTGAAAAGTGCAAGTACAACGGTTTCTAAGTAATGATTTTGTCTCAGTGTTACAATTTGCAGAGTCTTTGATCAACTCACTTGTCATCATCAATCATACAAACAATGAGAGGACGAGCCATCTGATTTGCTGAAAAGACTAATAAGAGGCACAGAAAAATCTATTAGCTCAGTGAATGTACTCTCCTATATGGGCTGCCAGTTCCGTTGCGAAGACATGCAAGAAAGTACATAGAAGGCAGAGTCAAACTCACTGAATGTCACTGAACCATCAGTAAATTAAAAAGAAAATGTAACAAAATAAACAGAAACACAACACTTCTTTGTATGTTCTCTAATAGCAGGAGAGCATTAGTCCCCAGAAGTGAAATAGCAGAGTTGCACTTCAGTAATCTCTCCAGAGCTGTGAAAAAGCCAGTGGGATCGACAGACTTTTGTCCCTCAGCAAAGACAAATGAAAGCTCTGCACTAAATCTTGAACGGGAGGTATAGAATGATCAGGAAAGCCAGTACACCACTGGACTTCAACAAACACTTAATCCTTGTCTTCTCACCTAGATGGCCTGTTATGACAGAAAGATTTGAAAACAAAGAACAGAAAAATTGGCAGTGAACTAGCTGGAGCTTTCAAAAAGAGAGAGGGCCCATTTTGCAAACATAAATAGCTGTCAGTGTAAGATGCAAATGTTTGTACCCTAAGACACTCATCTCAACATAAAAAGAAAAAAATCTTTAGTTTTCACTGCAGGTTCATGGGCTCTGGCATAGTAGTAAGGAATCTGGAAGATCCATTAAATGAGGTTGTTTCTTACGCACAAAAACATGAACAATGTAACAACTGATTAGGTGTCAGTTCTG
Organism: Gallinago jamesoni; assembly: GCA_025769975.1. NCBI lineage: Eukaryota > Metazoa > Chordata > Aves > Charadriiformes > Scolopacidae > Gallinago > Gallinago jamesoni. Next base: position 7,472,223 of record JAOQGH010000006.1, read on the forward strand.
CAGGAAAAAAATAAATAGATCTGGAGCTTTAGTAAATCACGAGAAGAACACAAGAGTGTCATGTTCTGTGAAAAATTCTTGTCCTGGGAAACAGTGGAGTTTGTGAGAACCCTTCTGTTCTATTCAGTCCCAGGAAGTATTGCGTACTGCTTCCAGTTTTTGATCGCTGACCTCCAAAAAAGATGTGAACCAACTGGAAGAGTCCAAAGGAAAGTGATGAGAATGATCAGAGGTTTAGAAAACATGATTTATGAGGAAAGACTGCAAGAAATTGGGTTGTTTAGTCTGGAGAAGATAAGACAGAACAGGCAGACAACAGTCTTAAAATATTAAGAGGCTGCTACAAAGGGATGCTCTGATTTCCATGCTCATGGCAGATAGCAAAAATAAACAAACAAGCTTAAATTACACCAATGATTTAGGAAAAAGTGATTTGAAGAAAAGCTAATGCAGCACTGACACAAACCACACAGGCTGAGGAACCTCCCTGGAGGTAAGAACAAACTCAGACATTTGTTCTGACAAATGAAGACACACTGATGCTGTCTTCGGGTCAACTGATGGACACCACGACCTCAGGTTCCCTTCAGGCCTATTTTTCCACGATTGGATTGATATGCAATTGTTATTTTTAGATGTGTTACAGTGAATGTATCATTAGGCCATTAAAACTGGGTTCTCCAAGCAAGTCCTCTGCAAGATGACAAAATATATAGAGATGCAGAAAGGCTGTGCTGAACAGCGCCTTTTCACAACTTACTGATGCTTCTGCGCAGTTTGAAAGTGCCTCAGTGCTGCAACAGGAGACTGGGTTGTCAAACCTCTGCATAAGGGTCAGATAGAGGGGGACATTTTGCTATTGAAAACTGAAACTCGGCGGAAAGTAACATTCTGACCCAAAACCACCCGCACACAGGATGTCACGGCAGCGTGTCACAACCCAGAGCAATGCCAAGAACTGTGGATGGGTGGCACGGCACCTCCGCTACTTTTCAGTGGTGCCACGCGGTTCATGGCAGCACAGGCCCAGTGGGCCTGAGCACAGCAATGACATCACGTGTGGCATCACGCTGACATCACACGCAGCCCCACAGCCCAGTGGGGTCGCCCCATGATACACAGCTATCTCTCGCTGCTCCGAGACACTGACACGTCATCACTGCCCGGGAGTGACGTCACAGCGAGAGGCCGCGCGCGGGAAGACATCATGGCGGCCTCCCCATGACGTCACGGTCGGGAAGCCCGGCCTCGAGGGGCGGCGGCAGCTCGGGGGGGCGGGTGCCCCGCCGTTCCCGGCGCGTCCCCCCCTCACCTGGGGAGCAGCACAGCACGGCGGGGCGGACGCCGTCCCTGCCCAGGCCCAACACCGTGGGGGCGAAGAACATCGCTTCGTCATCAGGGTGCGCCGTCACCAGCAGCGCGCGGACGCCGCCCGCCCGCGGCGCCGCCACCGCCCTCTCCCTCAGGGCGGCGCGAGCCCCCACGGCCGCGTAACGGCGCCGCAGGCAGCGCGAGCCGCCAAGCAACAGCGCGAGCAGCAGCGCGAGCGCCGCCGGCCCCCAGCCCCATGGCTCCGCTGCCATGGCGACCGTCGCCGCGCGGCTCCGGCCGGAAACGGGAGGGGCGGCAGGAAGGTTCCGGGGCACGAAAGGGTCCCCTCTTCTCATGCCGCCCGTTTCTTCCCCGCCTCCGGGCGGGGCCGCTCCGCCGCTGTCGCGGAAACGTGCCCCGGCTCCGCTTCCCCAGGGCTGCCCAGGAGGAGGGGCATACCGGGAGGAGGCCTCCCGCCGAGCTGCCCAGCAGGCTCCCAGCCGGGATGCAGACAGGGACCTCTCCCCTGGGGATAAGCCTGAACTGCCCGGGCCCTGCACCGCACCGACTGACTCTGCCTCTGCGTGCAGAAATAATAACGAATAGTGACAAAAGCTGAGATTTTCAGAGTGTAGTACCTTTTATCCCCGTGCTGTGTTACTGTGGAAGAGACGCTGGCTCAGGGAAACCTCAAAAGCAGGGCAAGAGGAGCTTATCTTCAGAGGCGTTCTGCCGTTCCGCATGTCCTGCTGGCTGTCCCTGGGGTGGCGGCAAGGGAAAAACCACATTTGGGTACGTCTTAGGAGTGAAGTCAACCATTGGAGAGGGGGCTGCAGAACACAAGGAGACAGGAAGTAGTAAAATAAACATGAAAAAGGCGATCAGGTACACCATGGCTTGGAAACTTTGCTTCTTGAGAAAAACAGGCAATATGGAAGAGAAGTATCGGGTCAGCAATGGCGGAGCATGTTAGCTGGGTAGGTTTAAATAAAATAAAGAAAGCGATTCAGAGGAATTCAATAGCTGAAGAGCAGCTAACACCTCACAAAACGTGCGCCCAACCTGTCTTCACAGACTTTTTATTTGGACGCTTTGACTTCCAAGTTAATAGAATAGAGGTGGTCACCAGCCTTAGATCATGGAACTGCAAATGCTTCAGCCTGAAGAGGTGTCCCCTCACCTTGAGGTAGCACTTAGGAGCAGAACTGAGCTGCTGTAATAGCAACATTCCTGTACATCCCATGGGTTATAAATTAATCCTGTTTGCCACAGGGTAAGCCCCCGCTTTATTAGTCTGAATAAATAATTGTGGGGACACAAATGCTGCAAACATGGGATATGACTTCTCGCATTTAGTGGAAATCGTAATACCAATGAGGTAATTTAATCTTGTCTAATGGTATCTCTCTTTTTTTTTTTTTTTTCTTTTTCCTTTCACATAGTAAACCTGGTAAGATCCACTTGTGATCTTACCACACCTGGAATGGCACATTTGCAGGTAAAACGCTGCACAGATTCGAAATACCTTATTGAAAAAAAGCAGGGAAAGATCTACATACTCATGGAGGGCGGGGGTTAAGGAGCCATTTGAGATTTTACACCTCTCTCACGTTTCGGCAGCCGTTCCTCGCTAGAGGCACGATGTCAGGGCAGCGCGGGGGCCTGGCGGAGCCTGAGGAGGGGCCGCGGCCCGGGGACGGCTGGGCCCGGGGACGGGGTGGGGGGGGGGGGGGGGGGGGGGGGGGGGGGGGGGGGGGGGGGGGGGGGGGGGCCGGGGACGGGTTCCCGCCCCCCCCCCCCCCCCCCGGCTCTGAGGCGCCAGCGTCCCGTTATCACTTATTATCACATTTATATCGATTTGCGGTGAGGGAGAACGAGGTGGTGCTCTTCTCCCCCCCCTGCGGTCAGTAGCATCACCGGGACGGAACCCTCAGGAGCCGCTGCCGGCGGTGACGGGACCCGTCCGCCTCAGCGCCGCCGCGCCCCGCTCTCGCCTCATGGCGGCCGCCCCCCCCCCCCAAGCCCCCTCAGCGGGGAGGGGGAGGGAGAGGGAACCCTTCCCCGCCGCACCGGCCAGCGGGTCCTGGAAGGAGCATAGCAGCCCACCCTTTCATCGCTGGGTCTGCCCGCGCCTTCTCGCGGGCTGGCGCTGCCTGGGCAACGTCGTAACCGGCATGGCGGGAGGAAGGAGCGAGCCGCCGCGGCCGGTAGAAACCACCGAGCAGCTGCACGGCCGTTTGTTCGCTAGCTGCCAGGACCTGGCGAGAGGGGGCGGAGCCCACCGAGCCGGGGGAGGGGAGGCAAGATGGCGGTGGCGGTGGCGCTGAGGTTGAGGTGAGACGCTGTGACCGTCCAGCCCCGCCGAAGCCTGCCGCCCGGGCCGCCCCAGCGCCGCGCCGTCGGTAAGGGCAGGGGGCCCGGCGGGGCGGCGCGGGGGAAGCGGCGCGGCTAGGGGGGGCAGCGGGGCCTAGCACCTCCGCTGTGAGGAGGAGGAGGAGGAGGAGGGGGAAGAGGCGGGGGCCCCGGCCATCCCTTCCTCCTCCCTCCCCACTGGTCTAGTCCCTGGGGGAGCTGGAGAGGGGGGGCCCGTCCTTGAGGGAGCCGCCTGTGGTGGGTGGGCCAGGTGTGGGCCGGGGCAGGGGGTGCTCGGTGCCCGGGGGGGGGCGCGTTTTGCTCCATTGAAGCTGTTGGTGTGCGGGAGGGGATGGTGGGGTGGGGGGTGGCCTTGTGAGATGTCCCCTCCCCCGCGGGGAAGTTTTTGGAGAAATCCCAGAGCATCAGTGTGTTGGGTGTTCATCCCTGTCCTGTAGGTAGAAGTGCAAGTTAAAAAAAAATAAAAAAATAAAAAGGCCAGTTTTTCAAAATCGGTCACTTGGACGCTGGGCCAGGAGTGCGTTGGTGCCTGAAGATGTCCTGCTTCCAGAGCTCGAGTGTTAGAGGTGCATCGTGGCCGCCTGCTCCAGCCCCACGTTGAGGTTGTCAGTGGTGGCGAGTTGTTGCTGATGCTGAATTATTCATTTAGGACCTGTAAACACCCCCAGCTTCTGTCATCTCGGGGCTGCTGGAGGGCACAATGGAAGTGGCTTTTTCTAGAATTATGCTGACTTGATGGTAAAGGACTTCGTATGTGCTGATTTTTTGGTACTTAAAAAAACCTGAGGGTATCAAGTTTGTTGCAGTTAGACAGGATTCTTGATGGGTGTGTGTACTGTTAGTGTTAGGCAGGATCGAGTAAGTAAGTAGGTAGCCTGAACGATATATTATTGCCCAAAACTTGCTGCTTCTTGTTTCACAGTTACGGTCTTAACAAGTGTTTTACTTTTCATGACTCTAAATAATGGTGTAACCTAAGAATTAAAAAAAAAAAAAAAAAAAAAAGGACAACTTACTGCAATTAGAAGGGGATGTCTAGTTCTGAATACTTCCTTTTGTGGCAGCATTGTTGTATTGTGCAGTAATTTTAGATATAGTCCTATAATTATGAACTGCTGGAGCTCAGGTAGGGATTTTTATCCTAGGCTGTATGATTTGAGGGAAAGAAAAAATCGGTACTGTTATAAAAAATATTATTATTGTGACAAGTAGGATGGCCATGGATAGAGCTTAAGTACCTGAATAAGTGGACACATGGCGTTGTGTCACTGCACATAAGGACCATACAGATCTGTTGCAATTTTGCACTAGAATTTTATTCTGCAGAATGTTGTTATTCCTGATTAACTAAACAACCTTGACATTTGGAAAGGAAGTATGTAAAATTTGAAGTGGATTTCTAGCTAGCTGAAATCTAGTGTCTTGTGTTGGGGGATGAAAGATCTTCGTGCTTATCCCAAGGATTCAAAAGTTCAGAGGAAACAAGCCAACTACAGTGACCCTTTTTGCGAAAGCGTGGTTAATTTTTTCTTGACATCGCTTTTCTTTGTGATACAGTATAGGCTGCTAAGGCAAAAAAGTTGTGTTGTGCTTTATGTGCAGTAAAATTTGCCTATTTGAAATACACTGTTTGATATTGGACACCAAAATACTTAAACTTGTTACTACAACATGTGAAAGAGCAGCATTTTGGGATATTCTTTGGAAGAGTTATAACATGTATTTTTTAATGTATAGAGAGGATATTACAAGTGTTGCTTCCACAATGTTACTTATCTGTAGCTTGTTAATTAATGTATGATTCAATTAAAAGTAATTCTCCAGATTGAAATTATATGCACAAAATTAGAGTATATTCACTTTTCTACATTGTGCTGCTGATGATTTATTTAAACTACAGTTTATCTCCTACAGCCACTCATTTCAGTTGCTCTTTCTGGGCATATGTGTTTTTCATTGTGATCTGAAGGGATCTAGAAAACTCTTTCAAAAACCATGGTAAAAGTAAGGACATACTCTAAAGCTTCCTTTCAGTTTCCTCCCTTTAGTCCCCCTCACGTTTCTTGCCATTCTCTTAACTGCATCTTCTGTTATTTAATTTCTCAGTTACAGCACGAGTGAGGGATGCTCACAGGGAGGGGAAGCTGACTCTGCTTCAACTATGGTTAAATGCATAAAAGTAACCGCACAAGTCTTCTGTACTCAAGAAAAAGATTTTTTTTTTCTGTATTATATTCCTAATATTGGCATTTAACTTACTTTTTCAAAGTTCTCAACCTTTTGGTGAAGTATTTTACTCCTCCTCTTTTATGCTTACCTAGAAAATGGTTTTAATGAAGGTTTTCTTGCGTGATCAAAAGTACAATTTGGAGTTCTAGTGTGTGCAGCTACTTAAATTTAAGATTTTAACAATTGTTTAAGCTGGAAGGGATTTGTGCCTTGTGCAGGTGCACTGCAACACAGTACAATCTCACGAACAGACTAATAACCAGACAGTGGTTTCATAATGCAAACAAACGTTTCCTGGATGCCAGTCTTGAACTCTTAAAGTTGTTTGTGTTCTTTACTCAAATCTGGATCAGTGTTTTGGATGTCAGGCTATTAACTGAACATGTTACCTTGTCTCTCTACTGTAAATGTTCCAGATAAAAATTCTGACCTATGCAGGACTGCTGTCTGTAAATATTTGCTTTGTGCTATTTCTAAATTATGCAAATAGCCAGGAATGTGCTGAAGAGATCTCCCATTTTGGTTTCTCTTTCCTTCAATGATTCTCCATCCAGTAATGATGTTTTGTGATGTTCCCTTCCTCTTCCGTGCTAATTCAGTGTTTATCCACCATCTGCTAAATGACTACTACAGTCTGGGCCTACTGGGGCTTAAGTTCAGTTAGTTGGGGAGCAAACAGAAAGCTGAGTCTTACCTCGGAGCTATGTTTCCTCCCGGTATCCTAAGAGAGATTTTGATGTCCTTGAATAGCTTCGTCTAAACCACTCGTGTAGTCTTGCCACTCCCAGACAGATTTGATATGCAGGTTTTTTTCCTTCATGCTTCAGGAGGATGGTGGACTATGTGGTTTTGAATTCAGTGGCTTCACCTGCTTACGATGACAAAGGCTATTGCAAAATTAAGATACTGTATTGGTACAAAGATGCATCAGCCATCTCTGAAAAAATCCTATTGTTCATAATGCTCAGCAGTAAAAAAATTCAGAAATGAAATTGTTATGCAGACAGATTACCTGGAAAAACTGTTGACCAGGACTTAAAAATTTTCTGCGTATTGAGCAACTAGCCTTGGGTAAAATTGAAAATGAAAATACCTTTGCAAAGATAGCGAGAGGAAGAACACCTATAAAAGAAAAAGGAAGAAGGAAGGTACAAAATACGTTAAACTAGTTTGATGTTGCTTTTAATACCTCTTCTTGTGCCATATGTTCAGTTGTGCCTCATGCTATGCTGCAGGGAAAGTGCATTTGGTTAATTCTCTTTGTAGTCTCCGTGGAGTCAGAGTCCCATCAAGAGGCACAGTTGCCTCCCTGGCTGTGGGGCACAGGCCCCTATGCTCTACATGAAACCTGCACTGGGCCATTGCTGGAGGGGTTCCTGGGCAGAACCTGGGGCTGCTTTGGGAAGTGGATGCTGTCCTAGATTGATCAAGATACATGAACATTTCAGGGAAGATGTCTAACAAATGTGAATATAAATCAACTAGGAAACCTACTGATTCCTGTCCTCTTTGTCAATGTTAGAAAGTTAAGCCCACATAAGTTCATTACAAGTTCAAGTGGTGTTCAGCAAATAGATAGGTATATTATTGCAGCTCAGCTGTATTCTTCACCTCATTAATAGTCTTTTGAGGGGGGGGAGGAATTGGTTTAAATTAAAAAAATTCTATGTTCTTGGTTATCCACTGTAGAATTTTGTCTCAGGTTCGTATTCTTCAACTTGCTTCTGTTCTTATGCTGTCTGAAATACTGTACTGACAGAGAAGAGGTGTCTGAAAGGTGGGAATTCTCCCATATAATCAGTGTAATTTCATATCATTTACCCTTTATGGAATTTTATTCCCAAAACTTTTCTTAATAAATGTGGTCACTTACCTGTTCCATTATAGCCATTATTTCTATAGCTGTTGATGTTTCACTGTGGTCTCAAAGATCACACATATATATCTAGAACCTTCAAGTTCTGTTGCTTCCCCCCCACCCCCCCAGATATAAAGGTTTACTTATATCTTTTGTAGTTTAAGCTATGTTTCATTCTTTGTCTTTTTCTATGACCTAGAGGCTTTTGTGTCAGTTCAGTTGGAGTTATATTTTTTTATATTCCCTGTGAAGTAGAACATCTCAAACTTACTCATAAGTGTAGTAACGATAAACTTTGTTTCCAGAAGGCCCTGGTGTGTTTCCTGTGGAGTATCTGAATAGACCTAGGCGTTGCTCTTACGTACAGTAAAAAAAATTTCTTATTTTAACTTTATTATATATTTAGCTAAAATCTAGACTTGATTATATCTGAACCCAGTCAACTGAGGATGTTGGTGAGGCTGATACTTAGGTTGTCCTGAACCCCTCTTTATAGTATGTGGTTTTTCTTATAATACCTCATAGTTTGTTGAGCTATGGGGTTAGTCAGTATGCATTAGTCAAGTTATATTTCCTCTTCCAAGCCATAGTTGCTTAAAAAAGCTGCCACTACAGATACGGTTTTGATAATGAATGAACTACAAGAAGAAGCTGGAAACTTTAAACTATAATTTGTTGTATGTTAGATGATGTCAAAAGCAGTTTTACCTACAGATGGATTAACAGTGGAGGGTTAAATTAATGTGCAGTAGCTGTTTTTAAAGTGCCTGTGCTGGATGGAGATGGAGAAGAAAAAAATTTTGTTTTGAAATAAATATTTTATGTATGGTGTATGACATATATGAAGTATGGGAATAGGTGAATTCGAGTAAACTCAGTGAATTGTTGCCCGCTGACTCCTGAGTGAGGATGACTTGCTGAGGAAGGCCGTTGTAGTTCTTATCACTGCTGTTTGTATAGCATCTCTTGAACCTATTGCACACTGCATACTGGTACCTTGGAGAATGCTTGGGTTAGTTTTTATTTCACCTTATAGTTTTGTGGGTGAAGTTTGAATGCTTCTGTTGAAGTTTCATAACTAGTTGAATGATCCCTGTGGCACGGATGGGGCCTTTCAGAAGGTGTAAGGGACATGACTGGGGTTGGGAACTGCTGCAGTTACCTCAGAAAAAAAGCTGTCTCCCTTTGTGAATGAGAGACCTTATCGGTGCAGTGTTTGGACTTTGCAGGGTTTGCTTTGGACATTCAATTCTGTAGGTTTGGTTCTGGTCTTTGGCTCATGAAAGTTATCTGTGGTATACATGAACTGTGTGCTATTTGCTATCTAGGGACAGCCAGGAATGAGAATCTGCTGCTGCTAGGAAACCCCAAATATGTTTTAAATGTCTTTAGAATACAGACTGTCTACTGTTCTACGATATACTTTTAAAACCAAAAGAACTTTTAAGGTTTTTACCCTTTGGTTTAAATCATGGCTAGTGGTACTTCTAGTCAAAGAAATATCTGCATCCTTTATTTCCATTTTTGAGTGGAGGACTCACACCTACCTCTTCCAGATAGTTTTGGTGTTGTCATCACCCTCCTTGGCAGAAGAGCACTGGGTAGGTTCCTTCAGAGTCAGTAAGCGCTATTCCCTGATAAAACTCAAAGAGGAGGTTTCCTCCCTCGGGGATTCTCTGTACCCCAGTATGTTAGCGTGTTAGCTAGTAAGGGGATGCTGAAAATACGTGCTCTTATTTGAAATGTATGCACTCAGCACCCCTCTGTTTTTTTTTTCTTCTCTTTTTTCGTGAGACAAGTGGGTAGCTGATTAGAAACTTTCTAAGGTGTTAATGTAGTCATAGTTTTTCCTGTTATGATCCCCCATGTAATATGCCAAAGTTGTGTATAGCCTGGGTCTTGATATCATGTATGAGCAACTTTTCTTTAAGCTCATAAATTACAGGAGAGATTAAAATAGAATTTCCTGGAGAAGGGCATCTTGTCAGCTGAATTTGATCGACCTCATTTTGGTAGAGCACAAATTCTATTTGTATTTGTAGTTACCTAGCAGAGAAACTGGTATTTAAAGATGAAGTATAACAATGTGATCGTGAGATTTGGCAACAGTTTGGTTGTAAATTGTATATTCAAGTATTCAACCAATGTTCACCTTTTGGAATGGCAACAAAAATCATTTTTTAATACTTAATTAATATTTAATGTTCTGAAAGCTATTACTTAAGTACTTTACAGAGTTGGTAGTCTCTTAATGGAAAATCATTTTCTATTAAAATTTGAAGTGTAAAATCCTATTTTAATTTTTTAGCTATCTTAATGCAGATGGGAAAGTCATGCTAGTATAGAATAAATGTGACATCTTGAATGGACTGCTGTAATGTTCCTTGACTTCTGTCACTTCTGTAATTGGCTAAATTAGAGTATACCATGCTTCTATGTTATCTAGAGTATGAGTCAGACACTGTATAACATAATTGTGAGTTAATGCTTTGGACATTCAGAAATAAGATGATGTTGTACGTTAGTGGAAATTTCAGGCTGTGGGAAGGGTCATATTCAGATGTGTGGGCTTTTCTTAGCGTCTTTTTTCAAATAGCCCCATTGCTGTATTTATGGCTTGATCCATATGACGTTATAATTAATGGACATAATATTATTTAGTGTTGCTAGTAAAACACAGCCTTATAGATGTTAATTTTTTCACTGTATTTCTAGTAGGGATAGAAATAGCAGTTTTTGCACCAATAATCTGACGAGTAGAATGAACGCAACTACATGAGATAAAGTTCTCAGGAATTCATGGTATATTTTAAATCTCTCTGACAAGAAGAAAAGGCATCTGCACATGTGGAATTGTCATGGAAAATTCAGCAGTTAGTTGTTCTCAACTTGGAGAAAATACGTGCATTGTTTCTATTCATTCTAACAGTGTATGCCCATGTGCTTTCACTATGAGCTTCAGAGTATTCTGCAACATAAAACTGAGTGGAAAAAGATGGAAGAAGTTGTGGAAGAGGTCCTGGGCTTTGAGGGTGTTGTCTGTTCTGCTAAACCAAGAAGCAGGCTATTCTGGAACATATATAACTAACTGCTACTTTATTTGTCTTTAATTTCAGCGCTGATCTATTAACATTTTTTGCTTGTAGCATGCAAGGAATCTTTACCTTTTGGAGGGTATGTCCAACAGATTTTCATACTTACAGGCACACCTGTGAGCTTGTATATTATAGCTGGAAAACACTTCTTTAAATTCTTGTTTAAAAGTGCAAAATTATCTGAGATCTCAGGCATCAACCTCCTGGTAGGTTCTTGAGTGAAAACCCTACGTCTTTTGGCATTGTCCTATCTAATGATCCTGTAGTGATTTTCTTGCTTACCATCCCATTCTGCAATACTTTGCAGAACTTTGTGTAATCAGTCTTGAACAATTAACATAGATCCGTTTGAACCCAAACTTCTTTCCTTTGTTACTAATTTTTTTTCATTGTTGTTTTTCTGAGTAACTGTCATAAGACTATCCTGTTAATTGGACATTAACAGGACTGAGGGACTAATTACTGCCCTTGAAGTGTCTAGTGCTTTTTTAGTTAAGACTTTTAGATTGCTAAATCAGTGCTAGCTTGTAATGGTACTGTTAACCTTCTGAGCGTTAGAGTTTTAGATGGTGATTAATGCTTGGCCTTTCACTGTGCCTGATAGTTTGAATAAATAACTTTTTTACACGGAGGTTGGATCCATTAACCTAATTTTAGCAATCTGCCAGAAATATACATGTTAGTACTTTCTTGTGTATGGCATGTCCCCCGGATTCAAATTTGATGTTTTCATTTGAGCGTTTGAACACAGTTATGATTATCTGACAAAATAAAAATACCACTAGGAAGACTTGTTTTGCAAATCTAGTAATATACTTGAAGAGTTTTACTTATGTGACTCTCAACTTGTAATTTTGGGTTATTGTATGGGAGTTGGAGGGTTGTGTCTTGAAGATACAGAAACAGGTCTGTAATTCATGGAAACGAGTTATTGTGGTTTAATAGTTTGATCCTTAAGTACGCCCTGTTTTGGTTTGGTTTCTTCCACAAGATTGTTTCATTACGTTTTTATAAAGTGAAATCACAGAAAGAATTATTCACCAGTGTTGTTATCACGCTTTGGATAAAGCCTTTCTAACCACTGCTCACACAGTCCCTTTGCTCTTCCATTTCTTGCCAGGGTAAACTTTGAATAAATATCCCTGAATTAATTTTGTGATTCATTGTAGATCCCCGGCATAAGGCAGAGCCTTCCTTATTCTGCCATAGGTTAGTTACATCACAGCTCAATTTACTGAGGCTGCTGATTTAAAAACAAAATCCCCCAACTCGGTTTAAGCCTTGTGTGACTGTAATCTAATTCTTTGCACTCTTTATATCACACTTAGTTTGCTCAAAAACAAGATGAGAAAAAATCCCAAAAGGATGTGAAATTTAATTAGCAAACGTTGGTTAAGTACTTCAAGATGGCATGAAAATTACTCTAAATGCAAAAGTGTTAGCTTGTTTCGTACATGCAAAGAAAAATTGAGTCTCCCCCATGAGACTGGTCTTTATCCAGGAAGGTGAAGGGAAGAGTAGGGGACAGGCTACTGCCACACGCAGGTCCATGGTCCCAGGGACAGGGAGAAGGTGAGTCCTGCGTCCCTCTGGCCTCTTGACCCCTTCCCTTCTACTGGCGTAAACATTTGTGTGGCCACGCGTTGAGTGGTTTTGGGGAACTGGCCTGCTAAAAATAGTCACAGTTTTTAACCTGCAGTATTTTCCCAAGTGAAGAAGTGCTTTATTTGGGCAGGGCTGGCTTTTGCCACCTTAAAGTGCTGCAAGACTTGAGTCTTATTTCCAGTTCCGTCACTGACTATTTCCTGGGTAGTCTTTGACAGATTTCTTAACCTTTCTGTTACTCATTTTCCCATGTGTCTGCTGAAGATGGTACGTACTTCTGCTTTTTTCTGAAGCATTTTGAGATCTGGAGATCAAGAGATACTGTTCTAATTAGTATCCCTCATAGAAACCAAATCTGAAATTGTGCTATGACTGTTGCCCTTGTAATATCCAGTTCTAAATTATTTGTAACTTACTTAGAATTCTCCACGTATTACAAATGTTAGTGCAGAAGGGGAAGTCTGAACCAGATCTGTTCAGTAGTTTGAGTTGGCCAAAGAGAAAAATATTGTCATACCTTTAGAAATAAACATTGTTAAATCATTTCCTCACTCGAGAAGCTCAAATTAACACAGGGCTGAGTATCTCTTCATGGTTCCTGAAACAGTTATTCTTGTCACTGCTTTTTCTCAGCTGGGTATCTGCAGGCTTAACAGTTGTGGGGTTTTTCTTTTTCTTTTTTTTTTTTTTTTTTAATATGCATTTGACACTGCTGGGTTTCCCCATCCCATGTATGTTTTGCCATAGCTTGTGGGAATGTCAGTGAAGTGGGAAAGTACAGCGGAAAGGACTGGGTTCTGAAATACATTACAAGAAAAATTCTTTCTACCCCTTCTAATTTTCAGTATTCAGTGAGACAATTTGCCAGCCTGGTTGGCAGCTGTATGAAAGTATTCACGACCTAACTTATCTTTGTGAGACATTTAAGGCAGAATTCCAAAGTCTGTAACAGTTCTTGTAAATGTTTGTATGAGAAATCTCTGAAATTTTCAGAATAACCTGAGAAGGTATGAAAATACTTGCCTGAAAAATAGAATCTTGTCATTGACTGTGCGGAGTTGGAAGCTGATTTCTTATATTGTGATTTGTCAAGGGTGTTGAAAATGAAGATGAGCAGCCTCTGTTCTGGCAGAGAAGAGGGAACCAGTGGAAGGATCAGGGAGGCAGAGAGAGTTAATAGCGAGGAGCTTTAGAGGATTCTGATTGGATTTGACTGAGGCAAGACGAAGTTTGTCGTGACTAATGGAAGGATACAGCAGCGAGGAAAGCCCGGATGAGATTGTTTACAGTCTACGCACACAGTTACAATTTTATGCAAAAAGACTGCTGTATTTAAACATAATCTGAACGTATGGAACTTGGAGAGGTTACAGCAGGAAGCTGTCATTGCCCTCACTGACCAAGAAATAGATTAATGAAGAATTAATTTGTGTTCACTGGATATATACGAGCAGATGCTGAAGAGAGAGGCAGATGCTTTTAGAGGAATGGTCATAAGGCTGCCTGCGGAGAAATAAGAGCTGAAGTCAAGTACTTATTTCCACAATTGCAGAATTAAGGTAGTAAGACAGGGAGAGATGTACAGAATATTGGTGGTAGTTCTATAGGCAAATATTGGGAAAAACTTCTTTCCTCCTTTCCCCCCCTCCCATATGGCAGTGTAAACAAACTTGGATTGTAAGAGACTACACTACGAGATAACATGGGGTCTGTCGGGCTTTTGGAGAGGTCAAATTAGGAGGGTGTGTTGGCACATATAAATGTCTGAAGCAAGAAAAGGAGGCTCAAGAGAGGAAGGAAACGTACTTCAGAATCATTTTACGTGGTGTTGTACTATGGTGTTGGTTTTGTATTAAAAGAAATGAGATCCTGTGCAGAATCTCCATCTTTTAGTTCCCTCCCTCCCTTGTAACTGTCAATATGTAACCATGTATTTTCCTCTACTGTTACTGCCCTTGTCTCCTCCTGCTGTTCTGTCAGTTCCCCCAGGGAGGAGAAGAATGCACCTCCACTATTGATAACTTCATTCCCCCCCCCCCCCCCTTTTTACTTCCCACCTCTTTTATTGACCACAGTTATGGCCTCTAATGCTGTTTCTGTTCCTTTCCTCTGTTGGCAGCTCTTCATTGTTTCATTTTTTTAATTTTTTTTTTTTAATTATGGTGCTACAAACATGATCATACTTGCAGTTCTCAGTGGGAAGGCCATTAGGATTAATATTTTCATATGTATTATGTGAAACATAGATTATGAGATTATGGGTTTGAGTTAACATTGTTGGATGGATGAAGGATGTTCATGCTTGTTGCACTGTGCCCCCTTCCTCCCCCCCATCTTTCCATGTCTAGCACAGAATCTGGACAGACGGTCAGGACCTCTCATTGCTGTTCGTTGTGAAAGATTCTTCTATATTGCTGAAGATTTCAAGACTAACAGTCCTATCACAAACCTAACAATCTGTACACTAAAGTTCTTGTGAATGGGGAAATAGCCTTTATAGCATCATACAAAGTGACCGTGGATTGAACTTTCAGCACTTAAGTTAATGTTCAACTTGTGGGTTGGACTGAATATTGAGAAAATAAGGAGAAGCTGTAACTTGACAGAGAGGAACTAGAAAGGACCTTGAATCGGGCAGTAGTATTCAGATGTGATTTTCAAGTGATTGCTCCCCTGATCTCCTCTGCATCCCCGGATTCTTCAGATTTGCCAGACTGTGGTCAGCATGTCAGGGAAGAGAATAAGAGCGGGATGAATATTGATACTTTCCCAGAATCTGGTGTGAATTCTGGCTCCCTGTGCCTCAAAATGGGCATCATAGAGCTAGAGATGGCTTGGAAGTGGTTGACAAGAAACAACCAAGTAGACTAGGACTCTTCAGTATGGAAAAGAAGGGGTATGGTAGAAGTCTACAGAATCATGTGTGCAATGGGGAAAAAAAAAGACTAGGAAGTAGATGTTTGGTCTGTTCCAATGCCAACACTAGAGATAATAAAGAAAAGTAGGAGGTCTGGAGTGAGCAAAATCTGCTGGTTCCTCATGCGAAATGCCACTGAACTGTAGAAGTTCTTGCAACAAGCAGTTGTAAATGGTGGGAATTTATATTACTTCAGAAAAGAGCTAGACAAACTGATGGAAGAGAAAGCCATTAAGAAATCTTAAAGAGAAAGGCTCTGACTCAAGGTATCCCTGAGCCTCAGGGAGTGTCTCAGGGAGCCACTAGAAGGTTAGAGAGTTTGTTGGGAAAGCACTGGTATGTGCTCCTGAAATGTCTGCTGCTGGCCATCCTCATCCTGGGCTGAAGGAGCTTTGGTCAGATCCAATATTACTGTCTTTATTCCTCACCAAAGTTTTTAAGGGGTAGCAGACATACATATATATAAAACCCAATTAGTTACCTTCCGCATATTTATGAAGACTGCACGTGAAGATTCAAAGCTGGTGAGGGAGCTCAAGTTAGGGCATCAGAGAAACATCAAACATTTATACTTTTGTACCCTTAAACTATTTGAGCATCCTTACACCATGGAACCAGTTGTTTGATAATAATTTTTCACCAACCAGCCTGTGATGGGAGCGGTTATCACATTAGTGAAGATTTGATTGAGCTGGCAATTAGCTGTATGCCATCGTTTTACATGGACTTGCATGGAATTTGAGAGAGAAAAAGTGTTTTTTGCTGTAGTTTGGATTTAGGAATACATTTGAGTGTTCAGATACTACACCTTGTAACTAAGCAGTACAACGTATGTTAGCTGAAATGGCTTGCTTTCTGGCACTGTTTCTTGAAGAAATGGAAAAGATGTGACTCAGACCTATTAGACCATCATATGGCTGGTAAAGATGTACTTTAATGAATGCAGTATGAATGAAGTATAATAAATGTTAATGGTGAAGAATTCTTTGTTAGAGCTTGTCACTTGGATATGAATTACGGTGCTATAATAGCTATATAGGTACTATAAAGCACATAACTAGTGATCTGTAGTATTGCTTTGAAAGAGAAACTGTAGTTTTCTTTAATTTTTCATATCTGAAAGTCGGGTTTAAGAGGTAAATCTAAATTTGACTCATCATTCTGATAGTCCAACATGTAGAACTTTCTTTGTTAGATGGAGAGGTGTGTGGGGGAAAACCCCAACCAGAACAGGAATGATAAAGTATGTCAGATAAACTTTAAGATCTCTTTGTATAGCTTGCTGTGCCTGATCTTTTCCTGAGCTGATTTTGTCTATTGACTGTTAATGAAAAATGCAGTTCAGAAGTATAACTTTACATGTGATGTTTGTGAAAGGCTGTAGATTAATGTGCTTTGAAATGAAGCCATCTAGATGGGGATCAACAGTTACTTTATTTGAAGGTCTGATATGTCTGCTAGGCTCTGGACCAGAGGCTGAGAATTTGCTACAGGTCTGATAGAATTCTGTATTTAATACGTAGGCTCCAAGGGTTTCATTTTTTGAGCTATCAGAGAGAAATACCTTCTTTTTAAAAAAATATATCTTCTGCTCTTTTGGTTAGAGCCATAATTTACCTCCTCAAAGCACTGATGGGTGCAGTGTTTAATCAGTTTCTGATCTTCAGCAGCTGAAACTTACACAGCTTCATAGGTGTTCAGACTTTGTTAGTGAACTTGGCTGGATTTTTTCAGTATGTAAAATCTTCCCCAGATTCAGTATGCATTTCAGTGCTCACTGTAAATCTGTAGCTGGAGAATACAATAGAGGCAAAGTAGTTGTTAAATGTCAACCAAATAGGATTGTTTTAAGGCTTCATAGTACACTCAGTTTCTGGCATCCCATATGAGACAAACTATGCTGTCAATTGAAATAGTGATTTTTTTACTGCCTACTACTACCTTTTTTACTGGCTGCTGTTAAATGGTAGTCATGTTTTAGGGCTTGACTAACACACTGTGGTTTAATGAACTGTAGGTGGCATTGAGTAAAGCAGCCCTAAGACTGTTTGAATCTGAAAGTAAGAAACAGTTCACAGAATCCAAAAACTGTAGAAGAAGTGAAAGTGAACTTCACGTTGTGCTAAAGAAATTTACTGTAAATAAAGATTCCATCTATAGACTATGATAACCTCTTCAGTATCTATTTAAAGTGACCTACTTTTATTTTAAAATCCTCCTAATTCAACTGGTAACTGGTAAAATGATGTATTCTGAAAATATAATCCTCAAATCTTTGTGTAGACAATGCTGACATGTCTCATTTTGAGCCCATTTAAGACCCGTTAACATGTTTCAGACTAGAGTAACCTATTAAATAAATACATCAGGAAAAAGCTTTTACTGGTAATGGTTGTTTTGCTTAGGTGACTATGGCCGTAATGTATTGTGAGTACATCTGGTACTTCAGTGCTTATCTGTGATCTTTTTTCCTTTAGGCGGTTTCCTAGAAACATGATTGCTTGCTGGTCTTGATCTCACAGCTTTGTGAAGACTTCTTCTCTGATAATGTCAAGTTCAGGCTACCCTCCTAACCAAGGAGCATTCAGCACAGAACAGAGTCGTTATCCTACCCACTCTGTCCAGTACACCTTCCCCAACACCCGGCACCAGCAGGTAAGGAGGCAGCAGAGTTACAAATTTAGAAAGAACGTAGTTGGGTATTTGCTGTACCAAATGGGATTACTTGTTTTTAACCAACGTAATAAAAGTTGTTCATATTTGAAACCAGTAGAGATGCAGATGAATATGCCCAGTTAAAACTGACTGGGGAAATCTGTCTAACAGTGTTTGTGCCTTTGTAGTTTGGCTCTTGCTTTATACTTTTTTAAGTATATTGTGTCTTTGAATGAGGGTCTGACTGCGGTGTAACTTCTGGGAAGCATAGTCTGTTGCCATGCACTGCTCCTCGGTTCCTTCTGAAGTATTAACTTGAAAGGATATAATTACCTGTTGAATTATGCCTTCCTCCAGTGCTGTAGCTGAAATTATTAAAATCCTTGGCTACCATTGACCTCAGTTTTGGCTTTTTAAAGTTTTTGCCTGTATGGGTTTTTTGTTGGTTTTGGTTTTTTTTTTCCCCTTTTTTACCCCTTCTTTCTTTTTATGTAGACTAGTAGTAAAAAGTATTCTGTAAAACTGTGAAGGTATCCTAAATAAAACCCTACAACTTGTCAGTGTTTCCCATTATTTAACATTTGTAAATCTACTCAAACTGGCAAAACACTTCTTGAGAAATTATTTTCTCTTAAAGACTGTTCATTGGTAATCTTGTCTCCTCAGTGAGTTGAATCTTTTTGATTCTTGCTTCCTCTGCTTTTTTTAATGTTGAAACGTCAAATATCTATAAATGCTCAAAGTGGCAAAGGAAGTGTTTTGCCTCTTGAGGCAGAACTGCTGCCAGTGTTGCTTAAGTAAATAGTTGTGGGGTGATTTGGTTTGTTTTGCCCTCCTTTTTTTCTATTTTTTTCTTTTTTTTTTTTTCTGAAAGCACTGCATTTTGCTTCTTCAAGATTATATATGTATCTGCTTTTTTTACTTTTTTTTTTCTGGACAGAAAAATGAGTTTTATAATATGTCTTCATCATTGGGAATTAATATAAACCTGGTTTTATCATCAGTTTCTCATAGTTTGAATAAATTCACTAGGGATTGTGTTCATAAACTTTTGTTGTAGCTTTGCTTTAATTTACTGATGTTTACTTGTCATACTAAATTTGGCCAACTAGGTGTGTCTGAATTCGTATGCATTGATAGCAATAATTTTCCAAGAATATGCAATTGCCTGTCTCCAGTTAATACGAATGCAGTGCTCTGGGTGTAACAAATCCATTGAGAGACTGAGCTCTTGGGACATTTGTGGGTACTAAATTTTTGTGGGCAATTAACCTCCACTTAGGCCCAGCAGCGTAAGAAGCAAACCCATAGTCATCTTTCCTCCTTCTGTGTAAGGCATACTGGGCTGGATTCTCTATAAGCTAGATGTCATTCTTGACAAAATCTGTGTGCAAGGTGGAGAACATGAATCTGAAATGTTAAAACTTCTGTTACACTCTGATTTTTTTCTGAAGCATACTGGCACTTCCAGCTGTATCCTGCGAGACAGAATTAGGGGAATGGATTTCTAAAAGTCTCCTGCTTGGACATTTCTGCTGAGTACTTACTCTGCCACCCTGTGCTCTCTGTCACAGTCGGCCGTGGAGGATGAGCTGGTGGCTTTAGAACGGCTCAGGTTTCCCTTGTTTTAATGAAATTCTCCTGCTGCTACAGATACTTTAGATGTTTTGTTCTACTTACATGTTTGCAAAAGGAAATTCAAGAATTGGAGCTTTTTGGCTTGCTCCGTATTTATTTTTAGATAATTTGTAAAAACTAAATCTTTCGGGTAATGACCGAATGCGTGTCTTGTAGAGCTTTTCTTCAGTTAACGCCGGCTGCATGCGAGTGGTCAAAGACCCATAGATACAAATAAATTTTCCTGTACCTCACTTAATTATAAATTATATCATTCAGAAGATGCATCTTGTCTGACTCTTAGTCCAAATTAATAGTGTCTGATATAAAAATGGTGAGATGGTAACAGAAGGGATTGCCTTGGGGTTGCTGAAATACATTCTCACTTTACCCCTTTGTAATTGGATGTGCAAAACTGATTTTAAAGGATTATCTTTTTCAAGGATACTCTTCTGCTGTGAACTCATTTGTGCTTTGTTGGAAGTTGTTAGTAAGCTAGGTGGAATTCTTAGTGCAAGTGTTTAGTCTCTTTAAACCTCATTGAAAACTTAGAACTGCTGTTTACAAACAATGTTTTTGAGCTGGAATGAAGTTGTGATCATCGGGTCTTGGTCTGTATTTAATAACTTTGGACATTATCATCCCGTGACACTAAAGGCTTTTGATCCTGTCTTCTGCACCGTTGTTCCTGGTAACATCACGAGTGTGTTTCATTTAGGAATTCGCAGTTCCCGATTACCGCTCGTCTCACCTGGAAGTCAGTCAGGCAACCCAGCTCTTACAGCAGCAGCAGCAGCAGCAGCAGCTCCGGCGCAGGCCTTCCCTGCTTTCTGAATTTCACCCAGGCTCAGACAGGTGAGGATGCTGGGTTTGAAGTACGCAAACAGAAATCTTCCGCGAGTCTGCGCTTTCTGTAAAGTTAGTTTTAACTCCTGAATAGAAAGGGGTTTGAGTTTCATCGTTGTTTTTTTTTGCCTAAGCACTTGACTTTATTAATTTGTGCTCCGTTGTTGTAACAATGTCAGCCTCCTGCGTTTGAGGGTTGTAGCTGTTGTGTAATTCCTCAGTCCCTTTGGCTTAACTAATATATTTATTTTACACAGGCAGGAAGTGGCAGTCTGCTTCACTTTTCCCAATCCTCTCCTAACAAGGCTGTCAGTAAACTTTTGAGAATCTAAGTGCATACTGCACACTTTTTAATGCTGTTTAGGCTAGAAGTGTGTAAACTTTGTTACTTTGGATAATTTAATGTTGTTGAGAAGAAGCAACAAGTGCAAGAATTGTTACAGTGCGAATATTACCCGTCATGTTTCCTAGATAAGGTTTGCTTATTCAACAGATGGTCTCTGTGTGGCTGGGCAAGTAAGAAGTAACAGAGCTAAATGGCTATTTGACTTGTAGGAATTGTAAAACGCTGAAATGTGGCACAAAATGGACTACTAGGCTCAGAGGACTAAATGAAAGTGTATGTTACTTTTGGCAAGACACTCGACAGCTTCATATTGTTTGTTCTAAATACCCTTTTGTCAGTCTCATGCACCATTGCTGTCTCTGTGTAAATAGATGCCACTGATCTGGGGTCCAGTAGGTTAACTGAGGATGAGTATAGTGTAAAATGACACTCAATGATATGTTGTAATTTAGTTTCAGGTTGGTAATTTCTTACTTCTCAGTGAAATACTTTACATCATGGTGGATACTGATGAATGTTCAAATGCACATTGATATTACTGTAAGGTTAATAGGTTCGAGAAAGTTTTCAGTCCGTCTTAAGCATTTATTTGACTGTATGCCTGAAGAATGTTGGATGTACTTTGAAAACCAAATTTAAAAAATAAAATCCCACTACAGACCAGAGTAAGATTAACTGGATTGTAGTAAATTAGCAAGAACATGT
This sequence comes from Gallinago jamesoni, assembly GCA_025769975.1. Taxonomy (NCBI): domain Eukaryota; kingdom Metazoa; phylum Chordata; class Aves; order Charadriiformes; family Scolopacidae; genus Gallinago; species Gallinago jamesoni. The sequence continues at coordinate 7,493,780 of JAOQGH010000006.1, forward strand.
TTCAGTTTAGGGATGAGATTACTCTACGATTTATGGTCCTCAATTCTTTAGCATAGTAGTATGCGCACAATTGTAAGTAAGTGTTATTGCTTACACTTAGTAGGAGTTCAAGAAGAAAAAAAAAGTATCTGCTCAGAGCAACTTTATATGCTGGATTACTCCTAGCAGTTTGTTTTGGCAATAACTGAGGTATCTAGTTCTGAACAAATACCAGCGATTAATGTTATGTAAATACTGGTCTACCTTAAAATCTCATTAGAATATTCCCAGAAATAACTTGATGATAGTGAAATCTGGGGCTTGCATATTGCCTTCATCTTGTGTCACTAAAATATCAGTAAGGCTCTGTTTTAGTGCTGAGAGTCAGAGTAGCTTTTAGAGATCTCAAAACTTCAGTTTATAGCAGAAGAAAATTCCCCCTCTCCCTGCATTGTAAATTTGTAAAAACTCATTCAGTAGTTCTGACAAAATACAGGAAACTACTGTCATCTCTTCAGTGGCACTTCATAGGAAGACGTTGAAGCATATGGGGTTCTTCATGGACATCCTGTGCATTGCACTGTAAAGAAGCCAGTGATACTCTTCTTTTGCAGTTTTCTGAGAAGGAGGAATTTTTGAATGACTCATGGCTTGAATCAATGACTGTTTCTGTCATATAGTAGCATTTTAGTAGAGATCAAGTTCCAAATAGACTCATGGCTCATTTGAAGCATTCTGTGTATATTTGAAAATTATTTGACTGCAAAAATAAAATAATGGAGCTGTTGTGGCCATCTGTGTTCAGTGGAATATAGTACTATATTTATCTCCTGGGGTTTTTTTGCTTATAGTTTCAATCATATTGAAAAATATGATTGTATCAATGTTAAGTTTCTTTAAGGTTTTGTACTGACAGGCATGGATTTAAACAGTGTCTTTTAAGATTCAACTTAACTTTCTCTCTTTCAATGGATTTTAACTTGTGTTTTTGACGATCATACTTACCAGCATTTGTCTACCTTACTGTTTAGAAGCAGCTTCACTAAATTGCATCTCCTGTAGATTTGAAAAAGGTCAAGGAACACCAGATATACATTTTCTATACAAGAAAACTATTTTAATAGTTTGTCTCTCTTGTGTGCTAGGCCCCAGGAGAGGAGAACTGGATATGAACAGCAGTTTCATCCAGGTCCATCTCAAACAGATCATGATTCACTGGAATCTAAGCGACCACGTCTTGAACAAGTCTCTGATTCCCATTTTCAGCGTGTCAGTGCAGCTACTGTTTTGCCTTTAGTACATCCTCTGCAGGAAGGGCTGAGATCTGCGGATATTAAGAAGGTAAAGCCATTTTCTGAAGGTGTAACTTCCTATGTTGCAATGATCTAATATTTTTTTTTTCTGTTTGGTAATTTTTTATATTTATTTAAGTTCATTCTTTTATTCCAGAAACTTAATGTTCCACATGATCACAAACTGGTCTTGAGTCAGTATTAGTCTTTTATAAAAAGAACAAGAAGATAAGGCTGCCTCAAAGACAGTAAAGAGACTGGAGTTCTGAGTTGCTACTACGCTCTGAAGGCTTTAGAATCATAGAATCGTCTAGGTTGGAAGGGACCGTAAAGATCATCTAGTCCAACCATCAACCTCACTCTGACAAAAAAATAAGTAAGAATTAGGAAATAAAAATGACTAAACCATATTCCTGAGGACCATGTCTACCTGTCTTTTGAACGCTTCCAGGGATGGTGCCTCAACCACTTCCCTGGGCAGCCCATTCTGATGCTTTGATAACCCTTTTGGTGAAAAAATGTTTCCTAATACCCAATCCAAACCTCCCCTGGCGCAACTTGAAGCTGTTTCCCCTTGTCCTATCTCCTGTGACTTGGGAGATGAGACCAACCCCCAGAATCTCAGTTGCAAATTTGTCACAGTATACTACATGAAATATTTCTGCTTTCCAATTGAAAGCTGCTAGCAAATGCATGCCGGTCCATTTTTATTCTGTAGTGAATGGTCAAAGTACTCCCCTCCACCCCCCTCCCTTTTAAGCATTTGAAATTAGTCTGCTTATTTACATAACAGTAACTCTACTTGTCACTGTCTCATTTTGGGTAAATCTAGGGCAATCTAGTTTGGCGTGGATATTTTTCTATTGTAGTTACTGAATATCGATTAGAGTAATTTGGGTAGAGCAGACAAATGTCTCTTAAATGAATATGTAATATCTTCTCTTGTGCGTGCACACAAGCACACTGACTCAAACACTGAAAAGGTGGTGCACAGTGGGTGTGACTTTTGAAGGTAAGAAGTCAGGTTTCTGAATTCAAATCATTTAGAAAAATTTCACCACATGGATTCAAAAGCTAATAGGCACCAGATTTTTTTAGAAGTTGACGACTTGTCTTGCCTTCTCTTTACCATTCCTTTTATCATGTGAATAAATTGTCTGTGAAGTAAAGAAAAATTGTGATAGCATGTGATTTCTTAGTAACTTGCTGTGTTGCATAGCAATGGTAAGATCAAAGGGGGCTGGAGAAACCAAGCTAAGGCATGCGCTGTTAACGTGCTTGCATGTAACTGAGTTTTTGTTCGGGCGCTACATAAAGAAATCTACTGTCTCAATGTAGAGATACAGCCTAGTGTTATCTAGAGCAGAGAAATTCAGACACACCATCTTTCAGTCAGATTGGCTTGAATGAGGGATGTATAACTGAGCTAGTTTTGCCAGCTGGGTAGTCATGGAGCGTGATGGTTTGAGGACAAAAACAAAGACAAGGTCCAACAGTGCTGATGTTAGAAGATAAAACATGTTGAAATATGTTGTTTGGAAACAAATTAAAAAGAAAGGACAAAAAAATTGAAGCCAAATGAATAGTGACCTGTCCTTCCTAAGTCATCTCTTTTCTTAAGTCATGTTAAGTTCAAGAGAACTAAACGTTTATAACAACTAACTCCAGATGTACTTTATCGGGCTGGTCATGATTATCTGCAAGAATATCCTCATCAATATACATGCAGAGTATTGAGGATTGGCTTTCAAGTATCCCTTCATTTGATTGTAAAAGATACTGCTTACATGTATGAAGAAAGATTTTTAAAAGGGAGATGTTTTGGTCTTATTTTGATTTCAAGGTAAATATTGAAATGTGCTGTTATTTTTAAAGGTGGACTTTGAAATTACAGTATCATGAATGATAGTTAATTCTGAAATATTCAGAGCATTAACAAACGGAAATATTTAATTTAGCTCCTCAACAGAGAAGTAGGTAACTGGAAATGATACTTAATTCATGCATGCAAGTTTGGTTGATGAACACTCATTTACCTGTTATAAATATGACTGATTCCTCTCAATCTTCCCCTTCCATGTCCTGTCCCCATGAAAGGACCCAGCTTTTGGAGGAAAGCATGAGGGACCATCTTCTCCAATTTCTGGTCAGCCTTGTGGGGAGGACCAAAATGCTTCACCTTCAAAGCTGTCAAAGGAAGAACTGATACAGAGCATGGACCGTGTCGATCGGGAAATTGCGAAAGTTGAACAGCAAATCCTTAAACTGAAGAAAAAGCAAGTAAGCACAGCAGACACTGCTGTTGTTATCTGCCAGTGAAAAGGGTGTGGAAATACTTCATTTGGTGGTGGTAGTGGTGAATTTTTGGTTACGTGACCAGATGAACAAGATAAAAAGGGAAGGTTATGTATACAGTTTTGCTGGAACGTTTAAATAGTTTGGATATCACGTAGTTTTAAGCATTTTGAAAACAGGAGAAAGCCACGTAGGAACGTCAGTAGTACATGGCTTTATATTTTAAACTTTTGTCAGATGACTAGTGAAACAAGATCACCGTGACTGTAATGTTGGCTTTAAAGATGACTGCTGGGTGAGGGGAGGCTGTCAGCTTGCTGCTTTTGCAGTCTGTGCAAGGGGAGAATCCCTTGCATGTCTCTAAAACCAGAGCTTGTACAAAAGTCCCTGGATCATCTGTTCTCACAAGGACGAGCTCCTATTGGGGGAAAGTGTAGTAGGAGGGGTACAAGTAAACAGAGAGAGCAGAGAAATAAAGGAGGAAATACCTTTTTTTTTTTTTTCTTAGTACAGTCCTGGCTATGCTTTGTGTTAGAGAACTGCACTTTGGCCATTGGAAGCAAAGGAAATGTTTGCTGGCAGAAGCTGTTGCCTTCCCAGTAGCTCGTGTGGCCAGCTAAACCCACCCTACAATCTAGGCGTCTGTTATTCATTGGCAAAAACAAAATCCTTGTCTCCTTTTCCTTTTATGACTTTCAAAGATCCAGATAAAAAAAAAAGTGCCAGCTTTAAGGTTGGTTTGGTTTTTTGTTAATGGGAACTCTGTAGGAAATGAGAGTTATGCTGTAGGATTTGTTAACTTGTATGTCCAGAATAGCAACTAAGACAGCTCTCTGGAGTGCTATGATTTTATGGTCTGGAAAAATTTAATTATGTCTGAATTTTAATGACCTGTAGTGACCTTCAGCAGAAACCCAAAAAAGGATGTCACTAAGTACCTGGCTGTGTGTTAGTGATGCTTATCTTTTTGTTTGTTTGTTCACTTTTCCACAAAATCAGCAAGTGCTATGAATATCATCTATGAAGGTTCCTTTGTGCACATTTGTAGGGTGATTTGACTTAAAAAAAATTACAAAGTTGCTGTCATCTGCAGTAATTTAGCCTGCTTATTATGGCATTCTGCAAAAATTTAGATTTTGAATTCTTATGAAGCAATGCATCACATTCTAGCCAGTGCTGTAAGACAGAATGGAGCATTGGAAATGTTTGGTGCATGTTTGTGACAGGCGTGGATAAAGGATATTTACAGTTAAAAAATGAAGATGTCACTGAATTATACTTATTTGATGTGAAAACAAAACACAGTAGTGTGGTGGCTGGAAAATATTATAGCTGTTTTTTTGCTTATTTGTAACAAGATTGTAACACTCTTGGAGAATCAATACACGTGGAGTGGTTTATTTCTGCTATGAAGTACATGTAGAATGATGTTCTCTGTGGATTGTTAGAAGGACTTCTGTACCTTTTAAAAAAAAAAAAAACAGTAGTAATTATAACACTTGAATAGCTACAATGTAGAAAGGCATCTCTGTGGATTACTTCCTCTGTGAGAAGCAGGCTTGGTGTAACTGTCCTCCAAAGTTAGTATTTTTGTTTAAAGTTAAATAGGGATAAATTACAGTGTGACAGTGGCTTTAAATTTCAAGTAGAAACACGTCTGATTTAATGCAGGTGAGACTTGTAAACAGCTAATTTGGTTTACCAATAGTACAAAAAATAGTCTTGTTATCGTCCCTGTTGGCCTTAAAACCATTTCATTCATTCCTTGTCAGTTAAGAAGAGAAATAACAGGCAGGGCTAACTGTTGATCAGATGCATATTTTATCTCTGGTGACTAATTACTGGTAAGGGTAACATGGTGCGGATGGCTGATTTTCTTTCTTTCGTCTCTTAGCAACAACTTGAAGAAGAAGCTGCTAAGCCTCCAGAGCCAGAGAGGCCTGTCTCCCCTCCTCCAGTGGAACAGAAACACCGCAGTATTGTCCAAATTATTTACGATGAAAATCGGGTAAGCGTGCTTTTCAATGTAGCTGTAAGTCTGACCCTATGTGCTAAAATTTATTGTGTTAAATCATGTCCATGGGGCAATTTTTGCTTCTTCTATTTTACTGATTTGCCTGCCCCTGTTTTAATATTGATTTACTTCTCTAAATGTAAGACACTTGCATGACATTTTTATTCTTGTTCACAAGATCCTCCTTTTTATCTTATAAGCAGTCTAGGGAAGCACATCTGTGGGTATCATCCCTACACCTCTGTGTTGAGATAAATCTATCTAAGCACACATGCATCTATAAATAGATAGATGTGTTAGTGTGTGTGTGTGTATATATATATATATATATATATATATATATATAAATGCTTCAAAAAATTGTCTTGAATTCTCTTTTATTAGCTGAAGGGGAAAAAAAAGCAGATGTTGTAATATTCTGTGCCTTGTTTTTAAACTCTGACTTGTGGCACTTAAGATTTGGATAAATGACCAGATAGGAAGAAGTAGCATGTAGGTGAATTGTGAGCTTGTGTTGCAGAAATTGTGATAAAAGCACAGGAGCTCAGTAATATCAGTAGCAGAGTGCTTCCTGCCTTTTTTTTTCTGTGGTAGTTTTGAGATTAGGGATTTGGATATCTGCTGGTTTTGAAAGTATTATGATCTTTTGTGAGAGTGCTATATGTTTGTGTAATTTCCCAATTTTTATTTTGTAGTTTAGGGGAACAGCTAACTTTGATTACAATAGATTATTTTTGAAAAATTGAGATGGTAAAAAACTGCAACACAATGCTAGATTTTATACAGTAGAACTGTGTCCCAAGTGTTCCATGCAGCCTGTTCTCTCCTTTCCCAAGTTGTCTCTGGAATTTGATGTATTTACTTAATACAATACTAGGACAATTATTATATTATAAAAAATTATGTGACCAATTTACAGCAATACGTTTACTTCTGGTTATAAACCAGTTTTACTGCTTTAAATCTCTTTCACACTATAATGTAAACAAACATGTGATCATACAGTCACCATACAAGACTTCCTCAAGCTCAGTTGCATACATGGTAGTAGGCAAAACTGTGTGAATTTGAAGACATCTTAGTAGGTTGCTGTGCAACTCTTTCTCTGCTAATTGTGGTTACAGGTGGGTTTTACAACAGAGTTTTGAAGATGCTGTTGCATTCCCTGTGCTGTGTATGCACAAGTAGATGGGGAAACCCATTTTCATGTGGCCTCAGGTGGAGTAACATATGTCAGTGTATAGTCATATATTAATTGCTTCTGTCTGTGTATCTCTTCATATATAATGTGATATATACAGAGAGAATTACCAAGCCTGATGCATTTGTGAATCCATTTAACACTTGGTTTGAGTTCTCAGGAATATCAGGAATTGCATGTACTGCAGAACGGCAGTATTGATGGGGCTTCGTACAAATAGCATGTGTCAGTACTCACTGCCTTATTTAAAGGGTTATCAAAGATGTATTAAGCCATTTCTGTACATAGCACTTGTTTGGTGTCTTTCCAGAGTTGTACAACTTTCTAGAGTTGTACAAGAGGACAGTCCAATTGGCAGCTTTCAACTTCAAACCGTGCAGTTTAGGATAATTACTTCTAATATTCAACTACTGGTGTCTAAAATTTGGTTAAAGTATTAGGGCTAGAGTTTGATTTTCAATGTTTTGAGACCAGAAAAACCATTCTACCAGGGTAACACTATAATATTTCCTTGATGTATAATTATTTTGTACTGCTGTGAGTTCTGAATAATTTCTCAAGATTGAAATTACATGGAAAGAGGTTAGAACTGAGCAGAACGCTTTCTCGTAACAACTGCTCCATGCATTAGTTTCTCAAATATTGTTCTTTGCAGATTGTTTTAGGGCTAGCACATAAACTATTGGGGGAAAGAAGCAAATTTGAACTAGTCTGTTGGGTCATTTCAGATAACCTTGTCTGCTGACAAAGGGCTTTGGAAGATTGTACAGGCTTGAAATAAATCTGTGAAAGGCAACTCTCTTATCCACTGCTGCCTCCTTTAGGGTCAGAATCATTTTGAGGCCATTACCTAGTGTGAGGGAAGGAGGACCTTCGACATACTTTTGTGTGTATGTAATTATTTATTAAATTCATATTTTTTTGAACAGCTTTTATACTCTATCAGCTTCTAGACACGGAGATCAGAGTAGTAACTGCACAATTCAGGTACAGGTTTCTTGATTTGCAGAGGCACCGTTGCAGAAGTAGGTTAAGAAGGATGTAGTATGATGACACAGGGGTTTAGCAGGTCGTGTGAGTGAGAGGGCTCGGGTACGCTTTGGATACTAATTTCAGATGCTTTACTTAGACTGTACAAAAAATCTTATTTGCAGAAAAAAGCAGAAGAAGCTCACAAAATTTTTGAAGGTCTTGGTCCAAAAGTTGAACTGGTAAGTTGCGGGCTTGGGGTTTTGTTTTAGTTTTTTATTGTGGGTTGATTGGGGTTTTTTTGTTGTTTGGGGTTTTTTGTTTGTTTGGGTTTTTTGTTGGTTTTGGTTTGTTTTTATTCTGTTCTGTTTTCTGTGTTGCCAGTGTTGCTTTCATGTCTGTAATTCTGTTGTGGTAAACAGATACAGTTCTATGTTTATGTGTAAAAGAAGTATGTGTTTAAATACACTGGTGAATTGGGGCTTGAATGAACTGTTTGGCCGCATAAGTGTGATCTTTTAAAATAGATTTGAATCTATTTCAGAGAACAGTTTGAAATATAAAAAAAAATAAAATACTATTATATACATAGATACTTTTAATGATCTAATTTTAAGTAATGAAATCTGTGCTTTGAGTATCTTCTAGTCCCTTCATATTGCTATATCTCAGATCGAGTGCAATGTTGGCAGAATATTAAAATATTGTTAAATATATTGCATATAATTTTAGAATTCCATGCATTGAAAAGTACTAAGCATGCATTTCTAATCCAAAATTTTAGCCACTTTACAACCAACCATCCGACACAAAGGTCTACCATGAAAACATCAAAACGTAAGTGCTTTGATATCTTCTCATTGTGCTCTTTAAGGTGTCTAGACTCAAACATTACTTCAGTTTTTTGATTTTTGTGGCTTCTGAATAGGATGCATGTACTTCAACCATATTTAAAAGCTTCCTAGCTATGTAACTTTCCAATTTCTGTAATAATTAACCAATTTCTGTACTACCAGTTTTTCAAAAAGAAGAGATAAATTGCTGGTTTCAGATGTGAAGAAATGCATAGTGAGTTATATGCGTATTACTACGTGCTAAGTGCATTTTATAATATTTTGTAAGTACAGAAAAAATCCTACCGATGGTTGTCTTTTAAATACAGTACTACTTGCTCTACTCCTTCAAATGTAGCTGTGTAGTAGTTCCAAAATACTTATTTTTCTGAGTAACATATTGTAAAACTCTTAACTTTAGGACTGAACTACAACAATAATTTCTTTTTAAAGCATAATATCTTAAGCTCACTTTACTGAGTTGAGCATATTCTGTCTTGTGGTGAAGGAGAGCACTGTGCTTGAAATTGGAAGCTTAGTTCCAGCCATCTTCAAGAATCTTCTCTGATAGAATAGAGTGTTAGTGAGATTACTGTTTCATCATGAATTTTCCCTCTTTTTTTTTTACTACCCCTGAAGATATTTTTTGTAATAATGATCTGGCATCTAGAATCCATATGGGCTTTGTTGAGTAATTTTGAAGTGCTTGATTCTCACGTAGCTCATATTTTTTTTTCCAATTTTGTTTTCCAGAAACCAAGTGATGAGGAAAAAGCTAATACTATTCTTTAAAAGAAGAAACCATGCAAGAAAACAACGGGTAATACTTCCGTGTGTTTGTAAAAAGAGCACAGGGTTGGTTTTCTGCCAAGATCCTTGACTTGCATTGAGTCATGTAGATCCCATTGATTAGAAAAATAAGATCTTAAGCTAAAATTCTATTGATTTATTGGAAACTAAACTTCAGGTTTATGACTGTGGTTTGTTGATTATTTGACTGAAATTCATCTAAAGTACAATAAGGAGAAGGCTTTTTTTTTGCCTTTTTTTTCTTTATGATTGGAAGAGACCCATCTTCAAAATGAAAAGCTACTAGAGCAGGAAAAATACAGAGCCCACTTGTGTTATGGATACTGATCACTAAGTGTATTTGTATTTAGTTCAAGGTTTACTTTTGGATTTTAACAGGAACAGAAAATCTGTCAACGTTATGATCAGCTGATGGAGGCATGGGAAAAGAAAGTTGACAGGATAGAAAATAATCCACGCAGGAAAGCAAAGGAAAGCAAAACAAGAGAGTACTATGAAAAACAATTTCCAGAAATCCGGAAGCAAAGAGAACAGCAGGAACGATTCCAAAGGTATTGCCATAGATTTGAGAAAAAACGTTCCTTTCCTATCCTCCTTTTTAGATCTGCAATCAAACCCCATATTTTTTCCAAAAGAAATACAGAAAAAGGACTAATTAGCTAGCTAACTAAAAGGCTAGTTTGGTTGTGGTGCTTGGTGAGACTGTGTGAGTTAAGCTGTTCAGATGCACAAAGAGGTTTGTAGAGTTGGTCTTCAGATAATGGGAGCATCAGCTTCACATGAGCCCGTTCGTTTTGAGCCTACACCCTAATAAAATACCTTAGTATTTTTCTGTCGTTGGGTGTCTGTGTTCCTCCTTTGTTTCATGATCCCTATATTCTCCCATTACTCTACACACTCCAAAATAATTTGACTTCTTTAATTAACAATTTGAGTGATCTTTTGTTGTACTTGTCATGTAATTTTATTCCAGGCATTTTTGCTTTTTGAAGTATGAAAGCTATGACAATTAAGTCACTATTATTTAATTTTAATCTATCAGGTATTTGTTAAATGGAAACTGTAGAAAGAGTCTTAAAAGGAATGAAGTGCAATTCATTTGAGACTTAACTATCTACAGTACTGTTGATAGCACTTCAAATTTAAATTAGGTCAAATTTGATTCAGTTGTATTCAAATCTGTTTATCTAATGTTTGAAATCAATTTCATACACCTTGGAAAGTTCAAGCCCCATAAAGATTTCATCTCATTATCTCTTCTAACCATCTGTCTAAATTCCCTTACTTCATAAAACATAGGAAAAGCGGAGAGTTTGCAATATATCATGAGGTCTGCAAGATCTGCTTTTGTGGAATCAGGAGAAGAGGAGAAAAAAGTGAATTGTTAGAACAGAAAGAGAATTCCTATCTGTAACGAGATTTTACTTTAAGAATATAGTGCCTCTTTGTAATTGCAAACTACTTGGGAAAGGGCCATCTCTTTATGTTCTCTAATGGCATCTTTGTCTGTGGCTGTCCTTGTAATACTATTGCCGTGTAAATACTGAGGGTTTTTTGGTCAGATTTTGTGCAAATTGATTAGTTCAGTAAAATCTTTGCGCAAATGATGTTTTGTCTGTCTAATTATCAGTGATTTTTATCTCTGAAGTGCTTTTTAACCCACATGCTGTAATATATTATTATGATATTCTTAAGTGTAAACATCAGTAGCTGAAAAAATTCTTCCAAATTACAGCAGTCTCCATCAGTTCAGAAGTTAAAATGTTCCTTTGTTGTAATGAGTCTCGGTGCTGTATTAGTAACTTGACCAAATTGATGAAAGGCAATTTTGATGTGGTTTATTTTATTAATTATTTTTCTTTAAAAGCTATCTTTCACAGTGTATCAGTTGTACTAATTAAGATGAGGATTTCTGTGCCACTGATGAACATTTCTCATACTCAGCAGAAGCCGTTAATGTATCTAAACCACCTATTTGCAGTGGAGTTGGTGGTAACACTCCTTTTTTGATACTGACTCAAGGATGCCCTTCTTGCTGAGCCTTGAAAATTCACCTGTAAAACGAGGCAGCTGCTTGGAATTGCAGCACATTAATAGAGTTCATGCTCTGATGCTGCTTAAGAAAGTTAGTCCTACCTAACTAATTTCGGAGACTGGTAACAATATTTCAAAGAAGAGTTTTGAGGATTGTCATTGATGTGTACAAAATCTGAAAATACAGCTCTTTTCCACTTTGTCCTCACTACACTACTTCTGTTTTCCCCAAATTCTAGAGTTGGTCAAAGAGGGGCTGGACTCTCAGCAACTATTGCTAGAAGTGAACATGAGATTTCTGAAATCATTGATGGACTCTCTGAACAGGAGGTGAGGCTCTTGTCTGTACTTTGCTGTAGAGACACAGCAAATGACTCTATCCTTTCAGTGGCAGTGAAATGTCTCTTTCAGAGGGTTTGATTTTTTTTGATAAGAGAAACCTTTTTGGACTGGTTGGAGAGAGTCTGTGTGAAGTTTGACTTGAAACAGATTTTACAAATGCTTTTCTTTTAAGGGTTATGCTTCCTGGTTGTGTCTGTCCTAGATTTTTCTTGTATGTCTGTGTTTATTGCAGGCTTGCTACAAGCTAGTTTTTTACAGCTGTAACAAACATGTGAAAACTCCTTTTTCTAAAACACTACACCACATTAGTTTTTCATCATTTGTTACACTTTCCTTTAGCTGAGTGTGTAAATGGTCACTGGATAGTGACAGCTTCTAGAAGAGTTAAGCAGCAGACACAAAGAAGTTTCAAACTAACTGTGAATGTATATTGTGGCGGAGCTTTAGAGAGTTGTGTAATTCAATAACTGTGAACATTAGGAGCAACTTTTTGTATTCTTTACTTTTTCTTTTATTCTTTGCCTGTAGAATAATGAAAAACAAATGCGCCAGCTCTCTGTCATTCCTCCCATGATGTTTGATGCAGAACAAAGACGAGTGAAGTTTATTAATATGAATGGTCTGATGGAGGATCCCATGAAAGTTTATAAAGACAGACAGTTCATGAATGTCTGGACCGACCACGAGAAAGAGATTTTTAAGGAAAAGTAATGGTTCTTTTTTGTCTTTTATTTTTATTACTTTGCAAATGACAGATAAATACCTAACCCCACAGTAAACATCACTTTAATAGGGAATGCTGAAGCTTTTGTGCAATAATATTTGATAATGTTCTTAGTTTGATGAATGAATTGCAAAAGTTTTAGACTTTACTTATTTTTCAACTGAGTAGACTCACGTGCATTTAGTCCTTATATAAGAAATGATCTTAAAAATACAATAGTTCTGTGATAAGATTTAAATGAGAAGGGTAGGTAAATGATCTCGTTATGTCAGATAATAGCTAATTTTAAGTGCTTAGCTCTAATTTGCACAATTTGAAAACTAGGCTTTTTAGACAAATTTCGGTTGTGTAAATCAAAGGCTTGCTGATGGAACAGATTGTTTGGAAGACTGCTTTGCTTATTTCATCATGAATTATGCTGTTAAACTTAAATAATTTCTGATTTATAAAAGGTTTGTCCAACATCCCAAGAACTTTGGTCTAATTGCTTCCTACCTGGAACGAAAGGTAAGACCTTTTTTAATGTAAGTAGAGCCTAGGGTGGGATCCCTAACTTTCCAAATGTAAGTCATTTATCCCAGCGTCATTTTCTCTTCCTGGAAAAAAATGTAAGTCCAAAAAAAGTTACTGCTTTCACAGGATTTTGCAATGCTTGATCAGTAATGCAATCAGTGCATGCAAACATCTAGCAAAAAAGTTAGTGAAATGACATTATTGACAACAATAAAAGAAAATGGCACTTCTTTTAGTTTTGATGCAGGTAAGCTGTTCTATCTCTCTGTTTAGACAAGGACATAATTGTCTCTGCTGAGCCACTGTGGGAACTCCCACCTTTCCAGTCCGTGGGATCCCACTGGTGGCTGAATTAGTCTTTAGAACTAATTTTAGTCTTTAGAACTGACTTTGCAGAACTGGTGTGATTTTTGCAGAACTGGTGTAAGAAGTAATGGGGAATTAGGATTTCTTAGCACTTAAAGCAGCATCTTGATTATGTACAGCTATTAGGTTAAATAGAAGCTTTCAAACTTGCAAATTGTCTAGTACAGATGAAATTGTGCAGACAGAAGTAGCTGAGGGATATTATAAATACATGGGACCTGCGTTTAACACTACAATTTTATGCATAGTTATATTGTTATATTTGTGTGTGAATTCACTTCCCCGCTGAGCAAACAAATCTAATAGAGTGTTATTTTAGTCTAGGGGCTGAATAGCTTCAGTGTTGAGAGAAATTAAATACTAAAACCATATTCTTTATAGCCGTAAAACCTGATTTTTTATTTTTTTTTGGCTTGTTCACTTCAGAATGTTCCCGACTGTGTATTATATTATTATTTGACCAAGAAAAATGAAAATTATAAAGCCCTTGTGCGAAGGAATTACGGTAAACGCAGGGGAAGAAACCAGGTACCTTAAATTTATTTGTCACTTGAGTATTGTTATTTTATTGTTTCATATTTACTGCTGTCTTACTATCTGATATAGCAAGTACATTATATGCATGAGTCCAGGGGCCCTTTTCAATGAAAATTCATTTTATTTGGGGACTCTGCCATACACATTGAAGTTAACATTAAACCCTACGTTGAAGCCAACAGAAATTAGGCTTAGCGTGTGACTTCCAGTGGAAAATATATAATCACTTATTATGTCAATGCTTGTCAAAAAGCAAAAATTAATAGTGATCTTTATTTGGTGGTCAGGCTCAAAGTCAAACTGGAACTTAATAGCAAGAAGAAAGAAACCAATTAAATGCGTGCAAACAAAAAAATTCTGCTGATTTGGGAAGTATTCTTCTGGAAGTTTTGGCAGTCTTTGGAGGGGAAAAGATCAGCATATTATGTACAGAAAGCATATGAATAATAAAAATAAAGCAATAAAACATAAATAAATAAATAAAAGCATTTGCTAGGCTACCAGGGTTCACATGGATATTGGAAATCAAACAAAAAATTAGAAAACATGTATTTAGGAAGTACTGAAAATAGAGTAAAAGGTATGTCAGTGACAAGATTAGGAAAGAGGGTCATATATGAAATAAAGTAGATGAAGAGAGTACTGGGTGTAACAGCCAAACCTGCAGGTATTTTGAGTTTTTATCCTTAAAATGAATTTAACAGCTGGAAAATGGTATGCATATGATGTGGTAAAGAAGTTCTCTGTTTTGTTGGAATTGAAGCCTGATGGGAGCCGGAGGAGGGGAGAGTACTTGCCAATTCAAGGTTTTAGAAATCCGCAGATCTTAAAATCTGAAGAGTTGTGGGTTATTGGATTTAGTCATATCTCAATAGTGATACTAAAAAGAAAATAGTTGGCACTTCGAGGTATTGTGACTGTGCAAATATGTATTGAACTGCAAACCAGCAAATTAAGTAAATACTACGCTTCAGGATATGTGAATCCTCTTTTCTAATAGTGTAAGTTTTCTGACAGTCCCAGCAAATGGATTTTTCTATATAAAAGAAAATTGCTGCAAACAGCTTCAGTTGATAAGTTGATCCTGTTTGCTAGAAACAGTCATTGTGGTGTGCTTATGTGATGCTGTTGTATTTTTAAGTTATACTTAGTGTTCTAAGAGAAGAGGTCAGGTCACACAAGGCTTGTCTGTATCCCAGAAATTATGGATTGCTTGGGATAATGTCATTTTCATTATGCACAGGATTTAGTTAGAGCATCTACATTGACTAATTGTGAACTGCTGTGATGGGAGAAAACACTGGAAATATGCTGTATTTTGCTAGAACTTCTGTTAGACTAAGTCTAATAATGCTTTTAAATAGGAAAAGTGTCTTGTTGTGACTACTTATGGTGAAGGATTCTGATTAAAGTATGGATGTATGGCTAACACAGAGAAGATGGAAATAAACGAGATTTGTCCAAAATGTAGACAATGGCTGTGGACATTAAACACAGATAATGCTATGATTTTAAGTGGCTCAGTTTCATATTCCAGTATAAAATGAGATTGGTGTGGTCATAGTAACACATGTACTATGTGTTGAGCAGTATCTTTGCCGTGTGCTGATCTTCTGGAGCTCTTCTAAGAGCTGAGGAGCCAGAACTGGCTCAAGCTGGAATGCAATGGAACTGTAAGTTTTGAGATATTCAGAAGATCGTAACTGTAAATTTAAATGTCTTTCCGCATTGTTAAACTTTAGAGTATTGGAGCTGGTAGAATTCAAAACTTGGATGGATTTCTCAATACATAAATTTTGTGCTTTCCTTGGACAGTGCATATAAACTGGACAGATTTTTAATTACAGCCTGGTACACGAGAGCATAGGTGTGTGATATGTGTGGACTCAGCTCAGTATAGAAGGAAACCCCAGGTGCTCTGCCTGACTTTGTAACTGCTACTCTGAATACTGGTTTATACCCAAATTATTAGCTTTTTTTGAATTTTAGCAGAACTCTAAGTCTTAGTTGCTGGTTGTTGATCCACATTAAGTACTACAGCAAATCCCTAAACTTTGGGCAGCTGCTGGATGGTTTGCATGTGCTCTGTGGTAAGGAGCAGATACAAGTCAGACCTTACAGCTCTGCAGAATGCCAAGAGACACCTGCAAACTCAAGGAAATACACTAAACATTCTAAATGGGAAATTTTACCATTTCTGGAAGTTTAAATTCAGATGTGTTGTAATTAGTGTGTTTAGTAATGCTGTGGTAAGGAATTAAGTGGTACCAAAAGTCATATTTGTATTTCTTAATTTTATTAATGATTAATTAGCAACATCTCTAACAGCTGGTAAAAAGAACTTGAGAGTGTTGAACTGCCTTCCTTGCCAGAATTTTTATCTTACAGTTGCAGATTCCAGTTCATCCCCCCCTGTCCCTCCCACACCCCAGCTTTGTTTGGAGCTGATATTTTTCATATCTCAGAGCAACAACCTGAAGCTTCCTTGCTGAGGGGCAAACACAAGTCCTGTGAGATTTATGATGTGCACCAAGATGTGCCTATGCCAATAACAGGTGCTTCAGTTTAAACTCTTAATAGTTCATATATTTTTGTAAATCAGAAGGCAAGTAAATAGAATATTGCTGTGGAGAAGATATTAATCATGGTAATGATGTTGAAATCCTTCAGAGAATGTTGCGAGTACAGCTTCACTCAAGTTTCATCACGGAGGCTTTAGAGAAGCTGAATCCTAGATTAAGGCATGTCACGTTGTGAGACGTAAGGCTTATTGAATTCTGATACATTTTTTTGTCCTCAAATATGTTTAGAAAAGCCTTATTATAATATGCTACCTAAACCATTTCAGAGTGCTCACGGAGGGAACTAAAGCACTGTGTCTTAAACCAAATGTGACTTTTCAAATGAAGAGCACGTTTGTAACAGAGGATAGGAGGAACGCGTGGCTATATGATGCTTTTGCGTGGATTATGGAGAATTCCTTAATTAACTCATTGAAAGGAGGTTCTCTCCCAGTAAAGCTTTTCGTTGCCTTCTGGTGGCGGTCGGTGAGGGGGGTGTTTGTGTGCCTGGCTGCCTGCTCAGCACAAGCTGCTGGTGGTGGCCGGAGCCCAGTCCCTTCGCAGCAGGTGGAAGGGACCGGTGATGTGACTAGACAGAAATTCGCTGTATGTCCCCGATGGCCAATCAAGCCCGGGTCGGTGGGGATTACCTCGGGTGACCCCGGCGAGATTAGAAGGTTGTATGTGAGATGGGCAACTCCGCCGTAGGCAGCTTAAGGGGCAGAATGACACCGTTTCCTGGAATAAACACGTTGCTGGGTCAGGCGGCCTCCGCGAAAGAGCTGTGTGATGTCGGTGCTGGTGTGGGGTTTGTCCTTTTGAATCGTACCCTGAGCTAAAGCCCGTCCCCTTGCCTGGATAGTAAAAGTTCTAATCAACAGATGAATGTGCAGGTACGTCGCTGACCGAGGCTTCAACTGTTTTAAGGTTTGTGTTTAACCTGCACTTGACCTATTGATTATGCATGTTAAATAAATTCACGGTGAAATAGAGAAGCCTGTTATTTACAAAGTGTGATGTTAAGTTAGCCAAGCAAAAAGAACAGAGGATTTCCAGCAGCTGTTTTGTAAATGGTTTATATGTAAAATAGAGATTTTATTTTTAATTTTTTTTTTCTTTTCTTCTGAAAATGCAATTTTAAACTCCTTGCCTTTGAGGCCAGTCTATCTAGCAGGATGGAAATAATTCATCTTAGCAGGTCTCTGACATCTTGCTTGAAGCAAGTTTTTGCATAACCAAGTAACCCCAGCATCTTGAATGCTAATAATTTGCATCAGGACGATAGCGGTTAGTGTTTGGGTTTTCTGCTCTAGTTCACGTTATTAAAATGTCAAAAACAAGTCCTTTTTGTGACTGTTTCGAGCCTCTGTTTTGTTAGTGAAACAGTGACACCTGCTGCTACACTTACAGGAAGGTTGGTTCATCTGTGAAAATGAAAAGCCTGTTTTGAGGAATTTTTGAGTGGACTGTAAGATGTTAACGGAGTCCTAGAACAGCAATCCTGTAGGTCTCTCTCCTTGTCTTTCCATGAGTTGCCAAGTGTCCTTTGACTATTTATTTGAAAGGTAGCTTTTATAGAAGTATTACATGTATTTTGCTTTTTTAAAGTTGACTCGCAGAGTCTCATGCCGGGTAAGGAACAAGTGGGTTGTACACACACAGAATTTTTGGGGAGAGCACCTGGGTGTTGCGGTTCCGAGTGGGTGATGGTTTGTCAGAGGTGGCTTCTTTAACCCATTCAAGCCCCTTCAGTGTCAACTCCTGCAGGTGGTTCCCTCAGTGTGGTCATATCCAGCTCCTCACCTTCTCTTGCGTTCCATAGTTTCTTATGAAAACACATTTAAGGCAGAATTTAAACTGTATTCATACATTTTCAATAAACTTAGGTATTTTCAGAGTGGAGGAAGAGAGCTCTTTCTTCCCCCTCGCCTTTAACTGGAATCTGCTCGCTATAACCTCGCCTGCAGCCTCGGGCTTTCTTTTCTTATTCTCCTTGTACGAAGTCGTAACACAGAAAGCTTGGATTTTTGGGGGGCCCTCAGGAGATCACCTTGTTACAGACACTATTCTGGGAAAATGGACAATAGGAGTTATAGGAATTAAGCTCTCGATGCTTGATGCGGGTTGCTGCCTTCCGAGGCCCATCAGAAGAATTAATTCATTTACCATTTGCTTCATGGAAGGGTCCTGGGAGTTTGGAGTGGTGGGTTACGGGATTTATTTAGTAGCAGAAAACTATTGCTTGGTATTTTAACCTGGAGGGGAAGGAGTTTGCAGGTGAGCTGTGGACAGAGAAATTCAGTAGTGTTGGAAAGCAAGATGTTTTGGCTGTATGGAGATATATCATTGTGGATGGCAAAAATCAATATTTAGGCTCTTAAATATATTTAGGGAGGGTTACAACACTAAAACTTAAGGAAATCTTTCCTGTAGCCACATTTGGTTGATCTATCCTAATGCTTGGGTTTTTTTTCCTGTATAAGCACTGTAATTTTTTTAACACTTTCTTAAAACATCATAGGATATTTGGCTTGTCTAATGTTAGGCCACCTCTAACAGCGAAGTCAGACAGGGAATGCTGAGGCTATTTTATTTCTCTGTTTGATAAGGAATAGCAAAAACAATGCTACAAATTTTTCTTATGTTTTTTAGTTTATTTTTTATTTTTTAGCAGCTCTAAGGGACCATTCTGGTAATTCTGCGTGATCACATTCAGTAACAGAAATTTCTTTCATTAATTCCTGTCTGAAGTGGATTGTGTCTTCTGGAAAGTTTAAATCAAATTTATGTGCTTTCTAAAATGAGAGAGCCTTGCACATGCTAGTCATCTGGTTTGCTTTGAAAGATAAGGAGTGAGAGTCTCTTAACAGACAATGTGTAAATAGTGTTTTGTGCAGTTTTCCTTAGTATAATTATGGGTAATGGTAATTACTTTGTCATTTTGTCAGTGCTTATGTGCTTGAAAAACTATAATTTCAATAAAGACTGTAGTTTAATTAATAAATAAATAATTCCAGGGTATAGTTTTTCTTCTGTAACTTCACTGGAAATATAAGTCTGAAATTCCTGACCCAATTTTTTGAACAATTATATTTGTTGATTACTAATGACAGTTTTAAGAAGATGGCTTAGAGTTGGTCATAATGTTCGTGCTACAAGATCTTCTGCTTCCAAGATGTGAGCTATCAGGTTTCACTGTTTTAAAATGGACAACGTTAAAAATAAAATTTGAGAGGAGCAACAACATTACTACACAAGATGTTGGTTGAGCTCTCCAAGCACTTTTAAAACTTAGCTGTTAATTTTTAGTGACATACAACAGCACATGTATTTGTCAGCTCGTGTACATGGACGTTATCACCTCTGTGCTCACGCTTGCAGAAGAAGCCTCTGCCTCCATGGTATTTATAAGACAAAATACCTATCTGAATGGGGCAGCTGAACAGAAGAAACAGAAGAGAAAATAAATGGAGAGGTTCTGAGGATATACAGCTGATATGTAGAAATTACGCATTCTGCGATAAAGGGGACTTCTGAAGTCTGGGAAATAAGGCTTGGAACGTCATGTTCGTTATGATTTCAGGGTGCAGATAGGTGTTACAGGTTTTAGCAGAAGTGTTTTAATGTTATGTTTACCAGTGTGCAGTGATTGTAACTTAAAATATTATCCAGTGGGAGGTAAGACAGCATCAGTGTTTCTGCTGCTCTGAGTACAAGTTGCTGCACTTTGTGTGACCAAGTTCTTATAATGTGTAAATCTCATTTCATTTCAGCAACAAATTGCTCGTCCTTCTCAAGAAGAAAAAGTAGAAGAAAAGGTAGAAGAGGAAAAAGCAGAAAAAGCAGAGAAAAAAGAGGAGGAAAAGAAAGATGAGGAGGAAAAGGATGAGAAGGAGGAATCTAAGTAAGTATATGTACTGAAAATGCATTAATTTGCTTTAGAGTGCAGGTTTTTGCACAGATCACACCAGAATTTGCATTAGTCTGAGTGTGAAATCTGGACTGAAAACTGTTAGGGTAGGTTTTGTGTATTAAAATTTTTGTGGACGTACCAATTCCTGTGTCTTGTTGAACTAATCAGACTGATGGAAAAAGCCACGGGATTGGTTTTTTGCACATGTAATAATTTTCATATCTCGTTGGGTTTTTTTCTTTTCTTTATGTTCTATCACAGTGTTCATATTTTCTTTGAAGTTGATAATATCTTCTATCTGTGTTGTTCTCTAACAACATAGAATTGCGGGCAGTAAGTGAATTCTGTTTCAGTTAAAGGTGTCTTTTGGGTTGTGGAGTTTTGTAGTTTTGTTTTGTTTTTTTAACATCCATATTCAGGAATATCTGCCCATAACAAGCTGTCTGAAGGTAACTGAATTATTTTAACTATTCCCAGAGACAATACCAAAGAAAAGGACAAAACTGAAGTTGCACCAGAGGAAACAGAGGAAAGGGAGCAGGCCACTCCTAGGGGCCGAAAAACTGCCAATAGCCAAGGTCGTCGTAAGGGCAGAATCACCAGATCAATGACAAACGAAGCCGCACAAGCAAATGCTGCTGCAGCTGCAGCCACTGAAGAGCCACCACCGCCTCTTCCACCCCCTCCAGAACCTTGTGAGTAGCATTTATAGGACACTCGGGGACCCATCTGGTCATCAGGCTCTTCACTGAAATAAGGCTATTTTCTGTGCACGGAGTGCACTTTTTCTTTTCAGTATTACATCTTTTTTTGTAGGCCTGCTTATCATTTTGTGACTATGTAGTGCTGTTAAACTTCACAAGTATAACTTCATGAATAGCGTATGTCTAATCAGGTGATGGGTAGAACCATGTGTGTGGGGGGGGAAAGGCAGCTCAGCCTTTCTGAGAACTACTTTTTCTCTCTTTTGAGAGTTAATGATGGATCTGTGAGGATCCAAATGTCTTTGACACAGATTGACTTGCAGGCTGTAGCTCACGCAGGTTACGGTTAAATATGTAGGCCTGATATTTGAGTGCATTAGGGAGTTTTGAGTTGTTTTGTTGTTGTTATTCCTGCATTAGATGACAAAAGAGTTCTTTAAAATAAAATGTTACTTTCTTGGCATGTCTGGCTACAAAAGACAATGTGTTCCTGAAAAGGCTGACAGAATTGGTGGTGGTGCAGAAATACTAGCAAGTAGAGTACCTTGTGGCTAGTAAATAATTAGCCAAGGTGGCAGGGCAGGTTTGGTTTTTTTTTTCCCTTGCAGTTCTCTGCTGTGGTAGTTTGTTGCTCCTTGATCTTCAACTGGGTAGTTACAGGCAGCTGCTGTTCTAGAAGTTGTAAAAACTCTTTTGTTGCTCAAATATTCTGCATATCCTAAAGAACAGAGTAAGTGGGCAAATTATTTATTTAACTGTAACATCAGAGTATGATCAATACTCTTGCTCAGTTGGTATGGTGGGTTTTTGTCAGCAGGTAGACTAAGTCAGTAGTGGTCTTCAGTTTTGTCTTTTTTTTTAAACCATTTTTGCAGGGCTTTCTGGAAAATCCAAAGTAGCTTTTCAGTGGATCAGATACCTTATAGTGTCCTACTTTTATTGTTTGTTAATGAAAGCTCTTGAAGCGTCTGTGTTGAACGCTATGTGTAATGGCGTGTTTTATGAAAAGGAAATGGAGGCTGTTGCAGCTTAATGCCATTCAGAAATTTTAACTGAATGATATAAAATCCAAGAAATGACTGGAAAGTATTTTGCATTGGGTCATACTTAGTTTCCCACTTGATTTTTACTTACTGTTGGGGTTTTTTTGTTTTCTTTTATTTTTCTCTGTTTGTCCAGTAGGAGACTCAGTGAATACAAGAATAGTAGATTTCTTGATAAACACTAATCGATAAATAACCATTTCAATCCTCTCCGCAGCAGTCAGTGAAATAAGATGGAACTAGCTTATAGCATGTTGGATTGCTGCTTTTAGTAGTTGATGGTAATTATTGTCTATATCTCTAACTTGTTTCAATGGAGAGTACTTTCCACTCCTGAGCAGCATTCCCAAATGATTTGAACAAGCCTTAACATAAATAGATTAGTTGACTATGGGATGCGTGATTTGTGCCATAATAGTGCATCCTGGTCTGGTCAGTGTCTTTGTTTCTCTTTCAGCTTCTGCAGAGCCTGTGGAGACATCCCGCTGGACAGAAGAAGAAATGGAAGTTGCTAAGAAAGGTAAAACTTGTGAAGTTTTTGACTTACTTCTGAATACTTGTATTTACAAAATGATTATAATTTACTGAATCCAAGTGCTGTCATTTTTTGCAGCACCACACTGAATTAATAATTTCAAATTTGCTGTTGGTTTGTTTTTATGGTGCTTGTTTGGTTTTTTTAAAGAAAGCAAACATCTTTAACAGACAAAATCAGTTTTTTGAGACTCATGTTGACTTTTTTTACATGGGCTACTTAGAACTATTTGTTTGTTGTTGTACTCAGTCCACCCAAGTTTGTGAAACAGATGTGAAGCTGTGTGTGTCATATGTAACTTTTTTATAGAAAAGCTAATCTAGTTTATAACTTGTCTAGTCATTTTGCAGATACTGTCACCTGCAAATCTTATGCTTAAAATCAGTATTTTAGCAGAGGTGTTACATGCTAGCAACAGCAAAGAGTTAAGTTTGAAGGCATAAGACATTCAGGTTGGCACAGCTTTTTTTCACCTCATAAGTAGTTATCAAATACATTGTCATAATGAGTGTTCTCTTAAGGAAGTCAATACTTCTGTATCTTACCTATCCATAGATATTATTTCATTTATTTGGGTTTGGATAGTTGAATCGTTTATCATGGTAAATATTGGTTCTTATTTGTTTGAACAGGCCTAGTGGAGCATGGACGAAACTGGGCAGCTATTGCCAAAATGGTTGGGACAAAAAGTGAAGCTCAGTGTAAGAACTTCTACTTCAACTATAAAAGGAGACACAATCTGGACAGCCTCCTCCAGCAGCACAAACAGAAGGTAAACACAGAGGGCACTGAGTATTTTGCAGGGGAAAAAGTGGCATTGTTCTGAAGGCATTCATCACAGTTCAGTAAGACTTTTGCAGTCACCACTTGTTTCCTTTTCTACTTGTTTTTGTGTTGTGACATAAATCTAGTAAAGGCAACTGATGCTCACTGACTTGGGGTACTAATCAGTTCTTGTTTTAAAATGCAATAGAAGATTTTCTATCAGATAGAACATTCAGCCTGAAGAATTCCTTTGTGGTCTGAAAACCACCTTCCTTATCAGTAGACCAGCAACTATAGAAGTTCAGCTCATCGCTGTAGAAGAGTTACCTTGAAACACAATGAGCAGTAGCCTTACAAAACAGAGCAAGAGAGTTGGTAGAATACAAAACATAGAAAGATTTGGGGCATCTAAAGTAGAATCCCGAGTGTTGGAATCATCTAAACTATGATGTTATCCTAGTCTTCTCTCACTGGATAGAAGAGCATCAGTGTCTGTGTTTGCTGCAGTCGTTCTGTTGTCCCCCAAACATATATTGACACAGTGTGTTGTTCCTGAACTGACTTTTGTTCAGAGCAGCAAAAACTGGTCTGGAGTTGAAAGAGTGTATACCCATGTGAATGATTCTGTGCTAAATAGATATTCTTTGCCTTTCATTTCAACCTCAGATTGATAAAAGGGAATGCATGTAAAAGGAAATAATACTTGCAAATTTTCGGTACAATGTAAGTTGTGTGTCTTTATCAGTCTTCGCGAAGGCCCCGTGAGGAGCGAGATGTATCACAGTGTGAGAGCGTAGCTTCGACTGTGTCAGCTCAGGAGGATGAAGATATTGAAGCATCTAACGAAGAAGAGAATCCAGAAGACAGCGAAGGTAAATTTTCTGGGATGGAAACTTGTATATGTACAGAGAGGGATGTATGTTTTGTGCCAATTATGTGCTCAGAAAGCTGTGTTCCATTTCATAGTGTAGTGCTCAAATACTATGTTTCAGTTAGATTTTAGCATTTATAGTATTAAGCAGCTTTAAAATGTTATTGCTTAGTATTTTGAGATAATTTGACTATGCTGTCTTCTAGAGGATAAACGGACAACACCCGTTCAAAAAATTGCACATGTTGAAACAAGTTGAGTCAAAAATACGTTACCTTCTGCTAGTTGATAGTCTCAGTAAAGCTTCAGACAGGCAAATTGAAGTCTTGGGATTTTTTTAAATGTGTTGGTTTAAATCTTGGCCAGTCTTTTGTGAAGCTATAAGCAATAAAATTCATGAACGATGAATCGAAGAATGTGGCAAAGTGTTAGGGATTTTGGGTTTTCATTGAGGTTTTTGGTTGTAGTGTTTTTTTTCTTTAAGCTACTGTGTGTGTGTGATCCAGCAAACTGTCCATTTCTATAATAGGTCAAAATAATTGTTTTTCAGATGGGTAGGTTAACATTGGTGGATCTTTATTTCATCCATTTGTTAAACATTTCTAACAAACATTTCTAAAATACTGATGTCATTCTAAAGAACGAAGATTCTTATCAGAAGATAAGACTTGAATATATATCTATGTTTTAGTTGTTGCCATAGTTTTTCATAAATATTCTTTATGTATCTATGTATTTATCTAAAAGCTATTTATAATATAATGGAGTTCATGAATTAGGCTAAAAAGAGGAGAAAGGTTCTTCACTGCAAGAATCAGCACCCTTCTTTAATTGGTATCCATCTCTTGATGCTGTTTACACCTTTCCCAAAGCAAATAAGACATTTTCAATAAAACAGTGGTGTAAAGGAAGTAAATTAGAACTGTTAACTTTACATCAAGAACTGCAAGTCAGCATGTCTATAAAAGGTGACTGATTTCGATGTAAAATCTGGGTTTTGCCACTTCTGCCAGTGATGCCTGTAAAACTTGTTAATTTAAATGATTAAATCTATGCCTTAAGTACTGTGAATGTTGACTCTAGTCTTGTAGTAAAGCTGCATCACATATGGAAGTACCAAGTGTCTGACATTTCACTCAAGAATTTACTTGGCTGGCTCTCTAGAAGATCAGAGATGGCTAAGGGGTTTTATTTCTGTAATTCCAGTCTCCCTTCTTAACCTGTATCTCCTGATTTTTCTGAAGAAGCAGTTCATCGAAGCCTAGTTAGATTTCATTAATGTTGAATCTTTGTGCCAAAACTTTTTTTTTTGTCCCCCAGG
The DNA here is from genome assembly GCA_025769975.1 of Gallinago jamesoni. NCBI lineage: Eukaryota > Metazoa > Chordata > Aves > Charadriiformes > Scolopacidae > Gallinago > Gallinago jamesoni. The sequence continues at coordinate 7,519,402 of JAOQGH010000006.1, forward strand.
TGCTGAAAATAGTTCTGATACAGAAAGTGCTCCATCTCCAACTCCAGCAGAACCTGCTAAACCAAGTGAAGAAACTCCATCTGAAAGTGCTGCTTCGAAGGTAACCACTGAGGCAACAGCAGAACAAGAATCGACTATCAAACCTGCAGCCAGCACATCTCCCTCCTTAACAGCCCAGAATGTCTCAACAGCTGAAAGTCAGAACCCTGAGCCACAGGTTAAGGAAGAAATAAATAATGAGACAGAAGAGCCCATGGAAGTTGACAGTAGAAGCCATCCAGTTGAAGCTAAGCCTGTAATTACTCTTCCAGTGCATACCAAAGTAGAACCTGTAGAGACTGAAATGAGGCTACCAGAGAATATTCAAGTGAAAATAGAGAGTGATACCAAAGACAGAGATATGGAGAAACCCAAGGAAAAGTCAGAACCTGAGGAAATGGACTATAGTCTGTCACAACAAGTTAATACAGCAAGACAAGAATCCCATTCAGACAATGATTCGAGTGCCACCTGTAGTGCTGATGAGGAGGTTGATGGAGAACCTGACAGACAGGGGTGAGTTTAATTGTTTCACATTCAAATATTGACATCTTTAAGAAGTTGTTTAAACGGTGATTTTGCTAAATATTGATCCAAAAACTGTCATCAGTAGCACCTCTGTTGTTACGAGTTTCTACGTAGGGAAAGAATTTCTAAGGAGTCTTTGCTAGAAGTGCAATAGACAAAAATGTTGACTTAAAATTTTGATGAAAAGCAAAAGGAAGGGTATTCTAAGGCAGCAGTAAGGCAAAATTCCATGGTGGTAGACTTACTAGATAAGTATCAAACTAGCACAACTACCTGGCAAGCAAGAGAATGAGGGAAATCAAGCTATTTGGGATCTGTTCAGGGAGTGGGAATTGTGTTAAATTAATGGGTAAGTGTCCTGAGAAATGGTTGACCTCTTTCTCCAGAGTGTACAGGGTCTTCACGCAAATTCTAGTTCCTGGGAGCTTGGCCTTAAACACTGAATAAACCATATAAACTGCATGTCTTTGGAACAATTCTGGGTTTTGGGGGTTGGATAGCACCACTGATGATTCATATTTGAAGTCTGTTTTAGTGTTCTGCAGGTGTAATTCCTGTGTAACCGTAACGTAGTACCAGAGCCAATGCCCTCTGCCTCCCAGTGGTCTTAATATACACAGAGTACCAAGGATAGATGTTAAATGTCAAAAGTATCCGATATCGTTGTTCTGCATGTGCTCTTTGGAAGAGTGCAGTTGATGGTGTTGCTTGCCTCTTCAGACATCATCTTTCCACTTCACAAATACATTAGCCCTGCATGTGAAAGTAGTCTGTGGTATACACTATTGCTAAATATTATCTAATGTTTCCCATTTTTTTTCAAAGCATTCTTTTAAAGAAGGTTGCAGTCTTGCAGTACACAATGTGATTTTGATTTTTCAGCTATTTGTCCAGTGAGTTAAATGTGTTATTTTTTTGAAGTTGAGAGGCATACTTTTGCCTGTAAATTTTTTTAAGATGTTTAATTGTTGTCATTTTGGTGATATTTTTTCCTTCTTTCTGTCTCTTTTTCTAGTATCTTCAGCAGGGAGTCAAAGCCTTCACTATTAAATCCCACTGGGTCAATACTGGTATCATCCACAATAAAGCAAGGGCAGATGGACCTGCAACAACTTCACCACCGAGCTGCTGTCATACCCCCTATGGTATGGAGTGTTCTAAGTGATGTTTGAAGGAGTATCTGCTGTCCCTAATACAACATAATGCAACATTAAACAGCAAATAATTGCGAAACAAATGAAGAAATGTATCATTTGCTTTGTTATCATAACACTTCTGAGGGATTAAATACAAACAAATATGCAAGTAATAGCTTATAAAACCAGGTGTGGATCATTTGAAACATTCATACGTAGACTACAGCCACTGCAGGTGGAGGCATTGAGGAAAATACTGTAGTAAGTACCTGTATTAAGATGCATGATGTTGATACCTTCTCCTCCTGGTAGGTTTCTAGCAGTCCCTGTACTGTTCCTGTTGGGACACCAGTGAGTGGTTACGCTCTCTATCAACGGCACATTAAAGCAATGCACGAGTCAGCGCTGCTGGAGGAGCAACGCCAGAGGCAGGAGCAGCTGGATATGGAGTATCGAAGTGCTGTAAGCCCTTGTGGCACTTCCAAGAGCCCTAACGTTGAGTGGGAAGGTAGGCATTTTCACCTCTGTCATGGAAATAACCCTGAATTTTATGTCCAGCCTGCAAATTAGAAACAGTTTAGCAGAAGATTGGGTTTTTTTTTTTTTTGTGCAAGAAAAGCATATCCTATGGAAGGCCCAGTCTGTGTAACTTTTGCCTCAATTTTCTGTACTAGAAAAGGAATAGGTCCATAAACTGTACTTTGTATCAGGGAAATTAACTGAGTGAGACTGATGTGCTGAATGTTAACAGTGTTAGAGATATCATCGTGGTTGCGTGATTTTGCGTTTTTAGGTTTTATATTCTTGCATGTTTTTTCTGTTATCTCCACAGTATTATCAACATAAAGTATCACGTTCTTGGAAACTTGAGTACTCTGTATTTAATATGCACAACGATTTTAAATTATGTTATGAAGATGCTTCACCTTAATTACTTTTACCTAAGTAAAATGAAAGAAACAACCATTTTCTTTTTGCCTGTTCAAATAATGAGAAGGGAGCTTATAGATTTGTGGAGGGAAGGGTAAATCTGTGGGTTTTGGAAGCTGCTTCTTTTAGGTGTAAAGTTTGGGGTTGCTTAGAAGTACCATTTAACTGAAATACTACCTGAATAACTCTTGGCATTGGCAGTACAGTGTTATGAAGTGTGGGAAAGTTCTGAGATGAAGTCTCTGCCAGCAAAAAACAAAGGTGGTTATTGAGGGAAGGATAACATAGTTAATGTAAATGGGTTCTACAAGCCTGGACGTCTTAGTCTGAAGACTAGAAGAGGCTGAGATGTCATCAGATCATTACAGCAGCTGCTTCCTAAGACACACTGTGCAGAGGAAGCTTGTCCAGCCACTGCTGAGAGCAGCAGAGAGTCCACAAAGTCTTTAAAAACCTTGCATTGTATCCGTCAAAACACTGCTGTGGCGTGGGGCATCTTGTCAAACTCAAGCGCCTGTTGCTGAATTGACTTATGACAAACTACACAATACTACTGAAATAAAATGGTAAATATCCTTTAGAAAGCTATTATGGAATGACTGGTGCCATCTTTCTTTGGCTACGAAGGTTAAAGATGTAACTTCACAGCTGCAGTAGGCTTCTTTGGGCTTGTAATTTTGAATACTTAAATTGTCCATTGCCAAGGGAAAGGAATTTGTGAAGTTCTGGTACTGAATTTTAATTTCCTAAACTCCGTAAAAATATATTTTCCCTTTAAGCACCATCATTGGGCAACATTGGTGTTTGAAATTGGATTTGTAATTTCTCTGGGCAGGCAAACAAGGAACGTGGGATTGGCATGTAAGTTTGGCTGAACTTGCATGTAAACCTGACTGATGCACAGGATTTGGAAAGGAATCTTCTTTAAATGAAGTCTTTTTCAATAGTAGAGTTTTCACTTAAAGGACTTAAAGGATCCAGATACTGTTTTTCACATATAAAAAGTATGAGAATGTTTTCAAAGCTTTGGATATAGAAGTATAGACATAAGAACATGTTACCTGTACCTTAATACTACTTTTTAATTGAGACATTTGTACCTGATGAGTACATCTGACACTCGAGTAGCTCCTTTGTTAAAACTGTGTTGTAAACTGGACCTTTTGATTTTCATTTCTAATCCAGGCTTCTTTTCTTTCTGATAACTTTAACCTTCACAGGGAAACCGGTGGCCTATATGCCTTACGCTGAGGTCAAGCGAGCGATAGAACAGGAGGCACAAGTGCAGAACACGGCAACCAGGTCGGCATCCCCCTACAGGCTGTCTCCCAGAGAAGTCAATAAAGCCTCTCCCCAGCCCGATATGAACGCAGCTCGCTATAGTGTCCCGCCAGGTAAGTATTTTGGTGCATGTTATAGCAATATGTACTTTTTCTTTGGAAGTCACTTCTGTGACTTGATGCAGTATCAAATCATTCTCTGAACGCTTTGTGAATTAACAAATTCACAAAATTAACAACGAAGAAAACAGATTGTTTTCTGTGTCTGCATGTAAGTGTGTGCTTGGTATTTTTCTAGCTCCAGTGAGGTTGTATTTTTGTTCTGTATTGCTGCATCAGCTGCACAACGTGTATTTTATTAAGCAAACAGGGATGAAGTCATTGAGTTTTTCAGTTTAATACAAATACCATCACATTCATGGGTGGCCTTTCTTATGAAGGGAAGAGTGGAGAAAAAGAGAAACCTGCTATCTTTGGCATTCATTTCTGACTGTAATTGCTTAATATTATAGTCTGAATATTTTATAAAACTGTGAAATAATAGATAGATCTTAATTCTGAAACTTGGATTATTGCTTTTTCCTCCAGAGTATAATGTCATGCTAAGGAAGGACAAAAATCAAGGAAACTTAAATTATACTTGACTTAGTTGCGTTCCATTTAAAGTATAAGAACTGTCTTTAAAAACAGGAAAACAATAAAAAACTTGAATGTACTCAGGGCTGTTATTTTTAAAAGCTTAGTTTTCAGAGTCTGCAGTTCTACAGTGCAGCTTTTACTATTTCTTTTTGAACTTTGGTGCAAGGTTAGATGTTCTCCATTCAGTTTCTGTGCATAACGTATGCCTGGACATAGTGAATTTCAGAGTTGTAAATACAGCTAGATAGCTTTTGGGTACTGTGAGGCAGTTCTCACCAGAAACGATCACATGAACTCTGCTATTTCTGTTCTTCTTGTCCCTAACAATTCAAAGAGCTGAAACAGACTGTAATGTTTAATGTACATTTTTTACCCCAAGTTCTTCAGCCAGCACCTCACCAAGTAATAACCAACATACCCGAAGGAGTCCGCCTTCCGACAACCAGACCCACCAGACCACCACCACCACTCATTCCATCCTCCAAAACAAGCGTGCCATCAGAAAAACCTTCCTTCATCATGGGAGGCTCAATTTCACAAGTAAGAGAATTATTATTTGCAAATATGTTCTTACATCAATTTTTTGCCCTTTCATCAACCTTCAACATCTTGTACTCACTTAAATGTTAATGGCATTAAGACTTTTAAGACGCCATCTCATACACGCCAGCTCTAAAACTCCAGGAATTGTAGGTGCCTTCGAAAATAGAACACATTGCAGTAATTTATATTTAGGAGCACAGTTGAGTATGTCCAGCTTAGGTGAACTGCATCCCCAAACTGTGGTGTTTTGCGCTTTGGTACTTTGCAGTGATGTACTGTAGCATTTTGAGATAGGATCATAGTAGTATTAAAATTCTCCTTTAAACATAGATGTGAATCTTCATTCCAGAAACAAGAATTAACATATAATATATTTGTTGTTTCAGGGAACACCTGGCACTTACTTAACATCTCATAGTCAAGCTTCCTACACCCAAGAAACAGCAAAGCCATCAGTGGGTTCTATCTCTCTCGGGCTGCCAAGGCAGCAGGAGTCAGCCAAATCTGGTAAGAAAAGAAAAGCTGATGTGTGGTTTATATAGGCTATTTAATGACTCATAATTAAAGAAAAAAAAAAACAAATGTTTTCTTTTTCTTCTTCTGAATAGCTTCCCTGCCCTATATCAAACAAGAAGAATTCTCTCCCAGAAGTCAGAATTCCCAGCCTGAGGGACTCCTGGTCAGGGCACAACATGAAAGTGTGGTTCGAGGTAAAGAAAGTCATACAGATCAAGAAAGTTTGTCAGAGCCTGAGAAATCTGAGAGAATTAACTTCCAGAGCTCAAACTGCTGAATTGTAATTTTTAAGTATTGTATGATTATCTGCTCCCTATTTTCCGAGGCATGTGTATTTGTAGCTATCTCCTCCTGTCCACATGGCTTATTTAAAAACATTTGTTTCAAGGCATGCCAGTGTCAAAATTCAGTTCCTCACACAGAGCTAGAGTTCCTCACTAGAGTATACACACATACACATGTGAAATAGCCAAATACATCAAAAATAACAACAAAATACCATGGATTAATGCTATAAAAGACTTTTAGTCTGTAAAAGACTATGTTAAAAGAGGAAATAATCTAACTGCCTCAAATGTATGCTGCTCAACTGAATTTTTCCCTGTGCTTTAGTGTAACCTAACCGTTCTCACTGGAGTTTTTAATTATTTCAAGTAGAGTAGCTACTTCTTTTTATTCTGTTATTTATGAGAGTGTCTTATTTCAAATCAGGTACCACAACAATACAGGAGGGAAGTATAACACGAGGAACACCAACCAATAAAGTTTCTGTTGAGACCATTCCTTCTTTGAGAGGCTCCATAACTCAGGTATTTTTTCGCTTACTGAGAAGGCTGCAGCAAAACAGCATATTTAAACTATCACTTTGAATGTGTTTGCATGTCTGAAAAAGTAAATTAATATCACATAGTAGGAACTGCCTTGAAAAAAGGAATTTTAATACAGTCAGATGGTCAAACCCCACTATTGCTGACAACGGCATTACCATGATTTCATCTTCATATACGAGCTTTAAAGTTTTTTAAATAAAACCACTAAAGCCTTTGGTGAAAATAGCATCACATCTGATCTTCAGATATTAAAATCAACTGTAAGCAGTCTTGTGCACATGCTATTTAAATCCAAAAAGTTAAATTAAGCCCTTTTGTCTCATCATTTTTGAAATGCCACTGTTACGGTTGGTTTGGGATCTCTAGCTATGGAGAGCAATAGTAACAAATCTCCACTGAGAAAGGGAGGTTTCATTACTTTGAATAGAAATAAACCCTAATGGCACCATTAAGTTTGTAGTGTATGTTGTCTTCCCCCTAAATATTACTATAGGGTAAATGTTATATGTCATGAAATACTTTTGTAGTATTGTACTCCCTATTCTTCTTTCTGTATTTTTTAACAAGGAGGCAAATTGCTTCCTAATAATCTTACAAATATTTAGGTTAAATGTCTGGTAATAGAGGTGGAATTTTAACCTATACTGTTTGATAAAGTAATTGGTTTTCCAGATCTAAAAAATGTTGTGGGTTTTGGGATTGGGTTGTTTTGGTTTGGGTTTTTTTTTGTTTGTTTTTTTTTTTTACTCCCTCCACTGCTCCCTCTTCTCTTAAATAAATCCACGTGTTCTGAATTACATTTGATTGATTTAAATGCAGGGTACCCCAGCTCTGTCCCAGTCTGGCATAGCAGCTGATGCGTTACTGAAGGGGACTATCACCCGCCTGGCTACAGAAGACAGCAGCCCAGAAAAGTGCCGAGAGGAAGCTTCAGCCAAAGGCCATGTTATCTATGAGGGCAAAAGCGGGCATATTTTATCTTATGATAGTGAGTATTTGTATATTCTACCTGATCAAAGTCAAGGCTGCAGCGGGTTCTGTGTTTAATCCGTAGCTGAGTGTAGCTGCTCCCAAGCGGACGGCTGTAAATCCCAGTAACTGGCCTGTCATCGAGGGGAGGCACTGACCTACATATGGGTTTGAGGGCATGAGAATTAAAGAAATCCAAAAATTTTGCCTGTGTTCTGAAGAGTCTCCTCTACTATGTATTTAAAATATAGTTTAACTATTTAATTTCTGTGCCATTTATTTCCAATTTGGTATAGAATATTTTTATTTTGAAAGGTTAAACGTTAAAATGATCTGTATTAAAATCCAAAGAAATGTATCAGTTAACTTTGAACTTCAATTGAAATACTGATAAATAAGTAACTGTTTGAACAAATATATTTTTAACAAACCTTAAAAGATCTGTTTAAGGCTGAGATTTAATGTTACAATATTATGTTGAAGTTGTGTTGTTAAAGTATTAATGACCTGTGGTCTCATTAAATGTAATGCCCATGTGTCTTTTTTTTTTTAATGTCCATTTTCCTAACCACACTTTTGTAAATTTTTCCAGCTATTAAAAATGTTCGTGAAGGAACAAGGAGTCCAAGAACTGCTCATGAAATTGGTTTGAAGAGAAGCTATGACACAATGGAAGGAAATATAAAGCAAGGAATGTCAATGCGGGAGTCTCCAGTATCTGCACCACTGGAAGGTAAAAACAGCTGCTTTCAAGGTGTTTTGTGTTTTAGCCAAACCTTTTGCATTAAGCTAAGAGTATTTAGAGTTATTTTATGGAGCAGACTAAAAGTGAAATTAGATTTAAGTCTTATGTTACTAACCAAATTCATGTAGTAACCACTAGAATTAAAACATGCTGGAAGCAAAACTGGAGTAGATGCCTGTTTTCCTTATTGTTTTGCTGGTGCATTCCCATAACTGCAGGTAGTTCCACTGGCACGTACGCCTCTCGGGAGACTTGACACACGGAACTGACTCTTCACAGTCCCAGAGGGTTGTCACAAGAGGGCTCAAGGAGCCCTGAGTCCTACAGTGGGAGCTCTATGGAGACACCCGTTCACTTAAATAGTGGTCTGGGCTGTGGCACAGTAACACGCTGCCATGACCTTTTGCATTCCTGCAATAAACCTCCGAAATTATGCCAAGCAGAGGACTCTCACAGCTGCCGTGTTCTGCTTCAGGGCATCCCTGCCATTATTTTGATTTAATAAACTGTAATCAAACTAAGCCTGCAAAGGTTAAGTCGGGCCATTTTAGAACTTTTCTGATTGTTTTTTAAAAATACAAACAAAAGACAATGTTTCATGCCTAAACAATGAAGTCTTACTCCATAAGTATGGAGTTTATAGCTTCTTAGGGCCTCAAGTTGCACCAGGGGAGGTTCAGATTGGATATTCGGAAAAATATTTACACTGAAAGGGTTATTAAGCATTGGAATGGGCTGCCCAGGGAAGTGGTTGAGGCACCATCCCTGGAAGTATTTAAAAGATGGGTTGACATAGTGCTTAGTGACATGGTTTAGTGGTGTTTTTTAATCAGAGTTAGGTTGATGGTTGGACTAGATGATCTTAAAGATCCCTTCCAACCTAGAAAATTCTATGTTTAAGTGCATTTTGTCCCATCTTTGGGACAAAATCTTTGGGTATTTTTTGACAAAATACCCTTAAAGGCTATTTTGTTTAGATTTTCATCAGGTAGAACAATATGAATAAGAGGTTTCTAGAAGGTATATAGAAATTCAGCATTGCCTTTAAATTGCTGATACGTTTGGGTTGTTGCCAGGCTCTTTTGACATATGAGAAGCTGCTCCAATACTTTTGTGCTGTATCTCATCGCTGACACATTTTCTGTCCTCAAACCGTGGAATATTATGAGTTCTTTGGGGTTTGATTTAGATTATTATTGTAGGAACAGTAAACTCAACTCTTCCCAGATGATTCAATATGAACTTTAGTTAATCTGGACATATGTTTTGGGGTAGTTTTTTCTTTTTATTCCACTTCCCATTGTGAACACCTTTCTTTACTAGGTAAGGAAGCTGAAGTAGAGTGTAAGAGAAGCAGTGACTGCTTTTGGGACAAAAGTTAAGCTTAATTATAAAAAATACCTTGTGTTTTCTAAATATGTTAAAACTTGCAACAACATAATAGCATGAATACTTGAACTGAGAGGTATTTTTTTAGGGCAGGTTGGTGTTTATAACATGTTGATACAATGCCTGGCATAGTGGGGCTGGGCCCTCTGGGCACTACTATGATACAGATACTATCTGTAATGTAAGGAGAGGGAGAGTTTCTGTTCTTTTGGGGTGGTTTTTTGAACACTTGTTTAATTCTCTAAATTATGTTCATTTTAATTTTAGGTTTAATATGCCGTGCACTGCCTAGGGGAAGCCCACATGCTGAACTAAAAGAGAGAACAGTGTTGTCTGGCTCTATAATGCAAGGTAAAGTAGTGCAAGTTTTGAAGGCAAGCACTAATTAGATCCTCAAAAATCTGGATTTCTGAACCTCAAAACTGTTATTAACAACGGTAGATGTGTTAAAGGTGGAGCTTATTTTATTAAACATGTTTTCAGAGCATAAATCAGCAGCTTTCTGATACGCTGTATACAAAGCTAGTGTGTAAACATAGCATTTTATTTCTTTTTTGGAATACAGCCTTTAAAAAATATGAATACTTGGTAATTAGCACTTTTTTTTTTAATGAACACTAACAATTCCCTAGACCTCTGAAGATGTATGTTATTTCCTTTATTTCGCTGAAATAACTTGGGATGCTTTCAGTAATAGATGAAGTATTTGTTTAGTGTTATTTTTGTGGCAAGTCTTTAGTCTCAGAATATGTTATTGTTGACTATAGCAAACCAAAGTTCCTGTATTATGAAAAGTAGTTAGTTACTCTGTTTATGAAAAACGAGACTTGGTGATTATTAATACCAATAATGTGATTCTTTCTTTCTATAAAAGGCACACCAAGAGCAACAGCTGAAAGTTTTGAAGAAGGCTTGAAATACCCTAAACAGATCAAGAGAGAGTCACCTCCCATCAGGACATTTGAAGGAGCCATTACTAAGGGGAAACCATATGATGGAGTCACTACTATAAAGGAAATGGGTCGTTCCATCCATGAAATCCCAAGACAGGACCTATTAAGCCAGGAGAGTCGCAAGACTCCTGAAATGGTGCAGACGACCAGGCCAATCATAGAAGGCTCCATATCTCAGGTAAATTAAAAAGCAGTACTAGATTTATACAGTTGCTCTACAGACTCAGTAGTGAATCATTTCAGGATATTTGAATAATGTCAAATGGAGGGGTATTTTAAGAAAGCTGCCAACTTACAAATATTTTCCTTGTGTTAAAAACAAAAGTCCTGATGCTTCACCTGTAAGGAACACACTTGCAAGCAAATGTGAGAAAACTGACGAGTGACAATTACTAAGACCTGGCTGAATTCCGTGCTAATGTGAGAGAAGCAATGAACTACAGTATCAGCAATGTGAGATTTTTCGTGTGAGTGAAACATTGGCAGGATAAACTAACCTGAGCTTTCTCTCCTTTTCAGGGCACACCCATAAAATATGAAAGCAACTCTGGCCAGTCTGCCATCAAACATAATGTAAAATCTTTAATCACTGGACCAAGCAAGTTACCCCGTGGAATGCCCCAGCTGGAAATGGTGCCAGAAAACGTGAAGGTGGTGGAGCGAGGAAAATATGAAGATGTGAAGACCGGGGATGCAGTACGTTCCCGTCACACATCAGTAGTCAGCTCTGGTCCCTCTGTTCTCAGGTCAACTCTTCATGAAACTCCCAAATCACAGCTGAGCCCTGGGATTTATGATGATACCAATGCTCGGAGGACACCTGTGAACTATCAGAGTCCAATGTCCCGGAGTTCGCCTATGATGAATAGAGTTAGTGAGGGTATGTTATTCTTATCCAGAGTAAGACAAGAAGTTTTAATAATTTCATTTTAAACTTACTTTTAAACTGGTTTCTGTAATCCATTCTACTTTTTTTTTTTTTTTTTTAATTCTAATGGCTTCTCTCAGTTTGGAGGGTGGCTAGAAGGAATTTTAGAAGGCTGTAAGCTGTTATTTGACATAAGAAAACGAAAATCTGCTGTATTGTAACATGGAGGTGGGAAGGCAATTCCATCTCAATTTGCATTTGATTATGGATCACATTGCAAGTGTTTTGAGTGCAGAAGTTATTCCTAAATTACAGAGGTATCTAGATGAGGAAGGTAATACAGTGAAGTGCAAGCAATCTTAGTTCTAGGATTTAGATTTTTCACCAGAAAGAGTTTGTGATACTGTAAGCCACAGAGAATATTTAGTATCAGTTTGCAGAGTCCTATAGAATGTTAATTGGAAGCCAGTGTATACTTGCAGCTGAATTTTCTATTAGAAAATATGGATTTTATTAACTTGGGTTTTTCATTGTTTTTAGCTGGAATATCTTCTGGGAAGTCAGCAAATCATGAAAGAAAAAACACACTTACTCCGACACAGAGGGAGAGTGTGCCAGCAAAATCTCCAGTCCCAGGGGTCGATCCCGTAGTGACTCACAGTCCTTTTGACCCTCATCACAGAGGAGCAACTCCTGAGGTCTATAGGAGTCACCTCCCTCCTCATTTAGATCCTGCTATGCCATTTCACAGGGCTCTGGATCCTGGTAAGTATATCTGTGTTCTGTTTTTTAGTTTTAGAAATATTGTATACTTTGATGCACAGAAAAGATACCTTTAAAAAGCAATTATCGATGGCCAGATATAATTTATAAGAGGATATATACACACTCTGTTGCTGTTTGATTTCAGTTTAGTGGGAATTTTGATATCTAGCTAAGAAACTTATTAAAATACTATTGTGTAATACTGTAAGTCTCTTTTAGAAGCTGCCAGATTGCTTCTGGTTTGTTAAAAAATTCAGACAGTATTTTAAAATAATATTTGTGAAATATATTATAGGCTTTCAGGAAAGCTATTTAAAGAAGGATGTGGAAGATGCTATAGAATAAAAGTGTAATCAGGACTCCTCTGTTAAGGACTGATTCATTCTTACTGAGGGATTATCAGTTTATCCCTGGTGATATTAAATACAGTAGACTTCCTTTTAACCTATCCATCAGTCCTCTTCTGTGAGGTATTTTAACCTTCTTTACATTTGGAAAACTTCAGGATTTATATTTTTAATCAAGTCTCTTCTCTAATGCATATCTCCAATCTGGATTATTTAGCTTTTTCTGTCTGTATACCATGCATAAATTCAATAAAATATCAGCATTAAAATGATGTTTTAATTCATTTGTTACTGGCTAGAGAGAATTGATAGCACTTTATTGAAGCTATATAAACATCTTAAACATTCATTATTTCAATATGACCCATGCTGCTTCCTTAATCTTCCTTTTTCTGTTTTTTTCCCATCCACCCTCAGCTGCTGCTGCTTACCTGTTCCAAAGGCAGCTCTCGCCCACCCCAGGCTACCCAAGTCAGTATCAGCTTTACGCGATGGAGAATACACGGCAGACAATCCTGAATGACTACATTACCTCACAGCAGATGCAAGTTAATTTACGTCCTGATGTAACAAGAGGATTATCTCCTAGAGAGCAAACGTTAGCTCTCCCGTATGCGGGAGCCAGAGGTAAGTCTGTGTGCTTTCTGATGTTCTTTAAAGTGTGTTTTGAATGTGCGGTGTAGTTTGTTTGTTTCACTGCTGCTTATAAATATATGTGTTTATGGAGAGATACATTTTGACAAGTGTATATGTATAAGTGTGTTTGCAAATGAGTTGTCATACATCTAACTGGCTTTTGTGGATATAAAGGAAAACCATGTGTAATCAAGATTGTTAAAGGGAAGGCTTTAAGGCTTATTAGTGTTCAAAAAGCAATTAGAGGGAGTGCTAGAAATGCAAATTCTGACTTAGTATGTTTCTAAATTGCTGATTTCCAGATCTAAGAGAGTATAACCAGCTGGAATATAGTTCTACACTTGTCTTATTCTTATATTTGTTTCCGCTAAACATTTTCACTGCTGGCTGTTGTCAATGAAGAGAATATATAATGAATGGACCATTAGTCTGTCCATGAATGGCCATTCTTACATGTGTCATCTCCGAACAGGAATTATTGACCTGAACAATATGGCTCCCACTATCTTAGTGCCTCATCCCGGAGGAACAAGCACACCGCCCATGGAGAGAATCACCTATATCCCTGGTACCCAGCTCACGTTCCCTCCCAGGCCTTACAATCCCGCTTCTCTGTCACCAGGTAAGAGCTCTTACGGTTTGGTGATGTCTCTAATCATCTGACATGCTGAGTTCATGCACCATCTTTGTTTAGCTTTCATTAACGTCACCTTTTGATATTTTCTCAGGTGATGCTTTCTGCATGCACTTCTCACTTGAATAGCAAAGGTTTTCTTAACAATATCCTTTGTAATTACATTAGCAGCTGAAGGAGCGCTGAGACGTTCAGAATTTGCCTCATTCTGTCAGGTCTTTATTTGCAGTCATTTGATTATGATTTCGCCAACCTCATTTTACATGTGTTGAAGTCTGGAATTTGGGTCCATAAGCTGTCTAGTTTCTAACTATAGAAACCACTTTAGTAAAAAGCTGTTGAGCCTTAGACTGTCACTGTATGTTAAGCTTTTGTCTTCCTAGATAAGTGGATAGTTTTTGAGTGGAATGAAAATGCATTTGAGAAATTTTGCTGCAAGTGGATGGCAGAATATATTGGCAAGTGTTTATGTCAAATTATGCTTAACTTGAGTATCTCTTTTTGCTGCTTCATTTTATCTTGTGGATCTTCCAGGACACCCTACACATCTGGCAGCTTCTGCAGCTGCAAATGCTGAAAGGGAGCGGGAAAGGGAGAGGGAGAAGGAACGGGAAAGGGAGAGGGAACGTGAGCGAGAGCGGGAAAGAGAACGAGAACGAGAGAGGGAAAGAATAGCTTCAGTCCCTACTGAACTTTATCTTCGACCAGGTGAGTGCACATGGCTACATTTGGATCAATTGTCTTGTAGACTGCAGCTGCTCATTTTCTATAGCCACTGCTGGCAACATGCAGCTTATTAACAATATATTACACAGTTTGGTTTTTACCTGGCAGTTCTGGTCGTAATTGGAACTTCAAGTACCAGGCTTCTTGATCTTTCTCTCTTGTAGAATCCAAGAATCCAATTCTACATGTAGAATGTAGAATCCAAGGAACAGTGTGAATCCCAATTATCACTAGCACAACTTGCATGTCATTTACATAATTGTAAACGGAATACTGCCAATTAAACCCTTAATACATACAGTCACATCTAAAGCAGCGGAGACAACTGAGAGAGGATGTGGAGAAGATGGCACTGATATATAGTTCTGCCTTGTTGTAAGAGTTATCTATATATGTGTTTTATTTGTTCCCCTCTGCTCTGCGTTCTGCAGGTACAGAGCAGCCTGGCAGACCTGGCAGTCATGGATATGTTCGGTCCCCGTCTCCTTCAGTTCGAAGCCAGGAAAACATACTGCAGCAAAGGCCTAGTATTTTTCAAGGAACCAATGGGACAAGTGTAATCACACCTTTGGACCCTGCTGCTCAGCTACGTATCATGTATGTTTCTTACGTTACTGTTGCAGAGATACCTGTTCTAATATTTGAGCTTATTAAAAGTTGCATTTAGTCTGAGGAAAATACTACAAGATGAAGATAAATTCAAAAGGAATTGGATAGCGGTTATCAGGAATTCATTTTCACCCGGTCCAGTTTGGATAGAAATTAGTGTCACAAAAGCTTTGCTTTGTTGTACACATGGTATGGCTGTAGTTCTTTTTTCTTGTGATATAATTCAGAATATTCAATGTTTGCCAACAGGCAGCTCACCCCTGGAGCTCCCTCTATTACTCAAGGGTTGCCAGCTTCTCGTTACAATACTGCTGCTGATGCCTTGGCAGCGCTGGTAGATGCTGCAGCCTCTGCTCCTCAGATGGAAGTTGCCAAAGCAAAAGAGAACAAGCACGAAGGAACCAGGATAGAAGAGAATCTAGGACGCCGGTCAGCTGTGGTTACTGAACAGCAGCAGATGGAACAGAAGACGCTGGAGGTAGAAAAAAGGCCTGTTCAGTGCCCCTATACATCTGCAAATTTTTCTGGTGGCAAGTCCCAGGGACAGTCTTCATCGGTAGTCTATTCAGAGGCTGGTAAAGAGAAAGGACCTCCCCCGAAATCCAGGTACGAGGAAGAGCTGAGAACTCGAGGAAAGACTACAATTACTGCTGCTAACTTCATAGATGTGATCATCACTCGACAGATTGCTTCAGACAAGGATGCACGAGATAGGGGCTCTCAAAGTTCAGATTCTTCCAGTAGTTGTACGTATCTTAGTAACTATCTACTTCTTTGCTGTTTGTCTTCGCCTTTTAGGAAGATAATAAGCTGTGAAATTATTCTGATGTTTAATGATAAAAAAATTCAGCTCTGCATAGTAGAGAGTTTGATCTTGCAAAATCAGAATTGTTTGCTTGCTTTGGGTTCTGTGCTACAGCGTGAAATGCGGGATAATAAAACTTAGATTATCAGAAGTTAGGAAACCTAAAATTACTTTGTTTGCATTGGAATACTGCTTTATGGAAATCTTTGTTTCACCGTGGTTGTCATGAGAAAAAGACAGTGGTTTGACTTTTATTTCACTGGTGTCATTTTAGTGGAAGCAATACTGTTGCTATATATAGGCAACAAAAAAAATCTTCTGTGATATTTACACCTTATTCCACAACCTTTGCTTGATACTCAGTATCCTCCCACCGGTATGAAGCTCCTGGAGATGCCATTGAGGTGATCAGTCCTGCAAATTCACCTGTACCTACTCAAGAAAAACTACAGCCCTATCAACAAGAGACACCTAAACCAAGCCAGGCAGAGAGTAAGTTTATCTTGCTTATGTTTACCAGCTCCCTGAACTCATAATCAAGTTGAAATTTCTCAGGAGTTTAAGTAACTGCTTACAACATTTGTAACTTCTCAGAAACTTCTGTTGGAAGTATGTTGTTGCAGTGATCTGTAGGAAAAAATAAAGCAAATGTATGACTGAGACTTGGCTTTAAGCAGAGCTCCTTTACGTTAGTGTAGCTGATTTAATAAGAAATATATTTTCAATATATTCTTTAAAATTACTGCGTATTGGTGTTGATGCCCACAATTTTTTACCTATTAGTAAAGCTAAAACTATTACATTACGGTTTTCAGGTGAGAAATGAACAGAAATTCACCTGCAATGTGGAATGAAGCTTTATTTATCTATTGTAAATTGTAGGGCCTATATATGAAGGGGGGAAAGGTGGTTATCACAGGGGATACCTAAAGTCTAATGCAGAAACACCACATCTTTTAAATTTGTAAGCACAGAACTTTCAAGCCTTGAAGCTTCAGTGATGCCATTTTAACAGACTGTCCTTGTTATTCTTCAACTAGGTGACCCAAACAGGCAATACGAGGGGCCGATTCACCGCTACAGGACCCAACAGGAACCCCCTTCCCCCCAACAACCTCCGCCTCCCTCTTCCCAAGCAGAAGGGATGGCACATGTGCCCAGGACCCATCGACTTATCACCCTTGCTGATCACATCTGTGTAAGTTTATTTGCATTTATCATCTGTCCAGATGTGAAAAGTTATATTTTGATGATGAAAACACATGTTTTGGAACATGGTAATTCTGTAATTATTAGCTTTATTTGTGGATATTATACATTAATGCATCTGAACTTATAATAACCTCTTTTGTTGTTGTTGTTGCAATCAGTCTCATATTCATCTAATTCATGAATATATATGCTCTGGCCAATGTCTGACCAAGTTCTCTCTTCTATTATTTATTTTTGGCCACAATCAGCAAATTATTACACAAGACTTTGCTAGAAACCAAGCAGTTTCTCAGGCCTCTTTGCCACCTCCCACCACTACATTCCAGAATTCCACCCCTGCTCCAGCGCCTGTTTCTACCCGGGCAAAGACATCGAATCGCTACAGCCCTGAGTCACAGTCCCAGTCTGTCCACCATCAGCGGCCCAGTGCTAGAGTGTCACCTGAAAATCTCTCTGACAAGTCCAGGGGAAGGTAATGCATGTGTTTAGTTTAACTGCAAATTTAATTGATGCCCAGATATGATATTTATAAAAAAATAGCGCAGTAATCTTGTTGTAGATCCAGAAGTAGGGGTATCTTTTTTTAGGCAATATCTTATACTGGTTTTGACAATCGCTTGGCTCCATAACGTAGCATATAACTGTTATCCCTTCAACGTCTTATGCTTAATTTCCAGTCTTTAGAGGGATGAAGATGTTTAATTACATAGAACCTATCAGAGTCATTATGGGCAATTCAAAGTCATCTTTTTGACATCACCAAGCGTAGTAAAGCATGTAATGTATCCAACTAGACCCCAGTAGTTATGTAGCAACTGTAATTACACGTGCTAACTGCTGCATTACATGCATTAAGAGTGCTTCTCTCTCTCTGAATTATGGATGTAGACCTGGAAAATCTCCAGAGCGGAGTCATGTCTCTTCAGAGCCCTATGAGCCAATCTCGCCACCTCAGGTCCCAGTTGTACATGAGAAACAGGAAAGTGTTCTTTTGCTTTCCCAAAGAACTGAGCCTACTGAACAGAGGTGTGTATAAATCTGAATTTTAAAAACATTATTCTGGATCTTTGTGCTGCAAACAGTATCTTTATTAAAAAGCAGTTTAAGTCATCCTCCTCTGGTAGCTCAGGCAAATTATTAATTTCTGTTGATTCTTTTGCACTAGCTTTCAAAACTTGCTGCTTGGGATGTGCTTTGGGAAGCCCGAGTGACACCTCATCTGAATGTGGTTCTGTCTTAAGTTTCTTGGTGCAAGCAGTGTGTTCTGTGTCATATCTGATAGAAAGCAGAATAACAAAACTCCTTGTGGGTGCCAGTGGTATAAAACTGAAGTGATTTTTTTGAAAGCTCCATTTCCTATGAATTTTATTAAATAATTTGGGCTTCTCCAGCTGATTAGCTTCCTAGATACTGTCCTGGTGAAGTGTGGAGGAACTCGGCTTTCCACCACACATGATTCTAGAGCAGCTTATCCCGTGAAGTATCACTAAGCTAAGGAGCTGAATTTGCAGGAGGTGTGGAGGTGGGGTGTCAGGAGGTCCATGTGTTGGGTAGCCCTGTTGCCAGGTCTGCAACATAAACCTGCGTGGGATCCCAGGCAGACTGTGGCAGTCTTCATCTTTTTTACTTTTTTTCGGATGATTTTTGAATTTTTATTTTTTAATTAAAGCTGATTTGCCAGATTGCTGCTGCTTAAACAAACTAAGTGCCATGGTGAACATACAGTTGATCATTTTTACCCACTTTTTCAAACAGTGCAAGTTGTTCGTGGCCCTGGTGTTAGCTTAGATTTTTCACCTGAATTTCTTCACGCTTTAGTTGTTTTTTTTTTCTTTTTTTCTTAAAACTCTGTAATTGGAACACTACTGCTTTTATCATCTTCATAAACAGCCTAAAATTTGCATATTATAAGATCCGAGTCTGAATTTGTGCTATAGAGGAAGGATGGCTTAACTGGCAGCTCTTGAACCACATTCCAGTCCATAAGGTTATTTTACCTGGTTTCTAAGAATGCCTGAAATAGCTTACTCGCTTGGACCATGTGTGATGGGGTGAGTGAGCAGACTTAAAAAGAATTACATCCTCTTTAGTGGCATACTGGGGACAAGAGTGAGAAGAAGATTGTAAGTAGAAGGAGCAGCTGGGATGAGTATTTGGGTTTCTTGCTTAAAAATTTCATCACCTACCCATTTGCAGCGCAAACTTCAGCCAGTGTGCAGGTTGTGGGGAGAAGTGGGCATCCCTGAGATAATTTTAAGAGCATCATCTCTGTACCACTCTCCAGCACAGACAATGACAAGGTCACTTTTTCTGTGGGCTGTAGAATCTTAGACCCTGTTACCTGATAAAGCAGATGTTCTTGGAGAGTCACTAAACTTGTCTAGTCCCCCAAAAAAAACAGGCTGAGGAAAGAGTTCTAAAGCTGGTATGAATGTTGTGGGTTTCTGCCTGACTGCTTTTGGAAAGATTTGCGTGTACAGCACATGAAAAATGTTCTCTCTCTTTGACATGTTGGTCTTGGCAGGACTGACTCTCGCTCTCCAGGTAGTATAAGCTACCTGCCTTCGTTTTTCACCAAACTTGAGAACACTTCACCAATGGTAAAATCCAAGAAGCAGGAGATATTTCGAAAGCTGAACTCGTCTGGTGGAGGTGACTCTGACATGGGTATGCAGGACTTGCTTTCTCACTGAATTTTTCCAGCTTAAGCTTTATGTGACTGCCATCCACAGATGTCCTAACCTAAACATGTTTCAAATAACATGTGAATGAGTATAAATCTATAAATATAAAACATATATATAATAATTTATGACCAAATAACTAGAAGATGGCTAAATTATTTTTTTATTATTATTTTTAATGCTGGTGTATGTAGGACTGTCGCATTTACGCTTTGTAACATTTAATTTGAGAGATAGAAAAGGTTTCTGTAAACTACAGAAAAAACACATAATTAATGAGTTGTTGAAACCTGACATTCTGCTTAACTTTATATCTGTAATTTGCTTCATATCAACATTAACTATTATAAATTTTTCTTTTTGGAAAGATATCTGACAAACTGAATGTTTTGTGGTTTCTTGGCCCTTATGATTATGGCTATTAAAAAAGAAATATTTTAATTTAGTTTCAGTAATGGATACTGATGGAGTATGATTCTAGACTTAGATTTTTGGTTTAATCCTAGAAACATTGACAGAATCAAAATTATCAGTAGTAAGAGTTTAAGCTGTTTGTGAACTCAATACCAAACAGAAGGTGTTTATTGGAAAGTGAATGATCTTGCATTGAGCAGCAAATTGATCTCATTCTGAGAACCAAGGCTGTGTCAGTCAGGGTTGGAGTATTCTTTTTTACTTAATCTCCATTGCACGCACGGTAGATTTTACTCTGTTGAAAATGTGGTGTGTGTGCTTGGCATACAAATGCACTTCCCATTGCTGCCAGTAATTTTTCAATTTATATATTGAATTCAGTGTTAGGTTGAAAAATCTTTATTCTCAAATTGGACATAATATAGATAGTAAGTGTGTGGGGACTGTTTAGCCACTTCAAAGTTATTGTCATTCATTTTTTTAATACATACAAATACTCAGCCTTGTAAGGTTTATATGTTAAAATACCTATTTAGCAAATCAAATACAGCTTTGCATTTCAAACTACATAGATTGTGAAACTTCCAAAAGTCAGTCTACTTCCTGAAGTAACATCTCTAAAAGAAAACTAGCCATGACTATATAAGATACTTTTACTCTGTGTAGATCATTTTCCTGAGAAGATGTAGATGCACATTCATCTTAGAAGACTGAGAAAGAAAAAGCAGAACATTGAAAATAGTTCAAAGTAATTATACCTGTGCATTAGGAGTAGTGGTGATGATTTGTAGCAATCATCAGTACTAGAAAACTAAATTAAATGTGCTTTAATTGCAGCAACTGCTCAGCCAGGGACTGAAATATTCAATTTGCCAGCAGTCACTACCTCAGGTAAGGTTTTCAGTAAAACAAACAATATAGGTTTCAGAAACAGTAAACTAATGTAATATCTTCAATTTATATGCTTTGGGGAATCCCAGTAAATGAGGATGATGATAAAAATTTCAACAGTAACATCCTACGTGAAAATGTGTTTCCTGTATCTTTGGGAAAAGCAAAATGACCAAAGGAAGTTTCAGAAAATATTTTTAATGGGAACGTTTTATTTGTGTGCTCTGCAAATCCTACACAGAGGCAGGAGTAATGAAATTGGTTTAGCACCTCACTTAAATACAGTGTAGTTCAACAAAACTTGAGCGTATTCATTCATCAAATGTAGTTTACTTTATAAACTGTTGTATTTAAAATACTTATTTTTTTCTATGATAAACAAATAATAACCCCCCATACTTTTTATGAGGTGGGGAAATTAGATATAACCCGTAATTTTACTGTGTTAAAGAGGCGAGTGAGGCAGAGAATTGAACTGAAATGTGGGAGATGAGAACTGCCAAATCTGAATGTGATTGACTTTACATGGCAGCCCCTTCTGGTACAGTGCTTCTGTCTTTTATATGGAGAAAGTACTGATCTCCATTAATTTAGATGGAAGACAAGCTTTTGGAATAAATATTTGCCGTGTATCACACTTCATAAGGCAAATCAGAATGGGTCATTAATAAGAGAAATATTCTTCTGGTCTCTTCTCTTACAGCTGAATAATAGCAGCAGATTTTACTTAATAAGCTATCACAATCAGCATGCTCAGCTGCCTTTGCTATTAAAAAAAATAAGTAAAATTCACCCTCTTGCAAACAGCCTGACATTTAGTGGCACTAATGCTGTAGCTCTAGTTTTTGCTGGTGTGTCTAACATGTGGCCATTGTTAGCTGCTTTGGAGCATGTAGCTTTGCATTTTAAAAAAATCTCATCTCTGTTTTTTCTTTTTCCCCCACCTTTCTGCCTCTCCCTATAATCTTTTCCCATATCCCTTTGTAATTTCTCTGAGATACGTTTTTTTTGCCTCCCCTCCCACCTTTCCCTGTCTGTTTTCTTTTATCTCCCAGGTGCAGTCAGTTCTAGGGGTCATTCCTTCGGAGATCCTGCCAGTAATCTGGGTCTGGAAGACATTATTAGGAAAGCTTTGATGGGAAACTTTGATGACAAGAGTGAGGAACATGGAGTTGTAATGTCACAGTCCATTGCGGTAGCACCCGGCAGTTCCAGTGCTGCAGTATCAGCAAGTAACGAGACGCGTAGGGAAGAAGCCAATCCATCACCAAATTCAGGTGAGGTATTGCAGCTTCTGAATATTTCATAGTCTTAAAGAAAAAAAAAATAAACAAATTAAGGGATTGAATAAATTTGGTGTCATTGAAAATCACTGCCTTTCCTCTGAAGTCACAGGTGATGTTTCCATTCCTTCTAGTAGTCCTGGCTTTCAAAATGGTGCTGGTGACTTCAGGAGCATTATCCTATTTCTTGGGTAATGACAACACTGATGAAATGGGGAAGAGAATACGGGGTGTATTGGACACCTGAGGCTTCTCAGTGGTTTGAAAATGCACGTGTCGTAGATCACCTATAAAGAATGTGTGACAGTGGGAACTAGCTTGAACTGAAAACAACTCCCTGCCTAAAAAATGGAAATACAACTCCGTTGTGATGAGAACAGGGATTTTCCAGCAGCAGTGCGTTAGAGGACTGGCCTGTGCAGTCACTAATTGCAGTAACTCAACATGCCAGAAGGCACCAGTGTGAAACTTCTTTTTGCTCTTAGATGGTAATTCACAGGATCATAGGCTAAAGTGCAGTGTAACCTTTTTGTAAAATCTGTCCCTGCTGTTCCCAGGAGGGGGAGTCAGCAAGCAGAAGATCATCGGCAAGTCAAATAACAGGAAGTCTAAGTCTCCAATTCCTGGACAGGGATATTTGGGAACCGAAAGACCTTCTTCTGTCTCATCTGTACATTCAGAAGGGGACTATCACAGACAGACTCCAGTGTGGGCCTGGGAAGACAGACCTTCATCAACAGGTGAGAAACGGGTTGCTTTCAAACTTAACAAACTACATGTGCTATTTCTAGAAAGGTCAGGTGTAGACATACAGGGATCTCAGTCAAAAGATTACAGCATATAAGGATCTTCTGTGACAGAATTCCTGCTGGTTATCACAACCAAAAGCCAGACTACTTTTCAGATAGAGATCTCTCACACAGCTCATGGTTTTGACTTGGAGAAACTCTCTTTGATCCAGGTTCAACACAGTTTCCTTACAACCCGTTGACAATGAGGATGCTCAGCAGTACACCGCCAACATCCATCGCGTGTGCCCCACCGTCCATGAGCCAAGCAACCACTCACCAACAGAACAGGATATGGGAGCGAGAGCCTGCACCACTGCTTTCAGCACAATACGAGACTCTGTCTGACAGTGATGACTGAACTATGCAGACTTATCTTTTCTTTTTTTTTTTTTTTTTTAATTTGCGGGTCAAAAAAAGAAATCTATTTTTGACTTGTGCCCATAGAGACTTTCCAAGAGAGCAAGGGCCACACAATGAAGAATTGATGGAGAGTCCGTTAAATGCCTTCTGCACAGGCCGTGTGTTGGAGGATTGTGATCAAGAAGGTTGACTTACTAAAGATAAATATGTAAAGAGTTTTTAAAAATGTGGACTATTCCTGTTCTACATCTATTTGTAAAGAAAACCATAACGTCTTTAAATCATTCTTCTGTAAATAGAGAGTACTTTTTGCAGTGTTTTTTCCCTTGCTATAGTATCTGGTGTACTTATGTTCAAATCATTGCCTAAACTTTGGGGGTCATTTTGTAATTTTTTTTAAGCATTTTCTCCAGTGTAGAGTACTCTTCATAACCCTAGCCTCCCTACCAGCCTCACCTAACCATAACCCCAGCCTCCCAACCAGCCTAGCGTCATTGCCCATTAAATGCCGTGCCACTTCTCGCAGGCATTGTGCTTTTATATCATTTTTTTTTTCCCCTAGACACACTCTCTCAGTGGTGTTCAAGCTCTTGTGAAAATGTTGATTTTTAAGACTGACCCCTTAATAATTCTGTACATTAACATAGTCCGGTTCGCTGGAATAAGATGATATATTTCTCTGAATTTTAAATTCTGCCACATTGTAAATTTTTGGTGCAGTTGGTTTTATTTAGTAACACTGCAGAAATTATTATTGCATGGGTATGTTATGGTTCATTTTTAAAAGGATGAAAATACAAAAAGAACAGCTTCTGGAGGCATACCTCACTGTTATGCACACTGGGAATTTTAACTGTGCCCCAAAAGCCTATCTTAGTGTTCTCTGTTTCTGCATTGTATGCAGTCAGAACAGGCTACTAAATTTTACTGTCATATTTAACCACAGCAAATGGCTTATCTGAAGAGAGGCTCTGGGCGGGTTGATAAATCCTTTAAGAAGAAAAACCTCTACATCCCAAGTTCAAATAAAACAAAATGCTTTTATAGAATAATTGAGCAACACACGAGTCTAGTACTTGGCTACTGTTACAACCAGTTTGAAATAGGTACTTTCTACCTTCCTCCAGTCTGATTTTAAAATCTTTATGTAATAATTATTTTAAAGTCTGCATCCCCATCCCAGTCCCTAGCCATGTAAGCAAGCTTTTGGTGGAAGTCCTGACAAATGCTTGGCTTAACTCCTAAAGTGTGCAATACTTGTTAGGGTGATTTTTATTTTTTAATTGTATATGGTACTAGGAGAGTCTCCTTAATCATTCATCTATCAATGCCTGCTATGATATGGTTGTAGCTCATGTATACATACATCTGGTTAGTAGTATCACAGGGTGCCCCGACATCCGTCTTCAAAAGCATCTTATTTTTTTTGCTGCACTGACCTCGGGAAGTGAATTTAAATCTTCCGGGGTAGAAGGACTGATTTACAGATAGCACTGATTGGGGGAGAGTGGCGTGGTCTGTCAGATTCCAAACTGCTTTTGCATCTCATTGATGAACAGAGTCTTTGCCTTGAAGTTATTTTCCAGTCAAGATATTTTTAATTTAACACTGTATTTGCGATGCGTTGTATGGAAGGTGTAATGCAGCTGTGTAACCTCACGCCATGTAAGCTCTGCATCTTACGGAAGGACGGTTATGGTCCAGTTACAAACAGGAAGAAGTCCAAATAGCAAATTGACCAATACCAATTATCATCAATAGCAAATTGACTTTGAGTACTTTAGAGGAAAGCCTTTTTGCCCTAAGTGTGAGAAACGGGGGAAAAAAAAAAAATTATCCAAAGGAACTCATTTGGAAACTTGACACTGTGTTGCAAATACGTAATTATTTTGCTACTTTTTTTAAACCCTGCATCAGAGTAGATGAGTTGACAGTCTTAAATCTCCTTCCAGCCTTTCTCTAAGAGATTTTTCTCACCCTCCCATCCTTTACCCTTCTGGCTTAAAGTAGTGACATTTTCATCCTGTTTGTAGACCTGAGCTCTTCTTTTAACTTCTTTGTTCCCACAGCAACATATACTGGAAAGCAAGTTGCTCTGCCCTTTTTGTAGATTTAAATTTGGAGTGGAGAGTGAAGTTCCATTCTGAAACTCACTTGTTCTCACTTTTTAGTGTAACAAACACAACGTGAAAGAGGCATGTACAGACAAATGTCTTTGCTAACTGTACAGTAAGTATAGCATGTTCATTGCAAAGCTTCATGTTATTGCTGCTGCAGCAGCAAGATATTCAAGGTAGGATAGTCACTTTCTCCTAAGATACAGCTTGAGTGGCATTTGCACATAAAATGTTGCTGCTTTTTTTGTTTGTTATCCGAGTTTTAACTTCGCCAGTGTAAAAACCTCTCCAGAGCCTAAGTTAGGGTTTACCACAATTCCAGTAATCTTCAAGTATGGAATTACATCTGACCTGTTTCAGACAGGGAGGTGTTTGTAAATCATGTTTACAAAGTGTAGTTTACTACAGATTTTTAACTGATTTCTGATCAGCGCTTTCACAATGCTTTCATCTTGATATGTTTCGTGATTCTGATATGAAATCATTTAAGACTTGAAAAACCCATGCATCATAAAACTCAACTCTCTTTTTTTCCACACAATGTCTTCAGTAGACAGTGACTTCTGGATTCAGACCAATCAATAAAGGGGATCAGTTCTCCATTTGCTTTTCCTGTGTCTCCCTCTTGTTTTGCAGCATCAAGCTATGTTCATGAGAACAGGCAAAATGCTTCCCTTAGGGGGTGCTGCAGGGTTCCCTAAGGTCAGCCACTTAAAAAAACAAACCTAGAACTTTAATTTGCTCTAATGTATTAGAGCCTTTCTGTTAGTAGGAGTGTGCCTGTAACATCCATTTCTACTTCCTTGCCTGCTGAGGACAAAGCTCTGTGTGTGACTTCAGTTTTTTCAGCTTCAATGAACATTTGCTCTAGAAAACCCATCTGTCTCTTCTTAGCTCAAAGTTAAGCAGAGCTGAAGCCACTAATGCTACTGTAAGTAAACCAATAATGATGCAATTAACAGTAATGGTTTGTACCAACCAGCTGAAGCTCTTACAAAAGAGAGGTTAAAATAATGCTTGGTAATGATGGAATTGTAGTTAGTTCTACTGGCTAAACAGGGATTTGATAACTTCAGTTTAATTCTGCTTTGTCTTTAGCACTAGGCTTCCCTGCAGGGCAGAACTGAAAAATTCTGTTGCATGAACAGGCTGGTCATAGTGGATTCACATGAAGGGATGTAGTTTACAAACCTGATAGTTTGTACATACCATCTTTTTCCAACAGGAAGCCCCAGCATTCTAGCACTGCCCTGTCCAAGGAAGGAGGACAGCTTTGGCACTGCGTGTGCTCCTGACCGGGGTAAGACGGCTGAACATTTTATTTCTGGTAACAGTCTCACCCCTCATCTGAGAGGGCACGTTCTATCTTTGGATGCTGAATGCTTTGAAGAAAAACACTTGATCTTTAGGGAACCTGTCTGAAAAGGACACAGAGCCACAGCTGTCATAGTATGGGTATAGTCTGGGACATGCTGTGTTGGAGTTAACAGATACTGCAGTATAGCACTGACCTGCCCTACGCCCTGTTGTGCTACTCAGCGCATAAAGAGTGAGACAGTTCCCGCCTCTTCTCTTTTTCATGACTTAGCTTTAGTACAGCCTTGTTTTGAAAGTGAATACTTCTGTGAACAGGCAGAGTAGCAAATGACTACTCCTTGACTGAACTGCAAGTATAAATCCCAGGCTAGTCTTGCTCTTTGCTGGCAATCAAGACAAGGTTAAATCACTAGCACAGCAGGACTCTCCAACCAGAGACTACACCACGATTTACAGAGTTAAGATTTCACAACTTTATTTTGGGCTAAGTTGTTAGGCAATAGCAGCCCTTCTCATTAAGTAGTCCTTAAAATCCTCATTGCTGTTCTCCTGGAGAATTGCACCAGACTGGTCCCAGGCTGTTGTCCTGACCAACCCTTGCTGCTATCGGCCACCTCAATGTTGGACTTCATGGCCAACTTACTTGGAGCCCTTTCTCCTCTTGGCCAGCTCAGCTAGTTCTTCCTGGATATGCTGTACAGAAGCAACATCTCCCTTCTCTCGTGCCTGCTTGAGAGCTTCTTTGTACACTTGTTTTGCTTGCAGAAAGTCTTCTGTAGCAAGAGGAAGAAGTGGCATGGCTATCTGCATCTCCCCTTTTCAGAGTCCCCTCCTGAAGCAGACCACGTGCAAAGGACAACCACAGACTACTTGGAACACACCAGGACCTAGGGAGCTTCAGAAAACATCCACTACATGGTGCCAACTATGAGAACAGCAATGATGATGGGACAAGGTGCATCAAGATGTCATAGAAACAAACCTCAAGTGTATCTTCTGTGCTTTTGGAACCAGTTACTGTACCTACAGGACAAGGGAAACAAGATCCCCTGGCAACCTATTGAGTCAGATACACCAGAACTGCATTTATCTTGGACAGGATCCTTCAGCAGCTGAATTCAATTTCAGAACTACACAAAGTTGGCAATCCACTGCTTAAACTAAAAATAGTAATGCAAACATAATGCTGTAGTTCAGTCCTACAATACAGGCAATCTGCAGCGGGCACGAGCGCAGTGACACAGCCTGGATGTTTATTTACCCACCTTTGTGCATCAGAATGGCTGCCAGGTTATTCAGCACCATGTGCTCCTCAGGGTGCTGGGTCTCCTTGGCCAGCTCCGCTGCCCTCTTCACATAGGAGTATGCCTCGTCGTAGCGCCCCTGCGCATCCAGTACAGTTGCCAAGTCATTCATAAGCACCACAGTCTGCACCAGGACAGAAGAGGAAGTCTCAGAGCAAGACTTGTGTAGAAGTTTGGGACAGCAGAAGCACCACGTTCATACCCCTGTCACGCTAGTAAAAGTAGCATTTCCCAGAGAAGCTCTTAGTAAGAAAGTGTCTTTATATATCAACATGCTGCATGCTCATTCTTCCTGGCAGGAAAACAACCTAATTTATTGCTCTGTATGTTTGATGCCAGCAAAGCTGCTCTTAAGGCTGCCTCATTCCCTGGGAGATTAGCCTCTCTTTCCCTAGTAGTCCATTGTACACGTCACCTGTGGATGAGTCTCTCCCTGAACATCATTTGATATCTGCAGAGCCTTCTCGTACATTTTTTGGGCCACGGGGAGCTGGTTAATGTCCAGGAGATAGCGAGCATAGGAGTCTAGGCTCATCCCAAGCAAGAGACGGGTGTTGGCCTTTTCTTCAGCTGCAAACAGAGAGGAGTGGAAGCGATCACTTCTCCGAGATCAAGCGTGAATTTCCACCTTACAGGAGCAGGAAACTCATGCAGTGTGGAGACAATGGATTGACATGAAGATGGCTCTTGGGCAATATGGAAAGTAACATCGAGGGCAGGGAAATGGGGAAGAGATAATGAGAGAAGCCTTTGGCAGACAAGGCAGTCTCACCTGATAAGACATCCTCGGGCAAGTCCTTTTGCTTGGCAATCTTCTCTTCTAAGGTCAGGACGCAGAACTCGTAGCCAGCCAGGGCTAATTTGTGCCTGCAAAGTAAAGCAACTCAGCAAAGCAAGGCTCCTTCATCCCTGAAGGGATGGATGTGAACACTTTCAATCCCTCTTTCTAAAGGGCCTGTAAGACAACTTTTCCCCTTGACCAGAAGGTTCTTGACCTCAGTGTTGTCTTGATCACGGCCTGGACCCTTCTTTTGCAGGGCAAAGGGATCCAAGAGATAGAGTGGGCCCCCCTCCACCCAGATAAGGCCAGCTAAGGCAACCTATGCTGATGCTCCACTGAAAAATGAAGCTTCAAGTTACCAGTCACCAGCTGCACTCAAAAGCCTTCTCTCCTGTGAGATGTGGATTTAAGACTAAAGAGCGACGTCCTCTATGGCTCCTTCTACACTAAGGTGGACAATCACTGTGCTACATGACAGTGGGCAGGCAAACACCATACCAGCAGGAACCTTTACTCTGATGGTATCTTGGCACATGAAAGCTTCCTCAGGCACTCTATTCTTAGAGAAAAGAGCCTCTTTCTTCACTGCAAAGCAAGATTAAAGCAAAAGATGCCTTTAGCAGGAAACTCACTGTTTCTGAGCAGCATAGATACTGGCCAGCTTGAGGGACATCTCAAGGATTGCATTGTCATCCTGCCAGGAGGACACACAATGCAACTGTTATTCTTCCTGCATCTCCCCAGCAGAAACATTACTTTGCCAAAGAACAAGTTTAGACCTTGAAAATGCCCATCCCCTTAAAGGAAGAAGTTCTTGAGAAGCCAGCAAGCTCAGAGCTGGTATTGCCAGTTTCCAGTAGGAGGTATTGCAGCACAAGAAATAAACCAAAGACTTTTCAATGCTTCCCCCTGAAAGCCTTGATCCGAAGAACATACCTCCTTCGTGTCCCCTGCAAGCAAATAGCTCATACTTGCTTTGTACAGCTTTTCTGCCTGAAATGAGAATTTTGAAGAGAACACTGAGGAACAATGGTAGTTCAAACAAAAGCTCTTTACCCTTTTTGGAGGCAGACTGGGAGAAACCTATGTCACAATTTGTGGCGTTTACATTGTATGTCAAGACCAGTCAGCAGCAAAAGGCAAACTGGAGCCCACTGGTACTGCCAACTAGTGTGTCCTTTCAGTTTCTACTTTAGGGCTGCCACAGCAGCCATGACTTTCCCACATCTGTGTGCCATGAGGGTGTTCCCTGGCTCTCCTTGGGACTGTATCTAAATGCTCAACTATGGCAGTTGACAGTAAGAAGCATTCCTTCCCCTGCACCATGTTGGAGCTCAGAATTTAACTGTGAAAGCACCTTTTTTAGCAGCAAGTGCTCCACAGGACTGGAGTGCCACAGCAAACTGTTCTGCTTTTTACGGGGAGATCTCCACCTCCCAACTCTCAGCATGAAGCTCGCCACAACATCTTGCACGAGATGCAACCTCATAAAATTCAGAGGGGGAAAAAAACCACCCAGCGTTACTCACGTTTTCCAGCTGTCCCTGCATGAAGGCCACGTTTGCCATCTGGAAGAGACAGACAGCGCTGAAGTTCCACACCAAACTCCACCTCACTGCTGTTCCTGCTGCCCACAGCCCCAGCACAGGGCACTGCACCCTCCCAGGGGAACTGCAGCCCCACGGCACGGACCAGACCCACGGGGGCCATCCCGGAGCAGGAGGTACCTGTGTACACCCGCTCCACCTGTGCGCACCTACCATGCTGTAGGTGTAGACGATGGCTTTCCTGTTATCCGACTGGTGCGACAGCCGCAGGGCCTGGTGCAGAACCCTCTCGGCCTCCCCCAGCTCGCCCTTCATCACGCTGAGCTGCGGAGAGAAAGGGAAGGCCAACGGGGCAGCTCAGCCGCCAGGCCCCACACTGAGGTGCCGCCATGGCCGCGCCCTCCCCCCCCAGGGGACACCGCCCTCACCTTGGCTCTCTTCAGCAGCTGGATAATGGCGTCCTCGGCGTCCTCCTCGGCATCCTTGGGGAAGAGGGAGAGGGCTGCGGGGCGAAGGTGACCGCCGCCCGCCCCGCCATGCCCCGGCCCGCACCCCCCGGTCCCGCCTCACCTCCAAGGGAGCCGCCCAGGGCACCCCCGACCGGCCGGGCCCACCGCCGCCGCCCGGAGCCCGTCCTGCCGCCGCCCTCCTTCTGCTCCCCGCGGGCCCCGCCGTGCCAAGCGGTACGGGGCGGCGGGAGCCCCGCGGGGCAGCGCCGGGCGGCCAAACGGCACAGGGCCCGCGGCAGCCCCGCCGCCAGCATCCTCCCCCGCGGGCCCTTTAAGAGCTCGCCCTCGCCACGTGATGCGGGGCCGTGCGTCACCCGGGGCAAAGGGCGCCTGTTGCTATGGAGACGCGCCCTCACGGCTGCAGGTAGGCCCGGCCACGGGGTCGCCGTCCCAGGACCGGCGGCTCTAAATAGCTCCGGCGCGGCTCTGCCGTGCCGGGGAGAGTCCCCCGGGACCGCGGCGGGGAGCAGCCGACGGCCCTTCCCTCAGGGATCCAACGGAGCGGGTCGCGGGCCCTGGGTCCGCCAGGCCGCACTGCCGCGGGAAGGCTCTGCGGCCTCCGCTTGGGCCAGCGCCGGGACGCTCGAGGCCGGAGCCTCCTCCTGTTGGCGGCTGTATCGCCCCCTCCGGCCTTCCACGGGGTCTGTTTATACGTGGGGCTATCTCAGAGGCACCCCTGTGTTATTGAGAAACGCTTTGTTCAGAGGAAGTGTAAAAAACACTTCAAAAACAGTTCAAAAGGTGCTGAGGGTGCCGTTTGCTTGGCCTCCTTTCATGGTTTAGATAGAGTACTGCCCAGATAAACTGTCATGGATTATAGTATCTGCAGTGACTTTAATCATTTCCCCCTGTTTCCTCTTCTCTTCTGTCTTGGTTCCAGCCACGAGCCCAGTGCCAATGGGATGGACAGTACCTTGCCAGCAGTAGCAGAAGAGCTTTTGAAAGAGATCAAAAAGGCTTATCAGGAGACCTCACAGGGTATGTAAATTAAAACAGACCCATTCCAGCAGGCGGTGAGCCAGTAATACAGGCTCTGTCAAACCTTCCCGTACCAATGAAGGCTGACAGCCCCTCCTTGCTCGCATCTTCTGTAGGCTCTGTCCCATCAGGGGTAGCCTTCATTTTCAGGAGTGGTAGAGTAAGATGTTGAGGTTGGCTTTTCTTGCATGCTTTTACATTTAGGGTATTATACAAGTAAGTAAGTATATTTGGGCTTCCTCATTTCGTCTTAAAACGAAGCCCTGTTTCTGAATGTATATTTAATTGCTGTACTTGATACAACCTGTCTGAATACAAGGGGGTTTGAAGCACAGGTAGCAAGGAGTGGCCCCTTTTTAAAAGTCAGGCCCTTCCAAAAATTAGATCAGGTTGGACACTTTTTTGAACTTTGGAGCTAAGGGAACGCTGCTTGTGTAGAGCTTGTAGTGTGAGTGGTTGCACTGCAAGGATGATCCTATGTATACTTTTAGGCAGACATTTTGTTGTGTCTACTGTACTGCTGTTTTTATAGACTCACTAATTTCAAAACTAGAGTTGAAAGGGAAATGCTTCATAAAAACGATCGTGTTTCATGACTGGCCAGCAGAGGGTGGGGTGCTACTGATCACAGGGCAAAGAACAACTTTCCCATTGCCTGAATGAAGCAGGCATATGCCAACTGTTAAGTCTTGGCCAATTCTAGCAGCTAGTTAAGAGCAACCACTTTCATTGCGCTCTGGGTTACTAACGTAGTTCTGTAATCTGTGCTGAAAGAATATTACTGTTTGTGTTTACTCGATAAGTAGCGCAGAATGGTTCTTCCTAAGGAAAGTGTCTATTTAAGGAATACTTTGACTGCACTAAACCAAACCAAATAAACATTCAGAGAAGTCTGTTTGAGCACTACATTTGAGTGGGGATTGGATAGAGACCTAATGTCTGAACTGTCAGAGTGACCACATTAACAGCTTTTTGGCATAGTTGCAGTATAGCTCCTGTCAGGTTAGAGTAGGTCCAAAATCTACATGTAACTCTTTAAAAGTTTAAAAAAAACCTTTATAAATCCTATTGTAATGTATACTTCACTTTAAAGCACCAAAATAGTACTAAGCCATACACTGTGACATAACTATATAAACAAACTGATTGATCGCTTTGGATAATTAAATTAGAATAAGGTTGGAAAAGTCAAATCAACAGCATAAGTCATAGAAAATATTTTGAGTTGTTGGAACAAAGGATTTTAAAGTCAAAAGTCCTTCCAGTGGAATACAGAGACGTAGTACACTGTGTCCCATTAGTGATAACAGAAAGATCAGATTGGACGATCAGAGCATAAGCTGTTAGCTACAATAAACAGACTAATTTTCTTAAGTGTAATTTTCCATCTTTAACAAGAAATTCTAATAAGTGAAGACATTATGTTTCCATGTGCTTTATTAAAAGCTATAAACTAGTGGCGCCCTGCAAGACTATGCTGGGAAAAGAATAACATTTTTAAAGTTTTGATGCCAGAGTTCTCGACTCATGCCAAGAGTGTTTCAGGGAAACCAATATATATATTTTTAACCAACTTCTTAAAGTGGCAGAGTGAGATGTTGAGGTTGCATCCCTTTTCTTGCATGCTTTTAAAAGTAGCATATTATAAAAGTAAGTATATTTGGGCTTCTGCATTTCTTTTTAAAATTAATCCCTGTGGTTCTGAATGTATATGTGATTGCTGGACTTGATTAGTGTCTTAGCACTACCATAGCAGATCATTTTGCTGCTCCTTCTTGCTTTTTGGTGGCTGGAGAGGATGGCTACAGCACTGCAGTCCTGTGTGGTCTCTGGGGGTGTGTTAGGGAGACAGTAGCTTCCCGGTGATGTTGACGTCTCTCACAGTGGGGAAGTTCAGCAAAATCATGCTTTTTTTTCTTTTTGTTGCAGTCCCCGATGACCTGCTGCTGGGGTAAG
The DNA here is from genome assembly GCA_025769975.1 of Gallinago jamesoni. Lineage (NCBI taxonomy): Eukaryota > Metazoa > Chordata > Aves > Charadriiformes > Scolopacidae > Gallinago > Gallinago jamesoni. The sequence continues at coordinate 7,553,433 of JAOQGH010000006.1, forward strand.
TTTCTTTTGCTTCAGTTCTTGTCCCAAGTGTCCTGCTAAAGGACAGCTGATAATCTGCTCTCATCATAGTACTGCTATTTTTTTCCTGTGTTTGACCAGTGCGTATTTCTCATGCAGAGTTGCTACGTGGTTTTGCTGGTAGTGGAAATGAAGGTCCAAAGAGACAATATCAAGGGTTTTTCCAAAGATTCATGAAATTACCTCTGTATTGCTGAGTCTCCTGTGATGACTTGCTATAATTTGAGTGTATTAAACATGCAAAAACCCAGAATGTTTAACCTGAGCTCTGAGTCCACCCTCAGATCTGGAATGAGTTTTCTGTGAGAGTGGACTGTGATTCATGCCACTGGAGCATGAATCCACCATTCGTATCATTGTGAGCACAGCAGCATCCTGAGATTTCTTCTGTTTGACTCATGGGCATGTGTGATAGAAAGGGAGAAGTGAACGTATTATCTCTCTGCACAAGGGAATTGTTAACTTGAAGATTACCCTGAGAGTTTTCTCCTCTTTAGATGAAGTCTCAGGTCAGCTTCATCATCCTTGCAGTGATTGAAGCTTGTGAATATTTCAACCATTCCCAAGCAGTCTCCTAAATTAAAAAAAAAAAATAAATAAAAATCTCCAAGTTCCACAACTTCTGCAGCCCTCACTAACTGGTGTTGAAGGTAGAAAGCACCACAGTGAGAAAGGCTTTTCAGATTCATCTTTAGCTTTGTGTTCCTGCCTGCCTGTAACTTAGCCAGGAGAGGAGATCACCAGGAACCCTTCAGGCCTTAATATCTTTGGGTTTAAAGTTATCCAACCTGACACTTGTGAAAGGTATGGATGCTGTCTCCCTCTTCTGGGACCACAGTGGCCTTTGCAGGGTGGGATTATATTTGACAAGTCTCATAACTTTTTGTTTCCCTCTTGTCATAAAAGAAAAGAAGAAGAAAGAAGTTCCCTTGTTTAATAACAGTTGGGTGGTAGCTCTTGGCAGTCAGATTTTCACCAGTTCCCTGTGACCAGCAGCTCAGAAGTATTTTGATTTAATTTCTGAATCTCTTCCAAATCTTGGAAGTCCTTCAATTTCCTTTGGGCATTCCCCTTACTTATTTCCTGTTAGACTGATCAAATTATATACATGAAAAAAAAATTCCCCAAATTTGAAAGAGTTACTGAAACTCATTAAAGTCAGCCCCCTTATAGTCCCAAACCTAATCATTAAGGAATGTCTTACGTTGAGTGTTCCCCCACCCACCTCCTCTCAGTCCTCAGATGAAGCCAATCCTTATTGCCTTGAGTTTGTGCAACTGAAGTTTAGGTCTTCCTGGAATAAGTCTGTCTCCTTGGCTTGTTATCAATGAGGTTGACTCAGACTCATAGGTCAGCCATGCTGCTGAGACGCCAGGGCTCTGCCTTGGCTCTTTGTGTCTTCACTGGACTTGGAAATGTTCCTCTGCTTTCTCTTGTTCTCCCACTCATGTTTTGTACTATCATTTCATCACTTACGATTTTCTTCTTGTTTATCTTTGTAACTAACGTAGACTACACAGATTTTTCTCAGAGGGTAAAAGGTCTGTAAAGTTAACTGAGCTGCCCTCAGCTCTTTGGAACGCATTCAGAGCAGCTGGATATACAGGTCTAGAATAACTTCTAAGCCTATGAGCTGCCTGGACAATGGGCTAAAGGTACAGATGTCCATCTTTGACATACACTTTATGATATACCCTTGCATAGCATCAATAGGAGATAAAATTCCCCTTGCAGAGTTGTTCAGTGAGTAGGTAGGTAGAAATTACTGTACCTTCAGGACTTACAGCTCTTTATTTTTCCACTTGCTGGTGTGGAATTTTACAGCACTGAGCAGCGGCTGGACACCAGCATGTGCCCCCATGGTGCTGCCTCACAGCGCTGAGGCCAAGGAGAGTTGTGTAAAGTTGCAGGAAGCAAACATGTACCTGAGCAAACCTGGCTAACCTCATCTTTACCCCATCCCAGGCATTCTCTGATCCATAAATGCTGTGCAGTCATGCGTCCTGCATGGGGATGGGTTCTGTTTGAAAAGAAAGGAAAGGGAAAGGGGTTTTAGGGAGAGTGGAGTGACATGAGGTATGTGCTGACCCTGGGTGTTTATCTGGAATAAATTCGCTGTGTCTGAGCCTACTGCTATCCGCTAGCTCCACTAGTGGAGTGTCTTAAGTATTTCCCTGATGGTCTTTAACTTCCTATTGATGCAGTTTGGTGGGTAGATAAAGAATAATTTATACCTCAGTTGTGACTGCGATAGAGGAGATGCGATCACTACAAAGTGACTCATTCATTCTCCAG